>CAXHTR010000004.1:600000-1079299 GCA_964019655.1 Perkinsela sp. pyNocScin1
CGTCGTTACCTGATCAGACCCTCATGGAGCTCCTCGTCGAGAACTTCACGCCGAGAGCCAAGGAGAAATATCAGACGAGCGGTGGGTCATACTATGACATTTCCGAATGGTCCAGTGTCTAGCTGAATCCTTCTGGAATTGTCGTGCAAATCCGACAAACGCACATATTAGGAGCTGGAGACCTCTGCTTTCAGTGACTTATCAAATTTACCTGCATTCAACCAAAACCATTCAATTTACCTCCTGCTCTCCGAGAACAACTTTTCGGGGGAAATTTCGCTCGAGCGTATTCCAGAGTCCATACGGACGCTCGCTATCGCGCAGAACAAGCTGACAGGGTCGGTTCGCTTCGTGAGCACTTCGAAAACGCTAGGGCTACTCAGCCTCGCTGGTAACCAGATGAGTGGCGATGCTATCGTTTCTGTGCAGTCAGGGCTCGTCGACCTCAACGGAGCAGCTTTACGACAGTAGTCGATGCGAATGGCAAAAGGGCCAGCCGCTTTAACGTTATGTGGTAAGTAGTGGAAATAAGGTTCCACATGAATAGCAGATGCTGAGTGGAAAATCATGAGAATTTAAAAAGTTTCTCGAAAAGTATGTGGCTGGATGCAGACAATATTTCATACTTTCCCTTTGCTGTCGATTTTCTATCATTTCTGCATGAATTACAAAGCTAACATGCACACGCGGCTAAGTTTCAGTAACCTCAAGCAAAATTCCCAGAGGGGAGAATGGCGGGATTTCAGCGATTTGATCTATTCCTATCTTTAAATTTCCCATTTTCCAAAAATAAATGCACATTTTCTTATCCATCGACCCCGCGCTCGGTCGCTTAGATTTCGAAAGCCTCTCAGACCAAGCACTCATGGAGATTGTTTTCGATGGCCTCGTTCCGGAGACCAAGAAGTACTTTCAGGACGAAAACGGCGAGTTCCTCGATGTTTGTGAATGGGACGGCATCATCTGCAATGAAGATGGTGACGTCGAGACCATTGCATACGAAAGCATGGAAATGAATGGTAGCGTCTCTTTTGAGCATTTGCCGAAGAATGTCACGCAGCTCATCATCACACATAATGGTTATGGCATGGATGCCATAACAGGAACACTGGAGACGAGGCTGCTTCCGAGGAAACTTACTGAGTTTGATGTCAACGGGAACGCGCTGACAGGCACTGTCGACTTAAGTCAATTGCCATCTACAATGGTCATTTTTGGTCTCTCAATCAATTCTTTTGAGGGACCTCTGGACTTCACTGCCCTACCCACAGATCTTCGACAGCTTTTCCTAAACAACAATCGATTTTCAGGGAATGTGATCTTGACCAAGCTGCCAGCGAGCCTCACGCAGCTCTATCTTCAAATCAACGACCTCTCAGGCGATATTGTGCTCGAGAACATCCCGGCGACGATGTGTAAGATTGATCTCTCGTTCAACAGCTTTGGGCCAGTTCTTTCTTTCAGAGGAGAGACAGGGCCTGATTTTCGTTTTGAAGCGACACATAACGAATTAGCGGGTAAAGCGATCATTCCAAGAGCGCAGCTTGGGTCGCGCATCAACCTCGGGAGCAATGCAATCGAGGCCATCTTCGATGAGAACGGGAAAAGGCACCCAGACGAGGATATGATGACTTGATATGAGATGATTTTACTCAGGGCCAGGTAGGGACTAGCGCAGATGCAAAAGCAAAGATTATATGAAGATTTCAAAGCTAGAAATAAAGATCTCAAAGTCGCTCAGGGAAATTTTATTCACCTTAGGGCTTTGAAAGAAGGAAATCTTAAGAAAGTGCTGTCGTGTAAAATGCTGTCATATGCCTTGTCTCTATGCTTGGAATCATGTGAAATTTTCAAATACGGTTTAAGTGCTTATTTTGAGGCTCTACAATGATTCTACATCTTCTGCTCCATTCAGCCGACGCTTCCTCCCTTGGCAGATTCGAAGCATGGAGCTTGCCCCAACAGCCACAAATGGAGTATGTTTTCGCTCAGCTTGACGATGTTGTCATTGCCAAAGACGACTGTCGCAACTTCCTTGACATCCACTGCTGGTCCATCCTCACGTTTGATGCGAACGATAAGGTCGATTCAATCACTATTCATCAGCATCTCCGCTTCGACTACCTGAATAAAACGATACGAACGCATGAGTTCGGACCCGGTGGGACACTCAACTTTGACTTTGTTCCCGAAAGTGTGACGCTCATTGACATAACAAACTCACGGTATTCGGGCACTGTGAGCACCGGTCGCCTGCCTCCAGGTCTTCTCGTCTTGCGCATCAATGGAAATAAATTTCACGGCGAGTTCGACACAAAAGCGCTTCCAAAAGAAATTCAAATCATTGTCATAGCCAACAATGCGTTTCACGGGAGCCTTGCGATGGACAGCTTGCCTAACTCCGTCGAGGAGTTCTACGCGAGCCTCAATGGTTTCTCAGGCGAACTCAATCTGAGCGCTTTACCGCCCAAACTCAGCACGCTCTACCTAACCGACAATAATTTCCGGGGTAAGCTCGTCATGCGCAATGTTCCAGAGACCCTCGAGCAGGTGTGCCTGAACAACAATGCCTTCGACCGGGATAGAATGGTGATCGCTTCGCGCAGCTTTGTCTACTTTCGCGTCGATGCTGAATTCCGTGGAAATATATTTTCACCCGATGGTGTGCAGTTCACCCCAGAAGGCCTTCATTTTGGTGACACTAACGACGAGGCGTCGCATTCGGATGAGTTTGCGCTCGGCGATGATTTTGGTGATTGGTAGACACACTACGCACTTGAAGTGTATAAACTGCTATTCGGCATGATCTATGATAGTCTCTTATTTTCAGCTGAAGTGGCTTTGAATCGTATGAATATTCTTTAGTTCCGCTCAGGTCATTATGCTTATCCACATTCTACTGGCTGTGACTGCAGACCCACTCGGCCGCTTCGACGCCTGCGCCCTCTCGGACCAGCAGATGATGGAGCTCCTTGTGCAGGACATGCCGCACGAAAAGTTTCAAGACGAAAACGGCGAGTTCCTGGACATCTCCAAATGGGGCCGTGTGACGCTGAATGCGGATGGTAGCGTAGAGAAAGCTCTCTTTGCAAAGAAAAAGAGCGGATCTATCGCATTCGAGTACTTGCCTCGACGCATGACAGAATTTCGAGTCATTGACAGCGCTCTCACTGGGACCCTGGACACGCAAGCGCTTCCACAAACCCTTCAAACTCTTCTGCTCATGAAAGATCAGTTCGACGGCGAAGTTCATTGGACAGAACTTCCACCACTGCTGATAAAGTTTAACGTGGCTGCAAACCAATTTTACGGCAGTGTCGATTTGACGCATTTGCCGCAGCATATGGAGACCTTCAGTGTCCAGAAGAATCAATTTAGCGCAGGGGTCCTTATTTGGGGTGAGATTCTAACCTTAGGTTAGAAATCAAAGCAAAAAAATTGGAGAAATGAATGAAGGGTGTGAATCAAACAGACTGTCACACCCCGAGAGCATACTGATTCGGTGAGTTCCTCAGATGAGCAAATGAGCTTCACACTGCCGTATTTTTGTATTTGCACCAAAAAAGTTGTATTTAAAAATTTTCGCGCCTCGGCCCTTCGTGCCTCGGCATTTCAGGTTTCCCTATATCAACGCGTCATCAAGTGTAGAAGTAAAGAAAGAAGAATAAACATTGGGTAGCTTGGAGCAAACTAAATCACACTGCCTGAAGCACTGATAATCAAAACAGGCTCAACACGATACACAATGAGAAAAATCTACAGAAATCATGAATCAGAATGCTTGTTCGAAGAGCATAACTTTCACGAAGCTTGATTAGAATACAGTCACAGTCAGGTATGGAGACAGATAACAGCCGTCTCGTCCCGAAGGGGCGTGACGGCAAGCTTCCACATAGCAATTTAAGGGGTGTGAGATTGAGGTGCTCTCACACCCCTCGGGGTGTGAATCGAAAAAAACGTTGAGGACCCCTGATTTAGCGGAAGTGTTTCGCTGAGCGCTTTACCACAATCGTTGCACATTTTGAATCTCGCAGAGAACCGAATGGATGGCGCTCTCGACTTAGGGCATCTTCCGCTACATCTCAAGCGCCTGTCGCTGCAGAACAACAAATTTTCGGGCAATATCGTACTTGATTCTCTTCCAAGTTCGCTGCAGCACGTCTATCTTCAGCAGAATTCGCTTTGTGGGGATGTAATCATACGGACCCTACCCCCTGGCCTCGAAAGTATTTCATTGGCTGAGAACCACTTTGACGGCTGTTTTGAAGTTCGTGACTATTGGAGAACAACGATCGATATGCAGGGCAATGCGCTACTTCACACGGTGTTTGTGAGCCGTAAGATTCGCCAAAGGATAGATTTTACGCGAACAAAAATAAGAAAGTTTGTTGAAGTGTAAGACACGGGTCATCGGACCTCTACAAGCTATATCATGCATCATGTGGTTTCCCGCTAGCAATTCCAAAACGTCATCAGATTTTGTAGGAAATCTGTCACCTATTTTTTATTGAATGACTACTTTCGAACATTATCAAATGCTCCACTGTCTTTCATGTATTGACCCCGCCCTCGGCCGCCTCGACTACACGCTTTTATCTGACCAAACATGCTTTGAAATCCTATTTGACGGCTGCACTGCAGAACAGAAGAAGGAACTCGGGATCATCAAAAATGAGAATGAAATAGCAACGTATCCAGATGTATGCGACTGGAAAGGCGCCGAATGCGATGAGGAAGGAAATGTGTTGAAGATGAAATTATGGAGTATGTCGGAATTAGGTCCACACAGGCTACGTTTCGGGTATATCCCGTCCAAACTCATATCTTTTGCCTTATCATTCGTGGACTGTGATGAGAGAATAAGAATGTCTGACCTCCCACAGACGCTCGAACGTTTCGATATTCGCTATAGCAAGGTACTCTGCACCCTGGAAGTTAAGGATATTCCACGCAACCTTCTGCATTTTAGCGTTACGGACACGTTATTTGAAGGCACATGTGATTTGAAAGTGCTCCCTGGACACATCGAAGAATTCACAGTACAAGAAGGTTATCTCACAGGGAAAATAAATCTCATGTGTTTGCCCTCTACATTGAAGATTCTTAATCTTCAAAAAAATATGCTTGACGGGCCCATTCATATCACTGAGCTCCCAGGGCAAATTCTGCGTTTAGACCTTTCATACAATAATTTTCATGGGTCATGTGTCATTACATGTATACCCCAGTCGCTGCGAATTCTCAGCGTGTATGAAAATAAGCTAACAGGAACCGCTATTCTTTTAAAGGCCGTGAACGGTAATAATTGCTGCGTGCTTCTTGAAGATAATGAACTTACTGCCCTTAAGGATGAAAAGGGGCGCAAACATCGATTTTCGAGACGAATAATGAAACATCAGCGCAAATGAGCTTATAATTCAGCAAGTATGGAAGCGTCTAATTTCCAAAGACAAATAATCAAGCAGATATATATTCTTGTCTATTTAGTGTATTAAGTAAAACCATTCTATATAAGCATGCAATACTTCATATATTCATATATCTACCCAAAGAAAAGAATATTGAGCTATAATGAGAAAGCAAATTTTTAACATTGGTAGCGTCAAACGTGGTAGGCCTTCGTTGAACGCCCCGCACATTACATCATCTCCTATGACGATCACTTTCTTTTCATTTTCTACGGTAAAATGCCATCTTCGCGCTTCGTCATTTTCAAAATACGCTCAACCGATTTCGAATGAGTACTTGTTTATGACGAAAACCTCATGGAAGCTCATTGGTGGGGTATAATTGGTTTCTCTTTAACCGATCAGTTAGTGCTAGTATCAGTGAAATTTGTTATGGTAGTAGAGACGGAAGTGTCTCTTTTTTTTTTCATGGAATAGTTTGTTGCTTTCACATTTCCTGTACAATGCTCTGTCGCCTTCTCTGTGTCGACGAATCCCTCGGTCGTCTTGACTATACGATGCTTTCTGACCAAGCACGGATCGAAATGTTTTTTGGAGACTGCAATCCTGCGCTGAAGCACAAAGTTGGCATCATTCACAAAAAATCCCGCCCGACCGAGTTCGTTGACGTGTGCGAGTGGGCACATGCAAAGTGTGATGAAGATAGGAATGTCATCAGAATGGACCTCTGCTACAAAACATCTCGAGGTCCCAGAACACACGAGATAAACTTTACTTTCATACCTCCTAATGTGAAGAAATTCTACATGAAACACATACGATGTGCACGAGAAATCATCTTGTCCGACCTTCCAGAAGCAATCGAAGTATTTTCTGTCTTGAAGAGTACGCTTCCATGTAAATTTCAAGCGCATCACTTACCGAGAGGGCTGGCTCGCTTTATCGTTGGATGGAACAATTTTGAGGGGAGCTGTGATTTGACAGTGCTGCCACCAAAGTTGGTAGAGCTTTCCATGAATGATAATGATCTTTCAGGGGAGATTAGCCTGGACCATTTGCCCGAAACATTGATCACCCTGGATTTAACAAACAACTTTTTGCAGGGCCCTATCGCGTTAGAAAATCTCCCCGACAGTATCCAGTGGATAGACCTGTCAAAGAACAAATTTGGAGGCCCATGTGTCATTACGAGCATACCTGATTCACTGCGCGAGCTTCGTTTATTTGGGAACGAGCTCGAAGGAACAGCTGTTGTCCTCAAAGGTGTCAATGGATACAGATGCTTTATAAACCTTTATGGAAATCGGCTTAGTGCGGTAGTCGACGAAGATGGCGAAGAGCATCGCTGGGAAGCGCGCGTCCTCGAGAAGCAGGGATAAAGCGCCTTGTGCCTCCAAGATATTGGATGGATATCACTTCATGTTATGATAATAGCTTGCATCATGCGTAAATGTGAATACGAATACTATCTCTCAGATTATAAAAAGTACCAAATCAGGCTCATGCATTATTATGATACCGTATGATTGAGTAGCTTTGGGAGTAATCCCCTCAACACCTCTACTTTTTTCATTCACGCATTTAGCCTTACTTTCATGATCCAAAAACGCTCGTTGGCCTCGGAGTTACACTTTTTATTCTTCGCCTCTCTGCTCTCAGCCGAAAGTATTGTAGTTGCTCTATTCTCGTTAAAGACAAAGTATTTCGATTACATTTAGCTTTCTCGATAAATTCATCCAAAATGCTTCAGCTTCTGATCTGTGTTGATGAGTCACTCGGCCGCCTTGACTACGCGACGATCTCTGACCAGGCCCGCATCGAGCTTTTCATTGGCGACTGCAATCCTGCTCTCAAGCACAGAATCGGTATAATTGATAAAAAATCTCGGCCGACCGAGTACATTGATGTCTGCGACTGGACTCATTCAGAGTGCAATGAGGACGGAAGTGTCATCGAATTGAATCTTTGTTTCAAGACTTCCCATGGGCCGAGCGTGCATAGGGTCAACTTTTCGTATATCCCACCAAACATCAAGAAATTTAGTATGAAGCACATACGCTGCGCAAGAGACATTATTCTATCAGATTTACCGCAATCAATCCAGCAATTTTCAGTCCTGAAGTGTACCTTGCCGTGTGATTTTCAAGCACATCATTTACCAAGAGGTCTCATCCGCTTTTTCGTTGGGTGGAACAATTTTGAGGGGAGCTGTGATTTGACAGTGCTACCGCCAAATTTGGAAGAACTCTCAATGCATGACAATAAACTTTCAGGGGGAATAGACATGAATCATTTACCGAAGACAATGGAACTCCTCGACCTTTCACAGAACTTGCTACAGGGCCCGTGTTCTATATTGAATCTTCCAGAAGGCATTCAGATGATTAATCTATCACGAAACGAGCTTTCTGGATCGTGCATCATCACGAGCGTACCCGAGTCTGTCTTCGATCTCCGTTTAAACGGAAATAATCTCGAAGGAACAGCTATACTCTTGAAGGGCATAAACGGTTGGAACTGCTGCGTGGACCTTTACTCGAATCTACTGACTGGTTTACTCGACGAAAAGGGGCGAAAGCACCGTTGGGCGCGCCGAATTTTGAAAAGGCAAAAGACAAACACATCAGAGAAGCCAAGATTAGCACGAGGCAGCTCATATTATTACAAAGAACAGGCGTATAATTTATAGGGAAATATTCATATGCGTGCTACATAGTGGATAGATTTATAAGCAACACTTCAAAGTTTAGTATAGCATGCGTGATTTTTCATCAAAACTTAATATCTCTCAGAAATTCAAAGTATATCATAAGCATGTATTAATAGTGAAGTCGGTTTCGTTGCCCCTTATTTTGACTTTTCTATTCTATCTCATCTTTTGCCTTGTGTAGTCTTCTCTTGCTAATGTTACCTGTGCATTCATGAAGTTAGACTTACGAAGACCAGATCTTTCTCTAGATTGGATGCATTCAGGTCGCTCAGATTCTCTTTCAAGTCCCGGGGCTTTAGGAGCTTCTACCATTCAATACAGGTTTTCATGCCACAAGAAGTGCGTTTCCAGAGCCTACGAATTCGGTGAAAATCTAACATCAGCCTAAAAGAGGATGCGTGAATACCTTCAATCTCTGAAAACAAGAGTGGCTTTCTAATTTCGGGAAGCTTGAGCAAAGAGTGTTTTTTTTCTCGCTGGCGCCTCAATCCTTCTACCACTCATCTCATATTAACGATTCAATGATCACTCTCGCGTTCTGTGCCGACCCAAGCATTCTCGGTCGCTTCGACAAAGCCTCACTATCCGATCAAAATCTCATGGAGCTATTCGTCGGCGAATTCAAAGACGTTGGCATCGCCAAAGACATGGACACGAATTTCATCAGCATCGAAAAGTGGTCTGTCCTGCATTTGGATGCAGCAAAGCATGTTACTACCATCAACATGAGCCTAGAAAATGTTGTATTTGGTGGCAGCTACACTAATTTTCGCTCTATTGAAGAGGGATGTTTTGACGAGGGTGGGTCCGTCGACTTTCAGTACGTGCCCCCGACAGTGATTTCGCTTCGTATTGTACACTTATACCTCAGTGGAACAATTGAGACTCGGGACCTTCCGCGGGGACTGAAGACACTTGAGATTCCCAGCAATAAGATTTCGGGAACATTTGACACAGCTGCGCTTCCAGGCTCTCTCGAAAGCGTCGACGTTTCGTATAACAAGCTGGAGGGCAGCGTACACCTCGAAAGTCTTCCTGAAGCCTTGAAATACTTTCGAGTGCAGAACAACACTTTTACGGGGGATCTCGAGTTCGACGCGCTTCCAGAGGGCCTGATATCCATGAACCTCGCGCATAACCGATTTGAGGGCGAAATAAAGCTCATCAACCTACCGAAGTCGCTCCGAGAAGCTGAGCTCGATGAGAACTTGTTTCCGCCTGACCGCAGAGCCATTGTGGAGAAGCCGAACGGACTTCAGCTGCTCAAGCTCGATTTCTGGATGCAGCACTTAGTCTTCGACTGCGATGGCGTCAAGTATACCGGCAAAGAGCTCGTTTGCGAAGATCCGTATCCAACTGACGACGATAGCTGGGATGATGATGAGTATTGATGAGAAAGGGTATAACTTTGATATAAGCTTAAAAGAGTAAAGATTTGATAAAGTACAGAAAATTGCTTAAAGGCTTGATGCATGCCGATTCCGGTCCTCCATCTGTGCATCTTTTATTTCACAACTCAAAGCAATGAACCACAACGAATGATATGAAATTTAGGGAATATTTGAAAAGGGAAACGAAGTGGAGATGGTGAGTTTCCGCGGTCTCATGAAGTTCGCTCTGGGAAGACTTCCCCATCACCAGCCTGATCGTGAGTGGAAGCAATCTTTCGGGGACAGCTGTTCTCTTAAAGGGCGCGAGTGGCAGAGAATGCAGTGTAAAGTTCAAAGACAATCGGATTACTGCTCTGAAAGATGAGAATGGGCGAAAGCACCGCTTTTCGGCAAACATTCTTAAAAGCCAGCGCGCTGAAGAAGCACAGTAGCCGCTATACAATGCTCATTCTGAACACGTGAATAATGCATCAGCACAGAATGAGGTAAATGTTCATAGTGAGATGCTTCCTATTCACGCCGACAAAGGCTTTTATTGTATATATCTTAAATATTTTTTAAATTCTAAGTGGAGAAGAATACGACCACTGACTTATGCTTCATGACTTAGAGGCCTCAAGGGGTGAATGGTTTCGTGCCCTTTGAATCTCTAGATTTGCTTCCTTTTCTTTTATATTTGACACAGTCGCATGCTCGTAAATCTACTCGTACTCACCATCGATGAATCCCTCGGTCGCCTCGACTATATTATGCTTTCAGACCAAGCTCGGCTCGAAATATTTTTTAGCGACTGCACAGCAGAACAAAAGATTAGCCTCGGAATCTTATTGAAAGAATCTGATCCAAGCTCGTACGTTGATTTCTGTGACTGGGACGATGCGTCTTGTGATGAAGATGAAAATGTTGTTCGCTTGCATGTCTGGAGATGTTTCCCTCTTGATACGGACCTGCATAAGTTCAACTTTGCTTACCTCCCTCCGAAACTGAGGCAATTGACCATGAGTGATTTATACTGTATGGGAGATCTCAGCATGTCTGATCTCCCGGAAGGTCTCGAAAATTTCTATGTCTCTGGTCGGTGCCCTTGCCCCAAGTTTGAAACAAAGAACATTCCACGCAGCCTCACGAATTTTGAATCAAATTCCTGTGAATTCAGTGGTAGCTGTGATTTGACAGTTCTACCTCCGAACATGAAATATTTCATAGTACAAAAAGATAATCTTACAGGTACAATAGGTCTGAATCATTTGCCTGTAGCGCTTGAAAAACTGAACCTCTTTCAGAATAAACTGAATGGCCCAATCATCATCACGAATCTGCCGAAAAGCATTCGACTGATTAACCTGTCGTGTAATAATTTTTCAGGGTCATGTGTCATCACTAGCATTCCTCTCGGACTGAATATCCTGAACTTGAGTAACAATAATCTCTCGGGAACAGCTGTTCTCCTCAAAGAGATCAACGGTCATTTATGCAGCGCAAATTTCAAATTCAATAAGCTTACTGCACTCAAGGATGAAAAAGGTCGAAAGCACCGATTTTCAAATCGCGTTCTCAAAAGTCAGCGCGCAGAAGACGGATAGTTGGCGCGATGGAATGTTCATTGTAGATGTGTGAATTATGAATCAACAGATATTGAGGTTTACGTTCAGAGTGAACTGCTTCCTATTTACGCCGACAAAAATTTTAATTGTATTCAACTTGAATAATTTACAGTTCAAATGAGCTGAGCATAATGCAACCATTGACTGATGGTTCTAAACTACCAGCAGATTTTCAAACTACAAGCTTTAAAAGACAAAATTCTGTGTCGAAATATCTCGTGTGAAACTCACTGTAAGGCTACAAGTAGTGCACAGTCATATGGTCATAGTATGCTTGTATTGCTGGAATTCTTTACATTTACTTTCCATTTGACACAAACAAATGCTCCAGAATCTACTCGTACTTGCTATCGACGAATCACTTGGTCGCCTTGACTACAGCATGCTTTCAGACCAAGCTCGACTAGAAATATTTTTTGGCGACTGCACAGCAGAACAAAAGTTTGACATCGGTATTATACTGAAAGAATCTGATCCAAGCTCGTACGTTGATTTTTGTGACTGGGACGATGAAGTGGGCAGCGTTGTGACTTGTGATGAAGAGGGAAACGTTGTTGGCTTAGATCTTGATGAAAGTAATACTCATCACCCAGATCCGTATAGATTTAATTTCGCGTACCTGCCTCCGAAACTCGAGACCTTGAAGATGGTATGTGTAGGTTTCGATGACGATATGAGTATGGAAGATCTCCCAGAGGGCCTCAAAACATTCCTTGTTTCCGGAAAGTTTCCGTGCTCTGCATTCAAAACAAAGCATCTTCCACGCAGCCTTATCACTTTTCATTCATATTCCCGAGTGCTTGGTGGAAGCTGTGACTTGGAAAGTCTTCCCTCGAATCTGATAAGATTTGCTGCCGAGTACGGTGACCTCAAAGGTCCAGTCGAAATGAATCACTTACCTGCATCGCTTGAAATGCTAAGACTTTACTGCAATAAACTGACAGGGCCAATCATTATCACGAGTCTTCCGAGAGTAATTGAAGAGATCGACCTTTCGAGCAATAAATTTTCAGGATCATGTGTCATCACCGATATTCCGCCGTCGCTCTCCTCTCTAAGTGTCGCTGGAAATAATCTTTCGGGAACAGCTGTTCTTTTGAAATCCATAAACGGAAATGCATGTCGCGTAAGCTTCGAAGGAAATGGAATTTCTGCACTCAAGGACGAAAAAGGTCGAAAGCATCGCTTTTCAGCGCGTGTCCTCAAATATCAGAAAGCAGAAGAAGCAGAGTAAGCGTTGTCGAAATATGAGATAGCTATGAAGAGCAAATGATTGAGAAACCGTTGCGAGTGAACGTTTTTACGAATTTTTCCAATATCTACGCATCTTTATTGAGTATAGTGAATGCTTCCGCATAGTAATGACCCACATATCGTCCACTTGGCGATCAGATGAGCATCAGAGAAAATAATATAAAAAGTATCGGAGCTATCTCCTGGGCTTGTCATTTGATGTGCAGGTTCATACTTTTAACCTCAATTTTTCCAATTTCCGCTCATCCAATGTACTCGCTCATTCCCAGCCTCTCAACTTTAGATCCCGCTGCCAGCAGATTCGATGCGCATTCACTGACCGACCAGCAAATGATGGAGCTCTTAGTTCAGGAAATTCCACATGAGCAAAACCTTGATAAAAATGGTGACTTTCTCGATATTGCACAGTGGAAGGGCGTCGTTTTGCACGAGGAGGGATTCGTCGATTGCGTCTATTTCAGTGCTTTCGAAAGTGGTGAAGTCTCTTTTGCGTATCTTCCGAGACGCGTGACCGATGTGCGCATGATACGTACGCAGCTGACTGGGACACTCGACACAGCCGCGCTTCCACCAGATCTTCGTGTCATTGTTCTCATGCGAGGTCTATTCAGTGGGAGCATCGACTTTGCAAAGTTTCCACAAAACATGACACTCATTAGTTTGACAGAATGTCAGTTTATGGGCAGTGTTTGCTTGGAACATCTTCCGGCAGCCCTCGACACGCTCGATCTCAGAGAAAACAAATTTAGCGGAAGCATCACACTCGCCAGCTTGCCGAAAGCCTTGCGTACGATGGATCTTACGCGTAATCTTCTTGATGGTGATCTAGAATTACGCCAGTTGCCACCTATGCTCATCAGCCTTTCGCTCAAGAAGAACACATTCTCAGGAAGTATCCTGCTCGATGCGCTCCCAACAACAATGCGGACGCTCAATCTGGAAGAGAACAAGCTATCAGGTGATCTTATTTTTGCCAATATGCCTCCAAAAATGAAATCTTTCAAACTTTCCAATAATTGTTTTGACGGGCGGCTCGAAGTTCCCGAGTTTCGAAGGCTCAGCATTAAGCTTACGAATAATAGGCTGGAGGGAACGGCGTTTGTGCACAGCCAGATGGTACGTCGAGTCATTTTATCCGGAAACAAGGTGGAAGCGCTCGTGGATGAAAAAGGTAGGGTTATCCATGTACAGGATTAGGCATTGTGCGGCTGCAGGGCGAAGCAGATCGCTTAAAGGTCAATGTAACAAAAGAAAACCGATTGGGCTTATTTCAATGCATAGTTACAAATGTGGGCTTCATTTACCTCCAGAGTCAAAGTCATCGCCTTTTCTGCCTTCTAGTCTTTTGCAGCTTATTTTTCATAATAAATGTTTGCACTAGCGCACATCATCGCCTGCAGTGAAAGATCCGATTTAGAAGACCTCGCAATGCAAGATCGTGCACTCAACCTGATTTTCCAAGATTTCAGTGACGCTTTCAAACGTCGATGGACAAAGGGCGACACCCTTCGGCCATTCTGCGAGTGGGATTCCGGAGGCCTGAATCGTGATTTCAAAATCAAGTGCGAGAACGGGCGAATGACTGCCCTGATTTGTCAGATCGAGTGTGAAAACATCAACATTTTTCTCCTGCCACACTACGTCCAGCGGATACATCTCATGGAGGCAAAGCAGTCGTTTGTGTTTGACGTCCGGTGGCTACCTCGAGACCTTGAACTCTTCTACATGTGGCATAATACCGTCACAGGGACACTCGACCTGACCTGCCTGCCAGAAAGAATTAAGCGCTTCTCTGTGATGGGCAATGAGCTCACTGGCGGCCTCAATCTGACGCAACTCCCCGATACAATCGAGGAGCTTAACGTGCGAAGCAACAACTTTGTCCAAAAGATCGTACCATACAAGCTACCGCCCGTATTGCGGATGATCGACCTCCGCTGGAACGAAGATATTCAAGAGGTCGTTCCGCTTACGAGCGAAGGCTCCGTGAAAAAGTCAAAAATTGCTCGAATCATCGTCAACTCGGGTAAGACTAAAGTCTACTGAAATTCAAAGTAGGGTGAAGTCGATGAAAAGTCTACGCATTCAAGAAATCAAAATAATTTAGAAATAGTTGAGATGATGAAAGCGATTTACGCAAAGGTTGATATTTTTACCTTGAAGCCTACAAGCTTTCTTTTCAAATGATTCAAGCACGACTTTTGTTCTCGATCGACAGCCAGTGCGGCAAGTTCGACAAAGCATCACTACCACAGCAGTCCATGATGGAGCTCCTCGTTCAAGGCCTCGACGATGTCGGCATAGCAAAAGACAAGCAGGGTAATTTCATACCCATCGAAGAGTGGTCTATCCTCGAGTTTGATGCTGGTGGTAAAATCACTCATGTTGAGATCGACGCAAGCGAGTACATGGCACAGCTCTATCTTATCCAATGCACCAGAGGCCCTGCGCGCATCACAGAGATCTGTTTTGATGCTGGCGGGTCAATAGACTTTCAGTTTGTTCCAGGGACAGTCACGTCACTCACCATTATTGCCCTTGCGCTCCATGGAACTCTCAACACGCTGGACCTCCCACGCGGGCTGTGTTATTTGAATCTTATGCTGAATGAATTCCAAAGTGAATTCTCCACTGCTGGCCTCCCAGAGCCTATCGAGGACGTGGACATATCGAACAACAGATTTGAGGGCTCCTTACTTCTTTCAGCGCTTCCGCCAAATGTCGTTCACTTCAGAGCGCCGAAAAATGATTTTTCAGGGGCGCTTATCTTTCGAGCGCTTCCCGAGTGCATCGAGTCTCTTGTTCTCTACCGCAACCAGTTTTGCGGCAAAATTGATGTCAGTGCGATCCCGCCTTCCCTCACTTTACTCGAGTTGTATGGCAACTGCTGGAGTGGTGACAACGTTATTGTGCGCAAGAACCATTGCTTCAAAAAATTTTAGATTGACGACATGTTTCGGGGCCATTTCATTGACCAGAACGGAGAACCATGTGCGCCCCGAGGAATCAGCTTTACGTCGCGTGGGCGAGGAAAGCGTCGAGTATGACGCTGCAGAAAAGGTGTGGAAGCTTTTGGTGATACGCGAAGCGTAGAGATGATAATTTAGATAATTCCATTTTCCTTTGAATAAAATGAGAGGCAATAAAATCTAGGAAAATCACTTTGTATTTTCATCAAATCCAAATGCTCCTCACTTGCTTTGCCGCCGAGCACATGAGCCGTGTATCCCACGCCAATCTCTCGGACGAGACGCTTATCGAGCTTCTCGTACAGGACTTTGAGAATTCTGGTGAGTTTGACAAAAAGGGCCCCTTTCAATTCCTGCAAGACAGTGAGTACATCAAAACGGACAAAGATGGCAGAGTTGTTGAAATATCTCTCATAAATGATCTCGCACTGTATGATAATTTTTCGTACTACGAGGGGACGATCCATATGCAGAGGATACCGTCATCGGTCGAGTCTTTTGCTGTATCGCTCCATAACGTCGAGGGCACGCTTGATGCCGCGCGACTGCCAGGCGGTCTGACTAGGCTTAACCTCCGCGTCAATAAGCTTCATGGCACAATCGTGGTCCAAGATCTTCCGAAAAACCTTCAAAAGCTCGAAATTTCTGAAAACTCCTTTTCAGGGGGCTTCCCGCTCAGCTATCTCCCTCGCTCACTCCGAAAGCTTGATGCGAGCGCAAACAAGCTCAGTGGGGGCGTTGACTTGAAAAATCTCCCTCTGACCCTTAAAGAGCTCATTCTTCGACCGAACAATTTTAGTGGAGAAATAGCACTCCAGAATCTCCCAAGCACGCTCAGATGCCTCGACCTTGAGACCAATGCGCTGAGTGGGTCGCTATGCTTTGATTCGCTCCCGGAAGCACTTGAGCTATTGGAACTCGGTGCAAACAAATTTTGCGGCGACATACGCATCGAAAGGCTTCCCGAGCGCCTCGAGTTTTTCAGCCTCCGCCGCAACGCGCTGGGTGCGAATTTCACGTGCCTCCATATTCCCGAGCGCCTCGAAACCCTGTGGGCTTGGAAAAATAATTTTTCAGGGACAGTCACAATTGCAAGCAGAGGAAAGGGCATCGTGAACATGACATGGGGCAAAATCACTGCGATCCTTGATGAAAATGGCGTTCCATACGAATGGAAGAGCGAAAAGGCTCCGTGGTAGGCGGTATAAGAGTTTTGATTGAAGATGGAATAATACCATTGAGGAATCATGATGCGTTTACCATTGAAAACTTTTCACATTCTTTTATATTCTCTATCAAATGCTACACGCAATTACACACGCTCTCATGCTTGACCCTGTTGCCGGCAGAGTCGATATGCACGTCTTCTCTGATCAGCAGATGATGGAGCTTTTAGCAGGGGACATGGCATCTTCACAGTTTCGAGACGCTTCAAATGGCGATTTTCTCGACATCGCAGAGTGGCGGGGCGTCTTTATCGATGCAGACGGGCATGTCGTTCGGTTTATGCTTGCAATGATTTCCGGTGGTCGAATACATTTGGACTATCTTCCAAGGCACGTTACAGTGGTCCAAATGTACCAAGTCGATCTTTTAGGGAAGCTGAACGCGGAAAAGCTTCCAGATACGCTTGAGACGATGCAGATCGTAAAGACCCCACTGGAAGGGGCAGTCAACTTTTCAATGCTCCCACGGCAACTCAAGGTGCTCACACTCGCGCAAAATAATTTTTCAGGCAGTGCGATTTTGACGAGCCTCCCACCAGCTTTGCACACATTGAACATCCAGCGCAACAAATTTTCAGGGAGTATAGCGCTTGATCAGCTGCCAGATACGCTCAAAGAAATGAATATCGCAGAAAATCATTTTGAGGGGTCTCTCAACCTCAGGACCTTACCGCGGACCTTACTAAACTTTGAGGCATGGCAAAATCTTTTTTCCGGCAGCATTGCACTCGATACGCTTCCTTCATCCCTCAAAAAGCTGGAAGTACGAAACAATCAACTTTCCGGGGAGCTGAACTTTGTTACTCTCTCGGAGAACTTGGAGAAGCTCCGCCTCTCCGACAATAATTTTCAGGGTAGCCTCGAGGTACCTGTGGGGGTGACGGCGATCATTGATGTCTCGAACAACAATCTGACAGGAACTGCGGTGATTCACAGCACTGTCAGGCGGAGGGTGTTTCTTTCCGGCAACGACTTTGATGAAATTGTCGATGAAACTTCTTCAATCTGTGCGTGGATGGGATCATAGAAAGAAGTAGAAGGCCAACATTCTTTCCAAGTTTTATCGCTTTGCCTCATTTCTTTCGTTATGGGTTTCGCTCTACCAATGCACTTTTCTATCGTCTCAACACTCGCGATCGATCCCGCTATCGGCCGATTCAATCCGGACGACATTCCTGACCAAGTGCGCATGGAGCTTGTCGTTGCTGATTTTAGTCGCCCATCCAAGAAAGACTTTGCTGACGATAATGGAGACTTTCTACCCATTGAAGAATGGTTCGAAATTACGCATCTTCAAAATGGAAAAGTCACTTCGATCGACTTCAGCCATGACCTTGAGGGGACAATGAACTTTTCGCACTTGCCTCTTAATTTGAAAAAGCTTTCCGTAATGTACACTTCGCTGTATGGAACTGTAGAAACTTCCGAGCTGCCACGAGGAATGAAGAATCTTCACCTGTACGATAATCGATTCTCAGGGTGCATAGATACCGATTCTTTGCCTGGAGGTCTCACCAACCTCGTCGCTGGAAATGCGCGCTTTGAAGGAACAATCGACTTCCAGTCGTTCCCAGCGCTGCTCACATATATTTCTTTTTATGACAATAATCTCTCGGGTAGTGTTCTTCTCGATGCGCTTCCTCGTGGTTTATACGCTCTGAACATTGCGTCGAACGCATTCATGGGGGAACTCCGCTTTGATAATCTCCAATCCAAGCTCCAAAGTCTAAATGTCTCTGACAACCATTTTCATGGGGATTTTGTGCTGCTCGACGCACCGAAATCTCTTCAGTTTCTGAACGCACACGGAAACTTTTTCAGTGGAGTCGCGGTGGTGCACACGCTGCTCCGAAAGCGCATCAATCTGAAGCACAACCGAATTGAAAGCTTGGAAGATGAGCATGGGAAAGTGCGGAAGTTTGATCCTGAGGAGGACTGAGAGTAAAAGTACACGTTGAGAGCAAGTATAGAAAAAATTACTTCATGCTTACACCGATATCTGCAAGTATCGAAGTGCCTTATTTTTTCTTTGTTTATCTTATAATGCATCTGTGCTCGCACCATTTTGTATGCACTTTGCAAGTAAAAATGCAGCAATCGATTCGTATCCTTTATATGTTATCCGTCGACCCGGCACTTGGACGTCTCGACGCGAGCTTGCTGTCTGATCAAGCGCTCATGGAAATGCTCTTTGAAGGCATGCAAGATAGTTTTGTGAAGAAGAGCGATTTCCAGGACGAAAGCGGGAACTTTCTAGATGCATGCGAGTGGCAGATATCAGAGGAAAATCGCGTGCAGTGCACCGATGAGCGCGTGACAGACATCCTCTTCTCGGCCCTTTCGTTCAACAAGACCCAGTTTCCATTTCGGTTTATTCCACCGCTTATGCAGAGATTTACCCTTGTGTATGCAGACCTTCATGGCACCCTCGATACATCCGTGTTGCCGCAAAATCTCATTGATTTTGGAGTTCTCGACAGCTCCTTGCATGGGACAATCAACTTTTCGAATTTCCCACGAAAGCTGCAGTTCATCCATGTTGAAGAAAATAAATTTACTGGAAGTTGTGATCTGTATAATTTACCAGACGCGCTCGTTGAGCTCCAAGCAAGCGAGAACGAATTCATAGGAGAAATTTCGCTTGATAATCTGCCACGAAGTATGAAGCTGCTCGACCTTTCTGGTAATTATTTGACGGGGTCAATTACCATAAGCCGCTTGCCGAAGGCTATGCAAGAGGTGCTCTTGCAAAATAACGAGTTCACGGGTGAATTTCGGCTCATGTCTATCACACCGAATCTCCTCGAAATCAACATATGCGATAATCCGCTGCGCGATACAATCGTCATCAGGCGAGCAAAGAAGCGAATGCGATTTATACTGCAATCTGACTGCGCCAGCGTGAATGATGAAAAGGGTCATATCCATGCCTGGGAAACCGAAATACTGACAACAAATTATTAAGTCTGGTGCAAGGGCGCAGCATGCATTTCGAACAAATATGATTCGTGATAATAATATGGAATATGAGATGATATGCATACATGATATTTGAGATAGTAAAGCCGATTGGAATAATAAAATTACAGAAAGGAAGGAAAAGAATTTTTTCAGATAGCTTTCATAATGATAGGCATGCACGACAAATGATGCTTCAAAAATTTAATATGAATGAATACAACTGTGCGCTCCTTTCATATTTGAATGAAATTCACTTTTCTCGTTGTTTTTATAGTTAATGTTCAGCTGTTCTCAACAGAAAATCAGAAGACTCTTTGTCGAGTGAAGTTCGAAGCAAGCGGAAGTAAAAAAAACCCGTGTCTCGTCTATCATAACCATGCTTACTTAAATCAGTATTCTTATCATTTCATTCGTACGATTAAATATGACAATCGCTCCAACCTCTTTCACCGCACTCTCCATTGCGTATATCACAGCAGCTGACGACCCAGGGCCACATATCATCAACCACCAACCCGCACAGATGCAGCTTCACGCCATGCACAAGCTGCTCAGCATCGATCCTGCAGTCTACGCAAACGACCCGAACCGCTGGGTCCCCTACCCCTGCAACCGCAACGTCAACGACCCGTGCAACTACCATGGCATGGAGTGCAGAGACGGCATCATCCGCAAGATCCGCTGGGAGAATCATCTATCACGAGCACCCGACATCGATGCTGACTGGCTGCCAGGCACTCTTCGCCTCGTCTCCATTCTCTACCAAAAGGTCCTGTCACCGCTCGAGACCCGGTACCTGCCAAAGAAACTTACCCACCTGCGCCTTTTTCAGTGCTATATTGAAGGGTCAGTCGACCTGCAGCACCTGCCGGCGACGCTCCACTTTCTCGATCTCAGACGCAACAAGCTCAAGGGGGCAGTAGCGCTCGTCGATCTCCCAGAGCGCATTGTTGAAATCCTCCTCAATGGTAATCAGCTGAGCCACGCGTGTGTCGCGGCGGAAGACCTCCCAGACAGTCTTGTCATTGCTAATGTGAGCGCAGAGCTACCGAAGAAGATCACATACGTATTCCTCGATGATGGACCCCTAAACAGTCGAGTGATCACGCGTGATGCCCAGAAGAGTGGTGTGATCGATAGCTTTGAGGCTGGCAATGTCGCAAAATGGGAAGCGGAGAATGCAGAGTTTGTAGTTTAGCTGTTCAACGCGCATTAAAAGACAAATGGTTTTTCGCTCAATAAGTAGATTTTCTCTTGAAGAAAACAAGAGATAGTGTCAGATCCGATATTCAGAAGATTGAATAGAATAGTGTGACAGTGAATAACAAAGAAAATGTATGGAACCCTTTGTACATCTCATTCCGTTTCAAATGCTTTTCTTCTACGCACTGGACGAGCAGTACCTCAGCCGCCTCGACACGGCGCTGCTGTCCGAACAAACGCTGATAGAGATGTTCGTCGAAGGTTTCAAGAACAAGAAATTTTTTCAAGATGAGAACGGAAATTACACCGACTGCCACGAGTGGGCGCCTGTAACGCTTGATGAGGACCGAATCGCTGGTTTACTACTTTTCAAAGGGTACAAGAACAGCTTCAGGGCTCTATAAATACGCAGTTTTTGCCGCAGACGCTAAAAGCACTCATTCTGACCTTTATGGGGCTCAGCGGCACCGTCAGCATAGCAGATACCCCGCGAAACTCCGCACTCTGGCACTCATTGGCAACCAGCTGGAAGGCGAATTTCCCATTGAAGACTTAACACCGAATCTAAAGGGATTGTTTATCAAAGAAAATAAATTTCGAGGTCCGCTCAAACTGGAATCCTTGCCACGATCAATTGGATTCCTTCATGCGGGAAAAAATGAATTTTTCGGATCCCTGGACTTATCTAATCTCCCAGCTCGCATGCTCAAGCTGGACCTGTCAGCAAATGGCTTTCAGGGGCCCGTGAGCTATGGTAACCTGCCGCAAGGTATGAAAGCTCTCAATATGATGCTTCTCACGAAAATATCTGGCACTTTGCTTTTCGCGAACTTACCTCGATCTCTTGAGACGCTCACGATACAGTTCACACCAACAAAGGCAGAGCTTTTGTGCGCTGATCTACCGATATCCCTTGAAACGTTCGAAGTTAACGGAGATTCAATATCGGGCACATTTGATGCTGCGGCTCTCCCACGAAGCATGCGATACTTTACTCTCGATCGCTGCAAGAATGTTGATGGCATTATCGACGCACCTGCACTCCCACACTATCTCGAAATATTGTCTGTAAAGAAGTCTGCACTGACAGGAACTCTAGCCTTTTCGAACCTGCCAGTGATGCTAAAAGACATAAATGTTTCGCATTGTCGCATTTTCGGCACAGCAGACTTGAAAGCATTGCCAGGTCACCTCGAAGCACTGGCTATTAATGACAATGCGTTTGAGGGAGAGGTAAACCTTACTCAGCTGCCAGAGACGCTGAAGACGCTATTTCTATCCAAAAACCGATTCTCGGGGAGTCTGAACCTAACGCAGTTGCCAGAGAATCTCATGGTCCTCCATGCAGATGAAAATTCCTTTACGGGCATTGTTGACTTTTCTCACCTACCGGAGCATCTCAAAGAGCTTTATCTCTCTAACAATGATATCGAGGGCGAGGTAGATGCCAAAGCACTCCCAGTATCAGTGCAGGTTTTCGCAACACATGGCACAAAGATCGTCCGAATAGACGAACACTGAAGGGTGACTGATAAAGCCAGACCGGAGGGTGTCCCTATCTACGAGTTAATGCACAGTTCAAAAGCATAGTTGATTGAAGTTGATGAAGTGGTATAGAAGTTTAGGAAAACCAATCGAGATGAGAGTCCTGCACATTGTTAATTTTTTTTGATATTATTCATGTGCCGCAATCTAAAAAGCAAAGAAGTGACTCTGATGAATGATTTGTCGATCTGTGTGCGTCTGCATTAATTCCAAAGGCCCTCGATGCCCCTTTGCGAGGCGGCTGGGCTTAGGGATAAATACTGAAGCGTTTCTTATGCCAATCGTGACTTTAAACTTTCTTAAAGCGTAACTTTCGCACTGCAAATGCCCCCGTACAGAACCGATAGATACAGATGCGTATTCTTTAATGGAAAAAGGAGACAGAAAGAATATCAGTCTCCCGTGGGGATTTTCTCATCAACCTATTTTATAGAAAAAGGTCCCAGAGTAGACCGGGCACTTCTTCTCAAGTGCCCAATGCATTCTCATCGTATCTCATGTGAAAATGTAAACAACGTAAAATACAAGAGCAACCTTGTGACACCCCTGACCTTAAAGTATGGAAAACTTCACGTTGGTGTCCGCATCAATTTTCAATACACCTACACCTACAATGCTGCTTCTCAAAATCGCTCCTTGCATCACCGCCGATGCCTCCATCGGCCGCTTTGACATCAGTAGCCTGCCCGATCAGACAATGATGGAGAACCTCGTCCAGGACCTTTCAGAGACAGGAAAAAAGCTTTTTCAGAACGCTGAAGGAGAGTTCAAGGACGCATGCGTATGGGCAGGTGTCACATGTGACGCCAACGAGAACGTCACGCACATCGAATGTGAGCTGAGCTTCAACGGAACACTCGCGCTTGATTTCATTCCGCATCACGTTGTGCTCTTCAAAACCACGTGGCGACGGCTCGAGGGGACATTATCTGTACAAGGGCTTCCCGAAGGGCTCGAAGAGCTGAGCGTCGGTGGCAATAATTTCGTCGGAAGCTGTGACCTCCGCGTGCTGCCGCCACGGATACAGATTTTCGATGTCAGAAGCAATAAGCTCAGTGGGGAAATTCGGCTCGAGAATCTGCCGGAGACGATACAGAAGCTGATGGTCAGTGGTAACAAGTTTTCAGGCGAAATAAGCATTTCGAAAATCCCGCCAAGTCTCACGATTCTCGAACTGCATTGCAACAGCTATCATTCGACCTTTCCGATCGAAAGTCTCGGCACTGATTCGAAAATTTCGGAGCTAGACTTCATGCAGGGTAATTTCCATGGGCCTCTGGACCTGAAGCACTTGCCCAAGTCTATGAAAACGGTCGATGGCAAGAAAAACGAGTTTTGCGGCAGTCTCGCACTCGAAGATCTCCCACCATCGCTCGAGGTGCTCAGCATGAGCACAAACGCTTTTGAGGGACCGATCACCCTTGATGAGCTACCAGCGTCCCTGCACACGCTGAATATATCTGGCAACAAACTGTCCGGGAGCGTTAATGTGAATTCGCTTCCTTTGAGTATGAAGACGTGCATTCTGCGCCGCAATGCGCTCTCTGGGAGCCTCACACTCAAAAATTTTCCGCCCAAGATGCGCATCCTCGATCTTTCGAGCAACAAGATTTCGGGGGAAGTCGCGCTCGATCAGCTTCACCCGCTCCAGAATCTAAATCTCAGCGATAATCACATCGAAGGGCAGCCAAGCTTTGAATTTCTCCCCGAGACGCTTTGGTACCTGAACCTCAGCCAGAACCAGCTCAGCGGCGAGTTCCGAGCCAATTTACGGAACGATCGTATCCGGCGCATTGATGTCGAGAACAATTTGTACTCGGGGACTGCGGTCGTCCACAGCCGCGTGGTGACCGCTGTTTGCCTCGCTGGGAACAATGTTGAGCGCATTGAAGACAAGCTGGGGAACGAGATGGATTATCCGCTTAAGCCGAGAAAGGCGCGTATCAACTAATGAATAGAAGATTGAAAAGAATTTTTATTTGAGCATAGAATGCGGAAAGATTATAGGACATGAATGGAATTGCTCTTAAAGATCGATTTTTCATTCTGAATTGAAGTGGTTTTCTTTGTATAATAAGATGACGTTTGCGATCTGGCTGTGTTGAAGGACCACCATCAGTTATCTGCTCATTTCATACGACTCAAGCACACAAAGTGAAGTGAAAAACTGTAGCTTTCATGGCATTAAACATGAGACTGCAGTATCATTCGTATGGCCCTCACATTCAGTATATGAATTTATATGGGGAGCTCTCAAAGCCTGGGGCCCGGCTCAAAGAGATAATCAAAGGTTAGTGAGTGAAAAATTTGACTTTCACCTGTCAAGTCGCGTGCTCCACCTTTTGAGAGCCCCTGGTATATGTGAAAATTATACAAGCGCATTTTTCCTTTAAAGTGTGTCGACTAGAATCTTCGATGTTCACCCTTTAAGATCATCCTATTCATCAAACCCTTTGCTTCATTTCTAACGCAATCAGTCAATGCTTCTGCATCTCCTCACAGCCGACAAACCAGCCCGGCATCTCGACCGCGATGCCCTTTTTGAGCAAGCCTACCTCGAAACGCTCATCAAAGGGCTCGACCCCACTGATCAAGAAACATTCCAAGATGACAGCGGCAACTTCCGAGATGCCTGCGAATGGATCGGCGTCACCTGCGACGAGGCCGGAAGAGTCACTGAATTTCACATGGACACATCGGCCATCATGCCCGGCACGATCACTCTCAGCAGCCTACCGGAGCAGATCAAGCGCTTCTCCGCTATGTGGAACTCACTCGAAGGGACCCTCGACACAGCCCTTCTCCCCCGCGGCCTCTCCGTTCTCAACCTGCAGAACAACAAAGTCTCAGGGGAAGTCAACTTCAGCCGACTGCCGCGAGGCATGACGAAGCTCAACCTCATGAAGAACGATTTCTCCGGGCCCTGCGTGCTGAAAAGCCTGCCGCCGACGCTGATCTTTCTCAACGTCAAGGGAAACGATTTCTCCGGCAGTGTCGACTTGACACAGCTGCCAGATGACCTCGAGCGCATCAACCTCGCAGACAACAGTCTTATTGGTAAAGTGTGTCTCCTTCACCTGCCAAAAAAGCTCATCCATCTTGACCTCTCCTCGAATGTCCTCAAGGGCTCGATCAACTTTAGCTGGCTGCCGAACTCACTGGAGGACATTGACGTGAGCAACAACGAGTTCAACCAAGTTGAGATGAACTACCTGCCGCACTCGCTGCGTCGCGCCAACCTGGCGAACAACCAGATCAGTGGAACGGTGCACATTGAGTCTGATGAGTCGCTCGCAGAGCAGATCAACCTGTCGGGAAACAAGCTCAAAACGGCGTACATACCAAAGTACCTGCGCAAGGTCGTGTTTCTCGATGCGAATCCGATAAAGTCGATGCTGGACGAGTTTGGTCGGCGGTATAAGAACTTTGACGCCTACGGGAGCGCGAGCGATAGTGACGAGGACAGTGACGATGATAGCGATGACGATAGTGACGACGATAGCGACGACTATAGCGATGAAGAATCGCTGACTGACGTTGAGTCCTACACCGACTCGGATTCATATGAGGAGTACACAGAAGAAGAGCGAGCGAGCTGGATGACCCCGGAGAACCTTTTGAAGTACTTTGCATCGATGCGTGATGCGGCACAGCCGGGTGGGGGCAAATGATGGACAAATAGAGAAGGATATTGCATGAATAAGGCATAAAATATTGCGTAGTTTGCGTTTGTGCTGTGTATGAGGAAATAATTCTTTTTGCTCGAACAGTTAGTTTTCAAGACAAAAATGGATCATTGGAAGGGAATGCTATGTGTAAATCAGCACAAAAGAACTACTGCGATCTAGGAATCCTTGCTTAAGGATGAAAAGAAAGTGATTTCTTCTTACATCTACTTTTCCAATTGAACTTCAATGTGTCATTGCAGATCATGCACACTTGAATAACCAATCATAACTATTCTAGGGCTCTCATGAGGTCGAATAAGCACATAGAAATTATGAATTTTACCTCCCGGGATAGGCCTTCAGCCTCTATCTCAAGTTCATGCATTTTTACATGTCCATTTATGCAAAAATGTATAGTAGCACAATAATGCACCAGCTTCTCCTGCAATCACTCGACCCCTCTATCGGCCGCTTCGACTTCAACTGCATTTCTGACCAGCAGATGATGGAGCTCCTCGTTGCAGACTTGGATAAGAAGACTCTGCGAGCTATGCGCCGGAATGGCGACTTTAAGCCAATAGCAGAGTGGCAGATATGCAAGACCGTGGGCGACATCGAAAGCACTGTGATCGAGTTGAACATACCGTACCACTACAAGGGGACGCTTGCGCTGGAATACATACCAAAGAGCGTGACTGTGTGCCAGATTATAGGCGATCTGTATGGAACGCTGGAGACGCAGACGCTTCCTCGATCGCTTTTATTCCTGTTGATTGAGCTTACGAATATAAGTGGAGCGATTGATTTAACGCAGCTCCCAGAGTGCCTTGAAACGCTCATTCTTGATCAGAGCCGATTTACCGGTAGTCTTGACCTCGGAAGTCTACCGAACAATCTCAGGCAGCTTTCACTTCTCAAAAATTCATTTCGAGGGAGTATATCACTTGAAAATCTTCCCGAGAGCCTGATAATTCTTCACTTGCAAGGGAACCAGCTCATCGGCTCAATCCGCCTTGATGCGCTCCCATCGAATATTGCTGAGCTGAACCTCTCAGAAAATCAGCTGCGAGGGGAGCTCAACTTCGATGCGCTCCCGTCATCTCTTGAAAGGCTTTCTGTAGGAGGGAACTATTTTTCTGGGGAATTCAGGCTCACGCGGCCGCCGGAAGCGCTCGAGTCGCTCGTTGCTGACCACAACCGCTTTGTGGGGAAAGGTGTCGTGCACTCGAGTGCGATTGATAAGGTCAAGCTCGGTGGGAACGAGATCGACGAGCTTGTTGATGAAAACGGTGACGAAATAAGCAAAAGTGGGCAGTACGCGATCTATCATTAGGAAAATGGGCAATGAAGGAAAAAGGTTTGAGTAAATATCAAAGGAATTTTTACGAGACTATTTCAACTCTTTGAGGTGTTGAGTAAATTTTTTAGTGAATTATTACGCAATGATCATCGTCTGGACGATCTGCTCAGAGAACGCACAAAATTTGACCGATGCCGAAAGCGCTATGCTGCACACTGCCCGTGCATGTGGTCTGGCGTGAAGTGTTCTGACGGTGTCGTCCAGAAAATCTGCTGGAACTATGAAAGACCTACAGGACAAGTCATTGACTTGGCATGGATCCCACTGACTGTTTTCATTTTCAAGTTACTGAATGGCAAAGCAACGAACTTCAAGACATCCTTTCTGCCTCGCTGTATCAGGGAATGCAATGTGTACATGTGTGGGCTGAGTGGGACATTCGATATGGCCCGGCTGCCACTGCAATTGGAGAAGTTCCTCGCTGCGAGAAACCCATTCACGGGAAGCGTCAACCTCGTTCACATGCCGTCAGCACTGCGAGTCATCGATCTGCGTTGGAGCTTCATTGACCATGTGTACTTCAGCAATGAAGCGTTTTCCGCTCGATTCGAACGAGTTTATTTGACAGACACTGCGTTTGAGTATCTCAATATCCAATGCATTGAGATAGAAGGAAAGGCACGGGATGATCGAATCCGGATCGATGATGTTGGGACGGTGTTGATGTAAAATGGATGATGGAAGATCAAATCTCATAGTTTTTTCGCTTCTCTGTGAAAAACTACGAATTGATATTGATCTTGAAAAGAGGCTCTGAAACTCGCTTTTTACTAAGATTCAATCAATGGTTTTCTGGAATCGTGACGAAAGCGCATAATCGATAAATTTTGAGTTTCCGTAAACAGGTACCAGTTTGTATCATGACAAGGTTTTGCAATTGACAAAATTATAGAGCGTTTACGCTTGGATAGTTTTCTTATACAGCAACGATCATTCCGGCCTGGTGAATGCACTTTTTATAGAGAAAGTAGGCAAAAACTTGCTTTTTCACATCTAAGGCAATCCAATTTATGCAGAATAGGCGATCTAAGGCACCAGTCTCTATACGGTAGTGGGCTTATCTTTCCATATTCTTCATTTCAACTACGATGGCACTAGCACTCTTCTGCATCGACCCATCACTCGGCCGCCTCGACTACGATTCGCTCTCTGACCAAACAAGAATGGAGATACTGATCGACGGCCTCACGAATGGCACAAAAAAGCATTTCCAAGATCAGCACGGTGGTTACAAGGCCATCGAAAAATGGAGGGGCGTCCGAATAGATAAGGAAGCGAACGTCATTTCTATCAGCTTCTCCCCGTTGTTCTTTGTCTTTGAGGACTCCGGGTCACTCAACTTTGCATTCCTCCCACCAAAACTTCGCGCGTTCAGCGCCTTGAATCAAAAGCTCCGTGGAACAGTGGACGCAGAAAACCTGCCAGAAAATCTTTTGAGGTGTACTATGAGCAACAACGGTCTTTCCGGGTCTTTTGACTTAGGAAAACTTCCAGATCAACTCGAGTCACTCAATCTGAGGATGAACTCATTCTCAGGTGAATGTGACTTGTCCAAACTTCCAAAGAAAATGAAGTGGCTGATTCTCGCGAAAAACGCATTTTCGGGGAGTGTGCGACTCGATGCACTCCCAATAGGTTTCGAGCATCTCGAGTTGCAGCATAATGATTTTTCCGGAAAAATCGACCTGTCAAAACTACCGGAAGCACTCAAATATATGAATCTCCATGGTAACCAATTCTCGGGAGGTTTCATTCTCAGAAAATTACCGGAGGCTTTGCTCGAGGTCGGCGCATCGAGCAACAGGCTGTCGGGGCTGGCAGTCGTCTCAAGTGAGCGACGTGTTCGCGTAGGGCTCGGTAACACCGCGATCGAGCGCGTGGTCGATGAAAAGGGGGAACCGCATGTGCATGGGGATGAGATGCTGAGCACAATTACGAATTTGATGTAAAGTATACAAAGTGTAATGGGTTTATGAACGATAATGTGCTTCATAGAAAATGACTGAAGCAAGGATATAAAAGTCGTATTTGAGCTTTTATTTAAGTATTTAATGGGAACACATCGCTGTTGCGTCCACGGTTAGCTTTAATTGAGTCATATGGCCTAGAATCTTTCGCTCTTTCCTCCCGCCTCTAGTCCAGGGGTAGAAGTCTTGTGATGGATTCCATCAATTGGATGCAATCGGCCCAAATGGGCTCAAACCCCTGCTCTCGTCTTCAATTGAGCCCTTCTACTTCACACTTCTCATATCTCTCCTCAAATGATGCAAATACCCACAGCTTTCAGCCTCTTCTATGCAGCAGATCCCGTCGCCAAAGTCAACATAGACTCCTTATCTGATGAAATGCGCATGGAGCTTCTCGTCGAGCACCTCACTGGCAAAGATCTATTCCAAAAGCAAGACGGGGAGTACTTGGAATCCGAATGGCCTGGTGTGACATACAGCGAATCTGGGGACGTCACAGCTATTGAATGGACGTCAGAGACAGACATTATGCATGACGACCTCGTCGTTGAAGCTGGTGGGTCTATCGACCTGCGGTTTTTACCTTCAACCGTCGAAGACGCCTCAATTTCGAGATTGGAACTTGATGGGACTATCTGCACTGCGAGTCTGCCGAGGGGCCTCAGGATTCTCAACCTGGACGAGAACATTTTTCGTAATGATTTCCGCATCGAACACCTCCCAGAGAAGATGGAACGCGTCTGCCTATACAAGAATTCGTTCCAAGGCAGCTTGAACATCCCCATGCTTCCTTCTGGAATGTACTTTTTCGACGTTGCCTTCAATTTTTTTGAAGGAACTGTCGATCTGACTCGGCTCAGCGCAAACCTCAAGTTCTTGCTCCTCGCAGGGAACTACCTCACTGGGGACGTCGATCTCCGTAACATCCACGAGGCCCTCAGCCTCAACACGATAAGTCTCACGGCCAACAAGTTCGCGCAAGGAACACTCCTGATCGGTGACTTCCCGCCAAAGTTTGGAGTAGTGCGATTCAGTCAAGACGCCTTTGAGACCATTGCGCACCCAGATGGCAAAGCGGTCAAAGTCGAAAATAAGGAATCCTACAGCGAAATTGTGCAGTAAGCGGCATCATTGAAGCATAAAACTAGTAATACATTATTCTTAGGATACATCAGACTTTAGTGAAGAAAAATCAAAAAGTCGATCGATCAACTGCAGACTCATTTTTTTTACTGGAATTACTTTCTACAGAAAAGGATGATTTTCGTCGCAGCATCTATCATCAGTATTGCTTGCGCTGATCCCACAGCCAGATGCAACATGGACTCACTCTCTGATCAGACTCGCATGGAGCTCCTTGTCGAGCACCTCGATGGCAAAGCACTGTTTCAGCGCGAGAATGGTGAATACTGGGAGCTCGAGTGGCCCGGCGTGACATGCGGCGAAGATGGTCACGTGACAGAGATCATATGGACGTTGGAAGAGCCCCTGATGGAAGATAATGTCGTGGTTCAGCCTGGCGGGTCGATTGACCTCACTTTTTTACCACCGCATCTTGAGGGTGTCTCGATAACCCAGCTGGGCCTTGAAGGCAGCATTGTTACTGCGAGCCTGCCAATAAACCTGCAAGTTCTCGAGCTGAATGAGAACCGCTTTGCAGGGGAATTTCGTATTGAAGACCTTCCAGCGAGTATCCGACGCATCAGCCTCCACGAGAATAAACTTACAGGGAGTTTGAACATCCCGAGCCTCCCTGCTTCCACACAACATTTCGACGCCTGCTTTAATCTTTTTGCGGGAACACTCGATCTTACCCAGCTGAGTGCAAGCTTGCGGAATCTGATTCTCTCTGGAAATCGATTCACAGGGGGGATCGATCTCCGAAATATCAACAAGGCGGTGTGCCTTGACTCCATTGGTTTGCAGTGTAACGACATTCGTCAGGAGACGCTTCTGATAGGCGACCTACCGCCAGAACTTCGTGTCATTCGCTTTGATCTCAACGCATTTGGGAAGATAACGCACGTTGATGGCAGAGAGATAACACCCGTGCGACAAGGTCTTTTCCTCAAAATCGTCAAAGAATGAAATAAGGGATATAAAAGAAGTGCATTATATGAAATCTTGAGTGAGGTTAGCTTAAAGCGTCCTTTGCGCTCAATGAAGGTTGCATTTTTCCTTCTTGAGATAGTATTAATGACCAATGTAAATCCGCAGATCTTGATCGCATGTACATATTGCTTTGGATATCTCTGAAGGCTCTCTTACTAAAATAAAAAAGTTCTAGGAATTGTATCGCGTATTTCAGTGTTTGTTTTAGCCTCATCAAAGTTTTGATAGGCGCAGTCATGAAGGGAAGTATTTAAGATCCAAAATTTGGCTGAGCGATGTGCGCAAAAATCATTTCACTATCAAATGCTCTTTATATCATCTGTCGAGATTATTTATCGAAAAAAATGCATCCCATCGCAGCCATACTCTCCACAGATCCGAGCAGCCATCTTGGAAGGCTTGATCCTGCCTCACTGTCCCAGCAGGCCCGAATGGAGATTTTCGTGGAGGGCACGAAAAATAAAAAGGAGCGTGGCTTTCTTGATAGGAATGGCAATTACAACGATGTCGAAAAATGGCCAGGGGTCAGCACAGATGAAGAAACGGGTGAAATAGACGAGATCGACTTTATCGCTGGGGAAGAAAATGAGGCTCTTGAAGGAACGCTGAACTTTGATTTCCTTCCAGACAGCGTAAAAGTTCTAAACGTCGACGAAAACGAGTTCCACGGAAAAGTCGCCATGCGCGACCTTCCACCGATGCTCGAGCTCCTGAACTTTTTCAAGAACAATTTCGAGGGGACGATATGCCATGAAGATATGCCACAGAATCTTCGAATCTTTGACATTAAATCGAACAGTTTTCACGGAAACTTTGATTTTACGGCATTACCGAACACCCTTGAGGATATCGACGTCTCCTATAATGCTTTTGAGGGAACTGCAGACCTCACAGGCTTACCAACGGGTCTCACGCACCTGTACGCGAGCAAAAACAATTTTCAAGGAACCCTTGACCTCACCAAGCTCAACCCTAGCCTTGAGCTTGTGGACTTTGCGTATAACAAGCTCAGCGGTGATATTCGATTCGCCAACCCGCCCGAGACATTCGAGAGCCTGAACGTTTGCGAGAGCCAAATGAATGGACAAATAGATTTTAATTCACTCCCAAGGTCAATGCAAGAACTCTCCGCAAACGAAAATAATTTTTCGGGGAGCTTCGACGTCAAAGCGCTTCCACAGAATTTGCGAAAGTTACACCTGTATGGAAGCAAGTATAGCGGAAGTCTCGACACTTCTCTTCTTCCTTGGGCGCTGCTTGAGATTAGCATTGGCGAATGCGGGTTCGAGGGCTCTTTCGACTTTGAGAGCATGCCACCGGCCATGAAGCTCTTGTGCATCGATCAGAATCGCTTTGAGGGGACTGTGAACAGCAAAAAGCTCCACCGCACGCTCACGTGGCTCTCTCTGGAAAACTGCCTTTTCCATGGGGAGTTCAGCTTCCGCGATTTGCCACCAAACCTGACAAACCTCTATATCAACGGCAACAAATTTTTCGGATCTATTGACCTATCGGCCCTGCCGTCGACAATCAAAGAGATCAACGCCGCAGACAACGCTTTTTCGGGGGTCTTTAGCTTTTGGTGGATAAAAAGAGCGACATACAATTTTGCAAATAATGAGATCACTGGGGTCAAGAACAAGGCGAGAAAAGCTTGGCCGACAGGCTGGACTCTTGATCTGCGGGGGAACCCATATGATGAAGATCGTTTGGGCGAATCAGGGAAATTTTATAGTAAGTAAGAGATAGAGCTAAGTGTATTTCAGGATACAGAATAAAGAGAGTCTATGCAAGAGGATTTGCTTTCTGCTACCGCTCAGAATCTGCATTGGATCTATAATTTTAGGAATGATACTATGTTTCACTGCTTCTAAGGCGACTTACTCTTCAACAAAAGAGATATCTTTACAAACGTAAAGGTTTGAAGAAATTATTGAGTCTCTATGAAAGCTCGTAAAGATTTTAAAGCTAATACAATATCGATTTCACAAGGGCTCTCAAGGGCTGATAGTCTGATTACAAAGGTGCCCTGGCACTTTTGCCTGCGACCATCAAAAGTTCGCGTCAAAATTCCCGAGGGTCTATATTTCGGCTCTGACTCTCAAATGGAAAGTACGCAGGTCTGCCAGCTGTAAGGTTCTGAAGATCGGCAAATCACTTCCTTTACAAAAGCGTTCGAGCCAGCACATCCTTTGGAATTCTTAGAAGAGCACACAATTCCTATACGACAAGCGCCAACGCTCCATATTTCAACAAATGTGAAAGAGAAAGACGAGAAACTCTTCTTTGTCTTCAATCATCACACGCCCCTTTTGTTCACTTATATTACGAAATGCACCCTCTCATTCTCGCACTAGCGGCATCTGATGCCCACAATCCTGTAAACTATGAGTACGAGATGCTCGTTCGCTTCTTCCGTATCAAAGTATACCAGGACACTCCTACTGAGCTGCGTAGACTGCGTCCCCTTCGACCCGGATCTGAGCCAACAGACGTGTGTGACTAGCGTGGGCGCCGTGGAAAGTAAGTGGTCAAGTTCGAAACTAAGTGGTCAAGTTCGAATTGCCTATAAAAAATCAAAAACTACTCGAAAAATTTTCTTGAATAAATTTGATTAGATAACGTTTTATAAATACCAAGGGAGGAGTAAATCGTATTCCCACACGTATATAGTGAATAATTCACTCTCTCAAGTTACCATTTTGATTCAACCATAAAGATTATTTCAAAATTTGTGTGAAATTGCTTACGCCTGCACAGAATAATGTGATTCGTAATGAAATATGAGCTTCTGAAATCCTCTCACCTTCATAGATTTCAGATCTCTACGATCTGACCAGGGTTATACTATATTCGTGCAATATATGCAATATCATTGAATATGAATGGCCATAGTTATAGTCATAAGTTTTATGTGATGATCTATAGGAAACTTACTTAAATTGAAATCTTTCAATTGGGATTACGAAGACTTAAGCATGCAAGGAGTGAGATTTCTATCGGTAGTGCGGTGCGTGGTAAAGTTAAAACTTTGGTCCACCATCACAATTCAATTTTCTTATCATGATCCATACTTCTATTTCACATTGAAATGAGTTCTTAGCGACAAGAAGAGATAAAGGAAATCACAGATACATTTTATCGCTATCGTGACGAAATCATTGCCAACAAAGAGAGAGATGGCAAAGACATCGAGTTGGCCAGTGTTCCTGTTCGGAAGATCGGGAATGAAATAGAGACCTTTGCGGAGTCTTGCGTTCTCCGAGTCAACGGGAACTGTTTATGAAAAGCGATTTCAATTTCTTGATGAAACAGCTAGATCAACCCTGGATCAAACCCGGGGTCGATGCATTTTTGCCAAAATTCGCTGAAAGCATCGACTACCCGAATTTAGGCATGAAGTATAGGCCACGTCGGTGCACGCTGAAAAAATGGAGAATCGACACCTAGCCAAAGGGAATAGGCCATGAAAGTGCCTTACGAAGAGAATAACTGACAATAAGACTAGATTTTAGCAGTCCAGTTAGTAGTAGTATTGAGCTTTTCAAACACAACAAGAGTGATCTTTTTTCGCTTTATTCTTCATATGATCCACGCACGGAAGAATTTATGAGATCCGAGACACCAGAGGGCTAACGATAGAAGAAGTTTTTATTGAAAATGGAACCCCCCATTTTTGGCCCAAGTTCATAAGTAAGTGGTCAACTTAAAACTAAGTGGGCAACTTAAAACTAAGTGGTCAACTTGAAACAAAGTGGTCAAGTTCGAAACTAAGTGGTCAATTTGGCGAACTTGACCACTTACTTTCCACGGCGTGCAGGCGATCCATCAATTTTTCACAATTGCCGGTCTCGACCTTGATCGTACGATGAACACAGCTGTGCTTCCAAATATATTGATCGAGATGGTGCTGACAGATAACAATTTTGAGGGCCTCTTTGAGATTGAGAATCTCCCGAAAGATATGACAAAGGCCTTCATAAGCAGCAACAAAATGTCGGGCACACTGAAGCTGGAGGCTTTCCCAAAGAATATGATGCACTTCTCTGCGCAAAAGAATAATTTTACAGGGACTGCTGACCTGACGGCGCTGCGAGAGAGCATGCAATCCCTCGACCTCTCCTTCTTGGATCTCAATGGAAGTATTGACCTTCGGAGCCTGCCGGCTGAAATGGCGTATATCCGCCTGGATGAGACCAAAATAGCGCAGTCGACGCTGGTTTTTGACCCGAGCAAGTACTACAATCTGCGACTGCTTTTGGACAAGACGCGATTTGAATCTATAGTCGATGAAGCTGGTAATGACACGTCAATGTACGTCAGGTGAGAGCTCTAGGGAGAGCTCAGATGCACACTCTTTGAAATAGAAAAATATATAGAAAACTGAAGTGGATGAAAAAGGATATGAAACCTCTATTCTTTCAAAAATTTATAATTAAATCAACTCTTTCAGTCGATAATTCGCTCATTTCACTTTTTAAGTCAATCAATGCCTATGCTCAACGCTATTTTCTGTGCAGATGCCGATGGCCTTGGTCGAGTCGACCCAGCTTGTCTCTCAGAGCAAACACGCATGGAGATTCTCTTCTCTGATGTTCAGAACATCAAAGCGCTACAAGATGCCCATGGTGAGTTTTTACCATTAGTTGAATGGCCAGGTCTCCGAATCCGTGGCCATGTCGAGGAAATCAAGTGTGGTCGAAGGATTGAATTCCATGGCCCTGATGATATCTCTATCTACGCTATCGGTCCTGGGGGCAGCATCGATCTGCACTGGATTCCATCACACGTCGTTCACTTCAGTATTATAGGATTACATCTGCATGGGACGATAGACACGGCAGCACTTCCAGAAACACTGGCTCACCTCGGGATCACCGAAAATAATTTTCGGGGACCTTTTGCTCTTGAAAATCTTCCAAAAGGTATGGAAAGAATTGAAGCCAGGGGAAATCTTCTCGATGGAACGCTCAACTTTTCTGCGCTTCCGAGCACTATGCTCTATCTTGACGCTGCGCAAAATAATTTTTCGGGGACTATTGACTTAACAGCGCTACCGGAGAGTATGCGTGCGCTCGATCTTTCGTGGTCAGAGATCACTGGAACAATTAATATAGAGATCCTACCCGCGCACTTTTCGTGCCTCAAACTGGAAAGAACCAAAATAGAGCAGTCCACACTCGTCTTTGACCCACAAAAGCACGGTAATCTGCGTCTTTGTCTCGATAAGGCGAAATTTAACGAAATCGTCGATGCAGATGGCAAAGACACATCAGGTAGCGTAACTCTGGTGAATTAAACACAGAAAGTCGATTGATAGAGAAGTTTTTTGACTCGAAATCTTCACATGAATACCATATGAGAGAAATCATATTGCTGATGCAGAATGACCAATGTAGAACACAGGTCTATGCTTATGAATTTAAGTCAAGTTGATTGTCAGTCAAATGATTTACCCCATGAATGTGTCAAGAAATTTCACCACTGAGGGCTTTTGAAGTACCAGCGCTCATTTGAGAGCCTCAAAGACTACAGCTATAAAATACTCATGAAAAAGCACCCTGGAAAGTTTCGGGCAGACATGCCTACATATATTTGTCGAGAAATTCGGTCTTCATACACTCACCGAGTATCCTGTTGGAAATATTGATACGGCGCTTCCAGTCAACAGAAATTTCCGAATCAAACATTTTTCTGTATGGCTAAGGCTTTGATAAGCTAAGCACTTTGAACTCGTATATAGATAATTCAGACAAACCCACACATTGTACGATCGAAATCGACAGCCTTGAGGTACGTATTCTTTCTTTATTGCCTCTCATATCTTAAACTGAAAAATGCTCTTCCAAATCTTGTCCTGCGCCGACGACCAAGCACTCGGTCGCCTCGACTTCGCGACGCTCTCACAGTCCGCTCTCATGGAGCTTGTTGTTTCACAGTACACAGAGAAGGAACGAGAGGGAAAGCGCGTCGTCCGAGCCTTTTCTGATACAAAAGGAAACCCACTCGAACTCGATGACTGGGAAGGCGTGACGCTTGATGGCGACGACAATGTCAAGAAAATCAAATGGTTGAGTGAGAGTGGTTTTCCACGATTGTCATCCGAGTATGAAGAATATGGGTCCCTTGACCTACAATGGCTACCACAATCCATCGAATCGCTCGAGCTGACAAACAAGCCACTGTCACCATTCGATGCAAATCACCTCCCGCGGTCACTTGTCACCCTGTCATACAAAAAATGTGCGGTTTCTGGATCGATAGAAACCAAGCATCTCCCACGGAAGCTCGTTACACTTGAAATTGATTGGGGGCAAATCAGTGGAGCAATCGACTGCAGTCAGCTTCCGGCGTCGCTTGTCGTACTCCGTCTCGTACATCTCGCTCTTTGTGGTGCGATCGATTTGAGCGATCTACCGAAAAATCTTCAAATTTTTGATCTTCGAAATAATTCGCTGACCGGCAGCATCGACCTGACGTCGCTGCCAGCGACACTCGAGGCCCTCGATGTAAGCCGCAATGCGCTCAGCGGCAGCATTTCGCTTGCAAGTCTTCCTGCTGCAATCAAATCCATCGCGCTGAACAACAATCAGCTTACGGGGCCTGTGGACCTTCTGGTACCAGCTTGTACTGAAGTATGGACGCAAACACAGCGGGCGAGCGCGCACGTGGTGCTGCACAACAATCAGCTGAGCGGGACTGTTCGCTACGCCGGGCCGCCTGAGGCGGGGTTTTTTGCGACAGTACATGTAGCGGACAATTGTTTTACTGCGATCGACTGGGACAGCCTTGACGGCATTGACACAGTCAACGTGCGCAACAATCGGCTGACGGGCGAGCTCGACCTTGCAGAGGTCCCGAGATCAGTCAAAGACCTTGACTTGAGCTACAATCAGCTCGAGGGGAGCGTTTTCTTCGCGGACATGGGAAGGAATATGGAGAAGCTCAACCTGCGTCATAACAATTTTTCGGGGGAGATTGACCTTTCCTACCTGCCGCGGTCGATGCTTGAGGATAAAAAGTACTCCAGTCGGGGAATCAATCTTATGGAGAACGATTTTTCGGGAGAGATTCAGTTTGGGCGCAACAAGGACAAGATCAAAAAGTATCTGAGCGTCTAGCTTTTGAAGGAATCTGCGACTGAAATATAAAGAGTAAAAGAGAATTGATGCTTATGGGATAGTTTTCAAGGGTAGTTTGGAAGCAGTGGTTCTATTTTTTTTGTACAGATGTAATTAACTGCTTTGTGTCACTAAAATGCAATTTTACGCACTATATGCCTGTGTTGTAGACCAAAAGGTTCCTGAATATTCAAGAGCAGGCTCAGATCGGCCCTTCTAGACTCAGCTTTAGCCGATCTGAGTAGACTCAGCTCCACCCTTCTTCAGAACATGTTAAGAGCATATTCGCATGCCGGCATCATGAGCTGCCGGTATCGCTTGCGTATTTATCTCTTCTGAGCAATTTAATCATGCAGAAGTCGCCTTTCTATCGAAAATTTAACACTGACAAGACCCATCGCTTTTCTATAGTCCTGTATGGCCCCAAAAAGAACGTTCATTGCTCGTCCTTTGTTGATGAAGCTAGTGATTGTATCCAGAAGAAGGTATGTGACTTTCTGAGATATCGTATTCAGCTAGAAACCAGCGTACCAGCGTAGTCTAAGCGTTCCAAAAAAGAATGCTTATAATGCAGATTGAAATGGTTTTTCTTATTTTTATGTATTGCTTATACCATCTCAAATTTCTCTACATCCTCATCACCACATGGCTTCTCTTTACACTGTGCTCACTTCTGACCTCGAGTCGCTCGGTCGTGTGAACCCTTCCATGCTCACAGACCAGCAACGCATGGAGATTCTCGTTGCGGATATCAAAAACATCGGAGCATTACAAGACGCTGAAGGTGAGTTTCTGCCCATTCACGATTGGCACGGCGTCCACTTCGAACCTCATATCGACGAGATTGACTTTGGTGAGAACACAACGCCCTTTGGATTTATCGTTGGCGATAGGTATGTCATTGGTCCGGAGGGGAGCATAGACTTGCAGTGGATGCCATCGGCAGTGGAATATTTCATTATTACAGGGCTGCGCCTCGATGGGACGGTGGACACATCTGCGTTTCCGGAATCACTCGTGCAGATCGAGCTCACAGGCAATAATTTTCGAGGACCGTTCGCTATAGAAAATCTTCCAAGGAATATGCACTCGGTGTACGCCAGCGAAAATCTCCTCGACGGGTCGCTTAATCTTCCGGGCTTACCCGACACAATGGTCGAATTCGTCGTCGCAGATAATAATTTTTCGGGGAGCATTGATCTGGCTGCGCTGCCAGAGGGGATGCTAACGATCGATTTGGCGAACTTGAAGCTGACAGGAAGCATCGACCTGCAGCGCCTTCCAGCGCAACTGAACCTTCTCAAGCTCGATGGAAACGGCTTTCAGCAGTCCACGCTTGTCTTTGACCCGGCCAAGCATCCCGACTTGCAATGTTTTCTCGACAAGGAAAGCTTTGGGGCGATAGTCGGCACTGACGGCAGTGATACGATGCACAGCGTCATTTTCCGACAAAGGTGAGCTCCGCCAGCAAAAGTCCCAGCAGTTTCTCGAATGAATGAATACTTAAAATTTATAGGTCATGGTATGATTTATGCGCTTAGATTCCTATCAGGCACTGCTTACCCGTAGACTTATTCCCAATTCAACATTTTCTACATAAAATGATCACTGTGATATTCGTCCATTCACTTGACAGAGCAGCACGAGTCGATCCCGAATCACTGCCCGAGCAAACGCTCATGGAGATCTTCGTCAGCAATATGAAAGGCAAAGATGAGTTTCAGGATGCTCATGGCGAATTTCTCCCTGTTCATAGGTGGAAGGGTGTCACGACCGATGCCGAAGGTGCTGTTGAGGAAATCCGATGGGAAAACGGCTATGCGATGTACGATGATTACAGTGATGCGCTCGCGAGTCCGGGTGGCACGATCGACTTCAAGTACGCATCGCGTCGGCTCGAGAGCTTTAGTGCGACAAACATGGAGCTGTACGGCACAGTCGAAACTCGATACCTGCCAGACACAATGCAGTGCTTACGTATTGCGCACAACTTTCTCTCAGGGACTTTTGACCTCAGTGGGCTACCAGAAAATATCGTCCGCGTGGACATTGAAGGGAACGAATTTACGGGAAGTTTGGATTTCACGAACGTGCCGGAGACCTTGGCGTTCTTCGATGGCGCAAACAATGAATTTTCGGGGTCGCTGGACCTCACCAGACTGAGCGATTTCATTCAAGACATTGATCTCAACGGTAATTCCCTATCAGGGGACATTGACCTTCGGCGCGTGCCGAAGCACCTACAAATCCTTTCCCTGCACGATAATGCATTCAAGGCGAATGTTTTGGACCTTGGTGCGATGCCGCTCTACTCTGCGGAGATCCGCATGGACAAGGGGGCGTTTCAAGTGACTGTGCACGAGGCGGGCAGGCAAGCACGTATTGCGCATCGGGGCCGGTACCTGGCCATAATGGGACTGGAATTATGCGAAAACGAGTGCTCTTTGCAAACTTTGAGCAAAGATTAAGAATTGAGATAAGTAAGATCAAAGATCAGAAATTTTAAGTACCATACTCTTCATAAGAGCCATTCGCTATGATTCGTGTCATCTTTCGATTATATTTAGTACAATGTGTGCATTTCTACGAGCGCTACGTCAACATTCGTTGAAACTTTTCTTGAGTAGATACGCAAAAAGGCATCAATTGGATCTTCAAACAATTAAGCAGCTCGCTTTCGATTTCCATTATATTTGAATATCGACACTTATGACCGCTGTGCAAAACTACATGCGATCAGAACTTTGCACTCGTCAGTTGCATTTTTAAAGCTAATGAAACTGGGAATAACAGCACAGGTTATCGATTTGATAATAACATCGATCAAAACTGTACTCATACTCTGTATCTATTATCTGTCATATATATAACCCCTTCTCTCTCGTATCGATCTCGCTAATTTCCATTCTCATCCACCACCCGCTCGATCGGGTTTCCCTTTATGTTCACGCGGCCCACAACGCTCTTGTGTATCCACGCGGTCCCGCTCATCGCGTTGCGACAAACGTCGAACTCTTCCATAGCAGGCAGCGGGCGCAGCACGCGGAGGCTCCCCGAAAAACGGTTTCTATCGAGGTAGAGCTTCTCGAGTCCGTCTGGCAGGCTCCCGAAATTGAGCTCTCCGCTCAGCTCGTTGTTCGAGAGGTGCAGCTCTTGCATAGCCGCTGGAAGCTTGGCAAGGGAAATTTCTCCCGAGAAATGGTTGTGCCCTGCTTTCAGTGTTTTGAGCGAGGCCGGTAGGTGCTCGAGCCCGAGAGAGCCACGCAGCTTGTTGTCAAAGACATCCAGCGATTGGAGCGATGACGGGAGGTGGTCGAGGTCGACGGACCCCGAAAATTTGTTCTCACTGATATTGATCGCAGAGAGGTCCGCTGGCAGGTCGGAAAAGTCAACACTTCCCGAAAATTCGTTTCCGGTGAATGTCAGATGGACCAAGCGCTGCGGGAGCGTTCGGAAGTTGACTGTTCCCGAGAGGTACGTGCTTTGGATGGTGAGGACCTTGATGGAGTGCGGCAGCTTCGCTGTGTCGATCGTGCCGAGCGCCGCGCTGAAGCCAATGAAAAGACTTTCGACGCTCGGCGGTGTGTATTCAAGCGCGACTGTCCCTTCGAAAACGTCGATCATCTCGACGCTCGTGATGCCTGCGTCGTCGTCGGCGTAGACGCCTGGCCAGCTGCGGGCGTCCGTAAAATCGCCACTCTCGTTGAGAAAGTTTGCTTTGCTATCGGTTCTGCAGCCTGCGACGAAAAGCTCCATAAGCGCCTGTTCAGACATACCTGCGATGTCGACGCGGCCAAGGGCGCTGTCGACGGCTGTAATGAGTGCAATTGGGTGCATGATCAGTATTTTAAGATGCTTGTAAGGAGAAAATCGATTGGAAAGACTTGGACGACAAAAGTCGATAAAAAGCCTCTGCAAGCACTAGGAATTCAACTTTTCGGGACAGAGTGAAATTACTTGTGGCGTTTAGAAAGACAGGAATCACTGATTAAGATATATCAGTATGCCTGATAGGTGTCTTACATTGATTCAACTGTATGGACCGCGTCATAGCCCGGATTTAATTCTGAATTTTCGGCTTGACTGATTGGGCAGGGATAAAAAAGAGGAAAATCTGATCTTTCGAGATCGAGTTTACTAAAACTACAAATTCTATGTCAGGCCTTCTCGTCGTTTTTTTCGATTTACACCCCAAGGGGTATGAGAGGACCTGAATTTCACACCCCTTAAATTGCGATGTGGAAGCTTGCCGTCCCGCCCCTTCGGGACGGGACGGCTGTTTATAATCTCAATACCTGACTCTGCTTTCTGCGCAAAGTGGGTTTTTGCTAGCCTCTACAACCGAGCATTCTAAGCCACGATTCCTGTACATTTCTTTCACTGCGCATCGTGTTGTTCTGATTATCACTGTCTCATGCTGTATGAATTAAGAATGTCTTGCTCTAAGACACCCCACGTTGCACATTTGTCTCGCATGAATACTGAGCAATACTTTGCTCCAGTCGAACCTGTAATGCCGAGGCCCGAAGGGAAGAGGTGCAAAAATTTTGAAATGCGATTTTTCTTGGCGTGATACTCAATTTTTGGTGCGGTTAAGCGCATTTTCTCAATCGACTTACCATTTGAGGATGCTAAAGGGGTGTGACAGTCGATTCGATCCACACCTCTTATTCATTTTTCCAATATTTCTGTCTTGATTTCTAACCTAAGGTTAGAATCTCACCCCAAATAAGAAGGCCTGTTCTATGTCTATCGAGCTGAAATCATTGGAAACGCGCTGTAGTCTGATGGCTCTAATCTCGGTGATCTACATCACCAATGGGCGTGGCAATCAATGCGAGTATGGTTTCTTTGTCGGGAAATTCAGGCAGCTACAGATTCGTCGCTTTCAAACGTCGGGTTTAGCCTTCAGGCTCGAAATACTAAGTTTCTGTTTCAAGCATGAAAAGAAAGTACATGAAGATTCTAAATGTACGGATTGATGCGATCGTGCGCAGAAAAATCCATACCTATCTTGTAATTATATCTTCTTTGTATTACGCTACTCTTCGTCGAGTGCCACCGCTCTATAAAAAACTTCCGCGTAAGGCTCGCCCTTCGGGTCCACAGCTGCCTCAATGGGGTTATCGTCGATCGTCGTCACGCGGCGCGCGTCTTGCGATAGCACAGCGGTCCCCTCAAATCGATTTTCTTCGAGCTCGATCATTCGAATGTTGGGCGGAACTCGCGTCACGCGGATCGTTCCCTCGAGCTCATTGACGAACAGGGACAGCTCTTCTAAGCTCGAAGGCAGAAGGTTGAGGTTGACCGTCCCCGTGAGCTGACAGTCATTCAGCTCCAAGATTCGAAGCTTTTTTGGTAGCTCTGTCAGGTTCAGGGACCCCTGAAAGCTGTTGTTACCAGCCCGCAGTATTTCCATGTGTATCGGCAGCATTTCAAGCCCGACAGTCCCTTGAAAGTCATTGCCAGTTATATCGAGCGTCTCCATGCGCATCGGCAGCTGCCGAAATTTGAAATCGTCATCGAGACGATTATTCGGCGCTCGAAACTCGCGGAGCGTATCAGGAAAGAAGCTGGTGTTCACGGGCCCGATGAGTCCACCTTCATAGCGACTATTGGATAAGTCGATAAAAGTTACCATTATCGGTGTGTACTGGAAGTTCACTGCGCCCTCAAGGTTGGCGAACCCAGTCTCTTTCGTCAGGCGAATGCCGACAACGCGGTTCTCTACGTCAAAATCAATACCCTTCCAATACTGGAAAGGCAATGGATCGCCGCTGCGCTTTTGAAAGTGCCGCCGCGAACTCGCATCGAGCTGCTTGACGAAGGCCACCATCGGGCTATAGTCCTGATGTATTACCAGGCTGTTTGCCTTTCGCTCAAAAATTTGCATCAGAACGCCTTTTTCGTTCGCGACTCCACGTAGGTGCTTCGTATCGTACTTGATGTGCTGCGCTTTGAACTTGGCGACTGTCATGACAGCGACCCCGTAAAACTGGTTGGTACTCAGGTCGAGCAGCTCGAGGCTTTCCGGAATTTTTGCAGCGTGGATGGAGCCGCACAGCCTATTGGCATGCAGGTCGACGCGATGAATTCGTGATGGGAGGTAATCCAAACAGATTTCCCCGAAGAATTCGCTCTGATCGAGGTCGAGGAAGATCAACCGAGGTGGCAGACTTTTCAGGTTCAGCGTCCCTCTGAGGTCGCTCATGCCGAGCAACAGCGATCGCAGACACCGTGGGAGGCTGGTCAGCACAATAGTCCCCGTAAAATACACATCTCTCGCGCATAGGTACGTCAGGCGCTCTGGAAGATGTGTCAAATCGCAGCTGCCTATGAAACCGTTCTGACGAATGCTCAGCTTTTCCAGTCGCTTTGGCAAGCGGCGCATGTCGAAACTTCCCGAAAACTTGTTCTGCGCGAGAGACAGCGTTTGCAGGCCCGCCGGCAGCGCCTGGGTGTCCACAGTTCCCTTCAGGCCGCCATTTGGTGAAAACTCGCAGACTCGAACGTGCGGCGGGAGGTATGCCAATTCGATAGCATTCTCTTTTCCTTTTGCAGGGAAAAGACCTGCGTGGATTTCAACAACCTCTCGCCGAGCGTTGCATTTGACTCCCTTCCAGCGGCACACTGGGAGGTACTGGCCGGTGGGGTGCTGGAAGACCCTCTTGAGGTCGCTGCTGGCATTTTCGACAAGCGCCTCCATAAGGTCTTGATCTGCGAGGCCAGTAATATCGAGATGAGCAGCAGAGCGATCTGGAAGGAGAAGAAGAGATTGTGCTTGCATAATTTTCGTGCTAAAAGTCAAAAAAGAAGAAAAAATAAAGTTCAGGCGATGCAGCGCTCGATGGAAAAGATCTTTCGCTCTTTACAATATCTCTCTCTTTGTTGGATTTCGTCATGAATAGAGCACAGCATCTACTTCGCGAATTGCAACGAATGAATTCCCTTTAAGCTCTACTTTGTTCAGTGCTTCACGCGCAATCACTGCAGTCCCCGTAAAATTATTATCATGAAGATCGAGCGCCCGCAAGCTCGCCGGGATGCGTGTGATCCGAAGTTTCCCTTGAAGCTGGTTGGCGAACAATCGAAGCTCCGCGAGGCTTGTGGGTAGGAAATTCAGCGAGACTGTTCCTGTGAATTGACAGTCTTCGAGCCCGAGCTCTCGAATTTTACGCGGCAAACTTGTCAGATCCAATGTGCCCTGAAAGCGGTTGAATCCGGCCGCAAGAATCTCTATGTGAATCGGCAGCTGCTCGAGAGCGACTTGGCCCTCAAAACAGTTCCATGATATATCGAGTATTCGAAGCTTCATGGGAAGCTTTTGAAACTTGAAATCGCCCCGCAAGCGGTTTGATCCGACCAAAAGCGTGTGGAGCGCTCGAGGGAGAACTTTTGCATCGATTTTCCCCGAAACCTCACTGTGAATCCCGTACACTTTGATAACACTGATGAAACATGGGATATACGCAAAGTTTAATTCGCCCTTGAGACTCTGGAATCCATTCTCACTTATAAAGTGAATGCCAACGACACGATTTTCACTGTTGAGCTCAACGCCTTTCCATAGATGAAGGGGCTTTGGTTGCCCGCATTGCTTTTGAAATGGCCTTTTCGCTTCGAAAGGTAGTTTCGAAATAAAACTCATCATGGGGTAGTAATCTTGGTGGAGACCGCCGGTCGCCGTTCTGTTGAATCGCCGGTATACACGTCCACTCTCGTCAACAACAGCGCGCAGAAACTCGCTATCGTACTTGACACGGGGCTCAAGCACTCGAGTGATGACGGCGATTGACTCAAACTCATTTTTTGTAATATCAAGGGTCTCGAGCGCCTCGGGAAGGCTCACTACCCTTAGCGAGTCACACAGCCTGTTGCGTGAGAGGTTTGCCTGCTTCATTTGTGGCGGAAAGAATTCAAGGGATACTTCACCAAAAAAGGCATTTTCGAAGAGCCAGATATGCGTCATGGATTTTGGTAGATTCGTCAGATCCAGAGACCCACACAGTTCGTTTCTAGCGAGAGCAAGCACCCGTAAGCATCTTGGGAGCTTGTCTAGATGTATACTCCCCGACAGTGAATTTTCAGATGCTGTGCAAGTGGTCAAATGTGCTGGAAGCTGCGTCAAATCGAAGCTCCCACGAAAATTGTTCCTTGACACACGGAGGAGCTCTAGGCTGGGTGGCAACTTGCAAAAATTGAAACTGCCTGAAAATTTATTTCCGAATAAAGTTAAGCGACGAAGGCTGGCTGGCAGCGCGCTGGTTTGTACACTTCCATTGAACTTTCCCTCCTGAAAGTTACACTCTACCACAGGGGTTCCCACCGACTTCGGGCCACTACCACCTTTTTTGCCTTGAGCGAGAATCACTACCACCTGGCGAAAAATCGCTGAAGATACGGGCGTACAGATTTCTAGAGCAACCTCTTTCGAGAGTTACCTTCTCAATGAGTCACACGGTTTTCGATTTGCGCTTCGAATTTGCATTTTGATGAACTTAGTCATACAAAAATAGGGTATGAGTAAACAGGCTAAGGATAGCAGCAAAGAGAACCGACCTTGCTCCAAGTCCCTCAGAAGCTCACTGGCGATGCGCACCAACTCAACTGCCTTACCACCATTATCCAAAGGCCCGCAAAACATAAGCTCCTCCCTGATTTTCATCGTCACCAAGTCTACGAAACGGACCCAGCAAACGAGCTGGCGAACATGTGCAATATCCGTAGATTCGTCAAGCTGTAGCGAGATGGGGTAGGGACATCGAGAAATTTCACTGGACAGCTCAGATGAAATGTAGTTTTTCCACACAGACATCCGCTGTTGTACAGTGTTGTTGCTTTTCGGCATGTCCTCCACCATCTGTACAACTTTACCCGGAGAAAGCACGTTCATAATGTCCAACCTACACGGGATTAAGAAATCCTCAGCAATAGTGTGAGGCAACTTACATCTCGCGATGTGCTTAGACATGATGATGCTCGCCAGTTTGCTTTTGTCTGTTTCGGGCCCGATTCGGTACGCAGTGAGAGTTTTTGGAGTGCACCAAGCGCTATATAGCCGTTCCATGGTATCTTTATCTGTGTTTGCGCGCTTTTTCTTGTTTGATGTTTTGAAAATGAAATGAAATGAAAATGAATGAATGAGATGTTTCGATATCGGTTCATCTCTCATAAAGCTCGTGGATATAACCTCACCATTCTCATTCTTTCCCTAAGTGAATCCTTTCCCAAAATAGTCTGGGCCGTAGCCTCTTTGATTGATCAAATTTTTACGAAGCAATAATGATCGAAATCAAAATCTTTATAATCAAGGGAAAATAAACCTTCAGGTTCTGCACAAAACTCACTTTTTTTATCATGCCATGCAGGCCCTCTCAACCCCCTCTCCCCACACTTTTGTCTCAAAAAAATACCACCTCCGGCAAAAAAACTACCACCTTTTTGCCTAAATTACCACCTTTTGGGAATGCCTGCTCTACCAAGTGTGGAGGGAGGAACGCGAGCTGGACCTTGCTCACACTTTCACATTGAAATGAATTTATCGATGTTACCTCACGCCGTGCACTGCAATGCACCCCTTGCCAGCGGCACACAGGGAGGAACTTGCCACTGGGATGCTGAAATATCTGCTTAAAATTGTCACTTGCTTCGTCGATAAGTGCCTCCATGAGGTCCTGGTCGGAAAGCCCAGAGATATTAAGCTCAGTGGCTGAGCAACCCGGAAGGACGAGAAGCGATGGTGGATTCATTTTAGTACTGAAACAGAGATAAAACTTCGCGATATAGAGAATTTTCGAGTTTTCTTTACACCACGTTTTTTTCTGAATGAATGAAGCATATATTATATATTTTACTATCGGACGCATTTATTCTTTTCTATGCACTTGCTCGTAGAAATTCATATTCCTCCTTGTGGGTCTCACCAGTCTCATCGACGACTGACGTCAGTTTGTTCATCGAGAATCGAAACTCTGCTTCTGTGAAAACCGCCGGCACAATCGCCTCGCCGCTAAAATTGTTGTGTGAAGCGTCGAAAGTAGTAAGATATGGCGCCACATCGTGAAAAATGAAACTCCCGCAGAATGAATTCTTTGAGATGTCCAAGTGACAGAGAGACTCAGGGAAATTTTCGAATGTCAGTCCGCCACTAAGCGCATTCTGTGAAACGTCGAGGAACGACATGCAGTCTGGAAGCTCTGTGATGGAGATTTCCCCTGAGAGTTGATTGCACGATGCATCGAGCGTCGTAAGGCATTCAGGAAGCATGGTTAGATCCAAACTGCCGTGAAACGAATTATTCTGGATCTCTAGATCCAGCAGGCCTTCTGGTAGTGCAGTCAGATCACACGTCCCTGTAAACTGGCTTTCAGAGAGATTGATAGACTCCATCGACTGGGGAAACTTAGTGAAATCTACCGTGCCATGGAACGACGTCTTTTGCAGACGAAGTCTTTCCAGTTTTGGCGGAAGGCTTGGTGTGCTGAGTGTTCCTGTAGCCGTCAGAATGCTAATGCGAATAGAAGTGATAGTTTCGGGACAGTAGAGAAGCTGTATTTCGCCGTCGATCTTCATGAAAAAGAAATTTACTCCGATGACGTTACCATCGCCATCGCATTCGATGCCACGCCACGTGTCCACAGGTCGGTAAGTTCCCTCGTCACTTAAGAACTGCATTTTTGAATATTCATTGAGCCCACTGATCACAAGCTCCATCTTTGTTTGGTGTGAGATCAGATTTGGATCGAATCGCCCAAGGGCACTATCAGCGCAAAGAAGAGAAGTAAGAATCGACATAACTAGAGAGGTACTATTGCAGTTATGAACGGGGAAGTAAAAGATTGTTGAAGTTCAAAGCATCACTTTTTTGTAAGAGCAAACGCATTATTCAAGAGCTCATGCTCTTATAGAGCTGAGAGCTCTAGTCGAATTCACTATAAATTACGATATTCGGTGCAAAGTGCACGATACCATTTCGTATCTGTGAAGCCTTGTTGCTGGTCAATAAAGGGGGAAGAAGAAGCGAAGTAGTAAGCTTTGATCCTAGATCTTCGCACAGCCTTGTGCATTCGATGATTCTTTGGTAGAACGGCAAGAGAGCCTTTTAAGCATACTTTTAAAATGCTTAAGGGAGATTTATTGATGCTTTTTACCGTCCACCACGAAGCGCAAATCGTCTCATTGAGTGGTAGATTTTTACAGAGAATCATCTTAATATTCTGCCAATCAACTTGAAAGCGCCTTTTCTAACATTGCATTAACTCAAATATTTGAATACAGATCAGAGCTGATTTGACATTTTCTGCTAATCTCGACATTGAAAGTGCATAATGGATGATTTGCACGGAAGAAGTCGAAGAGGTAATCGAAGCTTTATGTTCTAGGCCAAGCTTCGGTCGTGTCCCGGTGCAATCAAAGTAGATTAGAAAGGCCAATATCGTCGAATTTCATTGCACTAGAGATAAATTTTCCTTCACTAGAAAGCACACCAGAAACTAGAATATGTTTCTTATTTGACGATACGTTCACCTTAACTATCTTAAATGAGGTACTTATGTCTGAGATATGCGTTATTCGCTGAGCCAATATTTCACTGCTAGAACTCTTTACTGCAAATATCTGGCAATTTTGCTCCTGGGCAGAAATTTACTGCGCTTGCTAATCGCACGAGAGGTTTACTTTCATAGGCCCATGAAATATGTGCACCGAGGCAGCCAACAGTGCCAGGATTTGTCAACTAACGGCCCGGTACAACACTAATAGTCTTTCGGCGAACGAATGAAAAGGCTTTTATTCAGAAAGCAGAAAAGATGGTGATTCTTTGGAGCAACTTTTTGATCTTGCAAATCCTGCTTTTTGCAAGATTACACACACATTTGCAAAATCACATAAAATATAAATTCCTGTGTTCTTGCGTCGATTCTTTTCCTTATCTTTCGGCGATGAATGAAGGACAGAAAAGAAGGGTAGAAGCTTGGATCCAAGCGCTGGACTGTACCATCAGACGGCAGAGCGTAAAATCAGATGAAGCCACATTCGAGTTTGCATATTGCTACACAAGTCTATTGAATCTGCATATATATGTAGCTTACTGAATTTTAACTATAATTCTTTCCTAATTCCATAGACGCATGGAAATTATCCGGTTTACACTTGAAATTCATGATGCACGTTTTCAATCTGTTAGTGTCTTCTCTACTAATTTCAAACCAGGGTATCGCGAGAAACGTGTCAAATTTTAATCATTGTACGATCAAAGGAACTAAAAAAGAAAAAATGTAGATTCATTCTGAGATTGATTTCTCGCACTCAATAGATACCCTCTAACGTAAATATAGTGATCTAGGTAAATTCAATGATTAAGTCCTCAATGGCACTTCTAGAATGTAAAATCTACGAAGACAGCATTCAATCTGAGAGTTGAATGGTAGATATGAATTAGAAGCTCACTGAAATATCTATGCACACTGGGCTTCCGTCTGACTTTAAGTTGCGCATAAACTCATTAGCAGATAGTTGACGAGGGAAAACTTTGTCTCCTAGCAGATGATCTATAATTGAAACACGCCCTATATACGCCGAATCGAAGCTAGGCTTTGTATTTTATACTAGAGATTCATCGCACTCATAATTCAAATGCGCTACTCACGGTCTGACCTGTGAGAAATATCTAGGAGATTCTGCATTTGAATAGCACCCGACATCAATGCAAGATGTTTATTTTGGGAACTAGTGCAAAAGAGTGGAGTTCTGATAATTGTCTTGTGCTTTCTTGTAAAAATACTTCTTCACTTTCATATGCAATGCCATTACGTGGTGACAGCGGCAAATGTTGACACAGCACTAAGCTAAATCGATCCTATACGCTTCAGCGATCGTGTCAGTCCAAAGAATGCCAGCGTTACTTCCTAGTCCAGGAGGTTAGTAATCCTTTACTTAGAATGACCAATAAAATATCAAAAACTAGACCAGGGCGAAAGATTTAGAGGTGGCAAAGAGATCAAAGATGTTATTATCTCAAAATTATACCTATCGATCTTATGCTAAATACTAATACATGATCCCCAGTCCCATTATCTTATGCTGCGACCCAGACTGCACATGCCGCTTCCACAAGGCATACGTCTCCCAACAGACCCTCTGTGAGCTCCTTGTCTCTGATATGGATGACGTCGCGATCGCGCACGATAACACCGGAGCTTTCATCGACATATCCAAATGGTCTGTCTTAACATTCGACGCTGACGGTGACGTCGAGGCCATTGTCATGCACGGCAACTGTGTATTTGCATGGCTTCGATGTGGTGCCACTAATAACGCCGACCGGTCCATAGAGAAGGACTGCTTCGCCGCAGGTGGCAGAATCGACTTGCAGTACGTTCCACCAACGGTCAAATCCATTGAAGTGCTCTACCTGGCCCTCCGAGGCACGGTTGACACTGCACAGCTCCCAGATGCGCTCGTAGAGCTTCATCTCGACCACAATCATTTTCGAGGGTCATTCGAAACGGAAGGCCTGCCGAGCACGCTGTGGAGTATACTGCTGAGCTCGAACGCTTTTACGGGGTGCCTCCACCTTCATACGCTCCCCGAGACGCTGTACACGCTCGATGCCTCCTGCAACGATTTCTCAGGAGAAATTGACCTAAGCGCTCTTCCGAGGGGGCTCACGGAGCTCAACCTCGTGCAGAACCACCTGAGTGGCAAACTTAAGGCGGTGAACATTCCAAAAACGCTCAAGCGCGTGTGGATGTACGATAATGACTTCGACTGCGACGCTTTGGTTATTGCGGAAGGGCACGAGTTCGACTTTTTCGAAGTCGATGATTCATTTGCAGGGAAGATTTTCTCGCCTTGCGGCTCGCGGCACGGCGAGGATGCATTCCCGTCCTGCTGGCTACGAGCGCCCTAGGTGTACATGGTAGATGGTTGATGCCGGTACTTTTTGAGATTGAGAAAGATAGGATAGAGTGATGCGAGATAGGCGAGAGTGAGATTGCGAGAATAGCGATGCTATTTCAAAGATTCTTGAGCATGAAATTTCTTTCTTCCGTTCTTTTCAACGTATATTCAGTCAATGATGGCCATGTCGATGTTTTTGTCCATATGCTGCGTTTTAGTCCCAAAAGCTCGCTGCCAGGACAATCTGCGCTCGACGGCGCCGATCACAGTCCACCAGCAGCTCGAATTAATGATGAATTGTACCCATGAAGAAGTGTACCAGCTCGAATTAATGATGAAGCTCATATGCAGGTCGGCGCACGTCCTTAGGTTTCGCAACATGGGTACCCATAATCTCTGCTGTCGTGATGATGACGTTCGAAACCCTTGCTGATGGACGCGAGTTGTGTGCAAAGACTGGGAGGTCACGCACATCGGCTGGAGCGGCGTAGATAAGCCAGCCGGGAGCGTTGCACTCGAATTCCTCCCGCCAACTGTCGTCAAGTTCAACCTGTCGCACCGAGAAGTCGCAGGAATGGTCGATATCAAGCGCTTGCCCCGAGCAATGGAGTTTATCCTCCTTGAGGACTGTGAAGCAAAGGGCGAGCTCGACTTCACGTCTTTGCCACCCAGAATGGAAGCATTCATCGCCCGGAAGAACCATTTTACGGGTGTTATCGTCTTGAGCAACTTGCCCGAGACGCTCACTGGGATAGACCTGCGCGACAACGAAATATCGCACGTCGTGGCATCGGCCCTTTCACTCTCAGAGGAGTTTGAGCATATGTACTGCACAAACCGAAAAGATAACGTGCAGTTTGTGGGGGCTGATGGCTGCAAGGCCGACAGTCGACTGCACTTGTCACGCAAAAAATATGCAAAAGCGATGCAAGCAGGTGTGAAGCACACGTATTTCATACCGGAATAAAGTAAACTAAAGGATTTTTATTATATATATATTCTATATCGTCTCCTCTGTTTATCGCTTTCAAAAATTCTGTACTACAAATGCTTTCATACATTATTACCGCCGCTGACACGCAGGGCATGGGAAGAGTAAACTTTGATTCCATGCCCGACCAAACACTCATGGAGCTTCTCGTTGCAGACATCGAAAACAACACGGCGTTTCATGATGGTGACGGCTTTTTAGATATTCAGTCATGGGAAGGTCTTTCTTTTGGCGATGACGGGAATCTGAAAAAAATTGACTTCGCTGCAGATGTTGGCATGGGTCTCTTCGCTGATGATAGCGATGAAGAAGACGAGGACAACTTCATCATCGGCCCGAAAGGAAGCATTGACCTCAGGTGGATACCGAGGACTGTGACACGATTCGACATTTTTTGGCTCAAATTGAGTGGAACAGTCGAAACCAGCGAGCTTCCAGAGAACCTTGAATTTTTTGACATCGCGTCCAATGATTTCAAAGGGACATTTTCTATTCCTTCGTTGCCGCGAAAGCTGACGAACGTTAGAATTTCGTCCAATCAGCTGAGTGGGACACTGGATATCGATAAGATGCCGCGTACCATGGAAAAATTTTCCGCTGAGCAAAATCAATTTCACGGGAAGCTCAACTTGAGCTGCCTGCCGAAAGAGATCGTCACACTCCGACTTGGCGCGAATAATTTTTCAGGGGAAATAGATCTGCGCTCGATGCCGTCAAAAATGCGATTCTTTTCTGCCCATAGAACAGCGATCAAGCAAGAAAAGCTGGTCATCAAAGTTCCGAACGAAGGCCTGCAGTTCTTCCGCTTCAACACAAAAAATTTCAATGAAATTGTGGACACTGAAGGAAATGACTTAAAGGAGGCTTTCACGTACATGCCTACTTGGTAGTTCTATATACGTAGCATGCGTGGTATATGGACATACATGTGTATGCGTATATACGCGGGCCTGTCTTGAATCAATAAGGAATATAATAAACATATGACTTGTGTCTGGTAGAATAAACAAAAGTTTCCGCTCTGAACAAAAATGGTCTTTTATGTCATTTCGTACTTCAATGCTCGTTCACAGTTATTCGGCTGACACAACTGGATTCGGCAGAGTCAACATTGACTCCATGCCCGACCAAACACTCATGGAACTTCTCGTTGCAGACATCGAAAACAACACAGCGCTTTATGATTGTGACGGCTTTTTAGATATTCAGTCATGGGAGGGTCTTTCTTTTGATGATGACGAAAATCTGAAGAAAATTGACTTCTCCGCTGCGTTTGGCTTTGGTGGCCTTGGTGGCGGTCTCTTCGGTGATGATAGCGACGAAGACGAGGAAGAGGACACCTTCATTATCGGCCCAAATGGAAGCATTGACTTCAAGTGGATTCCAAAGAGCGTGACAGACTTTGAGATATTCTGGCTTAAGCTCAAAGGAACTATTGAAACCAGTGAGCTCTCAGAGGATCTCAACCATTTCGACGTATCATCTAATCTTTTGGCAGGGACTTTTTGTATAGCTTCGCTTCCGCAAAACATTCATCACGTAAGCATTTCGTCCAATCATCTATGCGGGACTCTGCAAATAGAGAAGCTGCCGCCAAAAATGACCTTTTTCTCCGCTGAGAGCAACAAATTTCATGGGACATTGAACCTCAAGAATTTGCCTCAGAATATGCACTCCTTGCGACTTGGAGTAAACGATTTCTCAGGATCAGTGGACATGAGCAATCTGCCCTCGACAATGCAATTTTGCTCATTGCACAGAACCGGGATAAAGCAAGAAGCGCTTGTCATTCAAGTCCCGGACCTCGGTGTCAAGTACTTTCGCTTGCCCTTTTGGAACTTCAAAAACATTGTCGACACAGAGGGAAATGACCTGAAGGACGACTTTATCACAAATTCAACTAGACGAGGTCATTCATCTTGAGGAAGCATTTTTCAACAGCTGTATCATTTTTCCCCTGAACTGACCCTTCATCATCAAGTTCGCCCACAGCACCCAATAAATGCATCTGAAAAGAAACTAAATTATCAATATAGATACGTGACAAATAGGCTTGTATCAGCACAGTGTGGCTCCTTTTCTTATTACTCTCGTATTCGTACATCTTTTCTGTTCTTTCAGAAGAAAAATGCTTTTGACCATATCCGCTATGGATACACACCTCGGCCGCGTCGATCACGCCACGCTCTCGCAGCAGTCACTCATGGAGATGTTCGTCGGAAGCGTCAAGAACCAAAGCGCCGTGCATGATGACAAAGGAAATTTCAAAAACATCGAAGACTGGGAAGGCCTCGAGTTCGACGACGAGGGCAGCCTTACCGCCATATTGTGGGAGAGCAACTGCCCGCTGCAGTTTCCCATCAGTGGGCACTTCAACTACCGCTTTCTCCCGTCGAGCCTCCGCGAGCTCACGCTCCCCACGCAGGACCTCAGCGGGCAGATTGATTTTTCTGATTTACCGCCAGAAATGCAACAGCTGCACATCGCCGTCAACGCTTTTGAGGGCGCAGTGCAGTGTGCCGATCTGCCGAGAGCGCTTACGCATTTGAACGTGTCCTACAACGCCTTTGGAGGGGATCTCGACATGTCACAGCTTCCGCTTTCCCTGAAGTACGCCAACTTTGAGCACAATCAATTTTCAGGGGAACTTCGCGCAGAAACGCTTCCTGAGCCCCTCGAGTACTTGAACATCGGCGCAAACCTAATTTCAGGGTTTCTAGATCTTACAAAGCTCAAAAAGCATCTTTCCATTCTTGAGATCGGATCAAACTGTTTTGCGGGGGCGCCGCAGCTCAAAGACTTTCCTGCCTCTCTGAAAAAACTGAGCATCAAAGAGAACAAGCTGAGTGGGAAGACAGATATTTCGCACTTTGGTGAAGGGCTCGAAGAGCTGCAGTTGCGAGACAATGTTTGCGACGGCGCAGTCGAGTTTGAAAATCTGCCAACTTCACTCCGAACGCTCAAAATCGTTCGCACAAAGTTCTCGGGGTCGATCAACCCCAAAGCGATCAAGTCGAGTCTCACGAGCATCAGCCTCATCGGCAACGCTCTGAGTGGCAACGTTCGCTTCGCTGGGTGCCACAACGGCGTCGAGTTTTTCAATCTCGACGATAACGCATTCTCGGGGAGTTTCAACTTTGCCAAAGTGCCCAAGAAGCTCACGTCGCTGTCTGTCGCCAAGAACAATTTTTCAGGGGCTGCGAATATAAAGCGCCTGCCGAACGCGCTGTGGTTCCTCAACATCCGAGGCAACAAGTTTCAGGGCATGTTCTGCGTGTCGCAGACGGCGAAGGCGCTGCAGCACCTCGACGTGGCTGAGAATCGCTTTTTCGGGCGCGTGGAGCTCTCAGTGCTCCCGCCAATGCTCACGCACCTCGACCTCTCTTTCAATAATTTTGCGGGGCCACTGGAGGTGTCAGTTATACCGAAAACGCTTTTCTTTCTCAACCTGAAAGGCAATGATAACTTGGAGACAATCCAGCGGGGAGATCTTGCGATTATGGTGTAGGCCAGTGGTCGAGAAATAGCCGGAATAAAAGATAGAAAATTGCAATGCAAGATGAATGAAGTACGTAGATCATTTCAACTTTATGATCTGTTATTCGGTATGATGTTTGTTGTACGTCTCCCTTATAGAATGCTGTAATGTGAAGTCTTGGTGCATGAAGGCCAAGCCGATCAAAAGCCTAGATGTTCTACTGCTTCAAGTGCGCCAGTATCTTCCTGAGATGACAAGGGCTATCATTGTTATCAAAGCTGATTTGTAGAATCTTTCGTCGTCCTGATCACGATCAAGTCCTGATCACACTGGATAGCAAGTTTGTAGCTAAGTAGAAATTTGCATATGAAAAGCAAAAGACAGTACTAGTCCAGGCCTTTTTATTTGGGGTGAGATTCTAACCTTAGGTTAGAAATCGAGCCGGAAAATTGGAAAAATGAATAAGGGGTGTGGATCGAATCGAGTTTCACACCCCTTAAACACCCTCAAATGATAAGTCAACTCGATTGAGAGAATGCGTTTAACCTCACCAAAAATTGGGTATCACGTCAAGAAAAATCGCATTTCAAAATTTTGGCGCCCTGGCCCTTCGGGCCTCGGCATTACAGGTTCCTCTGTAACAAGGCTTGATCAATTCTAATATTCAAGCGAGACAAACGTGCGTGGTATATCTTAGAGCAAGACATTCTTCAATCATGCTGCATGAGACAGTGAAAATCAATACAAAACGATGCGCAATGAAAGTAAAGTAATCTGCAGGAATCATGGCTTGAAATTATTTGTCGTAAAGCATAAGTGGCAATGAGTTTGCACAGAAAGTAGCGTTAGATATGGAGACTACAAACAGCCGTCCCGTCCCGAAGGGGCGTGACGGCAAACTTCCATATCGCAATTCAAGGGGTGTGGAATGCAGGTGCTCTCACACCCCTTGGGGTGTGAATTGAAAAAAACGACCAGAAGGCCTGTACTAGTCTAATCCTTCCTGGATCCAGAAGTTCTCTACTTTTGCAATTGTACAGAATCTCTATCTCGTTCATCAAAAAATCAAATGCACGCATTCCTCGTCAAATCACTCTTCACTTCCGATAGCGCAGGCCGATTTGACGTCAACTCGCTATCCCAGCAGACGCGCATGGAGCTCCTTGCAGCAGAATTCGGTAATTCGTCGTGCATTCGCGATGACGCAGGTGACTTTCTGCCAGTCGATCAGTGGGAGGGCCTTGATTTCGACAGTGACAATAATGTCGCAGCGATTCTTTTCACGCCAGACTACACAGACTTTACAAATGGTGGGACAGTCAATCTTTCCTATTGCCCTTCAACGATCACCGATATTGAGATAACGGAGCTGGACCTCGATGGTACAATCGAAACAGCGTCGCTTCCGCGCAGCCTCAGTCGTCTCCTTGTCTCAATGAATCGACTCAAGGGCAGATTCACGCTCAGTGGGCTCCCGGCGTCCGTCACTGACGTCAAAATTGACCACAACCTATTTGAGGGAAGCTTGGACCTCGAGAATGCCCCGCCTTTGCTGCTCTGTCTCGACGTCAGTCACAATCGTTTTCTGGGAACGCTCAACATGCCAACGGTGACTATAGGGCCGAACGCTACCATCATAAGAACGCTCGATGTCTCCAACAACGCATTTTCGGGGGGAATTAACCTCGAGTATGCGCGCGTAAAAGCGCTCAATCTCTACGCGAACGACTTCTCTGCGGAAACGCTCACCCTTGGTCGCTCGCCTGTGGAAGTCACAGCGGACATGTTCGCATTCCCGACCATCGTGCAGCCCGAAAGTTCGGAGAAGCTCGTGTGGGCTCCATGTGCGAAGGTGCCGATGGGGGCCCATCTGAAGATACCCGGGTGGTCTGGCGAGTCTGCAATGGCCGGATGCAACTCGTTTGTGTCCACGTGTTCCCTGAAGGGGAAGTCCCAGAAGCACTCGGGTAGTGAACTGTATGGTATGATGGGATGAAGAAAATATAAAGAAGTACAGAAGAAAGCTATCTTGAAAAATTTAGAGGGAAACGTAGTGATATGCACATGTTTGCGTAATCTTACGATAGCAGATCAGTTTCTGTAAAAATAAAAATGACTGACGAGAATCTACGCATGTTCGCACTGGCATGTTCACGAAGTGATTCGCTTCTCGTCAGAAAAGTTTTATTGCAGAATGGGATCGCACTATGACAAAAAAAAATATCACTGAGTTATGAAATGAAAACCGGTGCTCGCTGAAAATTGGAAATGTGAGATTCATGCGACGAATTAAGCTTTTGGCTATGAAGCTTTGTGTCTCCATATTTTCCATGAGTGTAATGATCCTCTGCGCATTGCAGATCTTGATAGCACGTGGCTTGAGGCAGAAGCCCTTTATTGCTTCTTACCTTAAGTGACAGGGCCTTGTCAGTCAATCTTTCTTAATAACAAGAAAGTATCCCATTATGCACTGTTACTGTGTCCTTGCGCAATGTGTCTCGTTTCTTTCTCTCGTTTAAATCACATCTCCTTTTTCTTTTCACCGACCTCCACTTCTTTACCAATGCAGTTCACATTCTTAATCGCAACTGCCGACCCACTTCTGGGCCGCATCGACTACGATTCGTTGTCCGACCAGACCCGCATGGAGCTTCTCGTCGCTGACCTCTCCGATATCACAAAGTCGAGCTTCCAAGATTTGAACGAGTCCTTCACTGACTTCGCTGACTGGTGGATCGTGAAAGTAATCGAAGAAGGGCACCCAGTTTCGCTGAGCTTCGACCAAGGAATCGGCTATAGGCGCACAGTGGAAGGCATGATGGACTTTTCGTACATTCCACCAAGCGTGAAGGCGTTTTCTTTGCGCAATTATAGCATCAGTGGTTCTATCGAGACGAGCCGACTCCCCACAAACCTCGAATCTTTCAATGTGCAGGGAAATGCACTAACGAGCACAATTGACCTGCGAGCCCTACCGCCAAAGCTCTTCGGACTCAATGCAAAGCGTAATCAGCTGACTGGCAGCTGCCATCTCGATGCGCTTCCCCAGACTATGACCCTCCTCGATCTATCGGTAAATCAGCTCTCCGGGAGTATTCTGCTCGACGCACTGCCGCCGATGCTCGGGGCGCTGCACTTGGACTCCAACCAGTTTTCAGGCAGCATAAGCCTCGCAAAGCTCCCTGTGTTTCTCGAAAAGCTCATCCTGAGCTCCAATGCCATAACTGGCGAATTCGCGCTCGTTGATCCGCCGCCGAAGCTTCGCATCGTCAGCGTTGAGCGCACGGAAATCGGCGGTTGTGCCACTGTGCCTCCACCTGAGAGTGTTCGGGTCTACCTCGGGCACACAAAGATTACAAAGGTTGTCGACGAAGACGGTGTCGAGTTTGCACCGCTCCAGTGCGTCTATGACAACTTCTTTCAGGCGTATATGGGGGACCTGGGGTCTCCGATGTATGTGCCAGGAGGGCCATTGACGCCGGATGGTGTCTGGTCGCCCAACCCCTGGTCGCCCGGACCGTATTCATAAAAACAAAAAGGAGTAAGGCGATAAGGCCAATGTGTCTCTCTCGAGATGCGATGTGATACGAAGTAAACACTTGGATTCGCTGATTTTTTTTACTATGTTACGCTGTGCACTCGTTGAGGCCTCACTTGATACGATTCCTTCTCACCTTCCAATTTTATAATGCTTTTGTTCTTCGCTTCCACCGATTTCCTCGATACTGGCCGAGTCGATGCATCAATGCCATCAGAAACACAGCACCTCGAGCTCTTCGCCGTGGTTGCGGGCAATGCCCACCTCAGTACGCTCCTTGGAGGCGAGGAAGATGACGCTTGTACGTGGGGAGGCGTCACCTGTGACTCTCAACAAAGCATAACGAGCATTGTCTGGTGGTCATTCATGCTCAGGCAAGAAACTTCTATCAGCGCTGATTTTCGCGCGCTACCGCGCAAGCTCCTAAAAATCGAACTTCGCTATCTGAATTTTCATGGAACGATTGACCTCCGGGATTTACCGCTGAATTTGGATGAGCTCGTCATTATCCAAACGCACACAACAGGAACACTTAACTGCAGCGCGCTACCACGGTCACTCGAAAGAATACAGATAGAAGATAACAAAGTTATAGGGCTGATTGGCCTTTGTAATTTCCCAGAGACACTTAACTATTTTTGCGTGAACGAAAAAGGACTCAAAGGCCAAGTGCTTCACGTCGGAAAGCTTCCAAAGGAAGTTGCGTATATTCTTCTCAAGAACAGCAGCCCTGGCGAAATCACGTGTGCTGTGCCGAGTGATTTTGACCGGATAGAATATGCGGGAAAAGGCGAATGTAGTTTCAAAAGAACGTTATAGCAGTGATGTAGGTGATAATGATGACAACATTCTTGATGATAATTCTCCAAATCTAATCTAGTTCAAACTGCCTAATATCTTTTGTGCTTCGGAAACCCTATACTTTGAACAATACATATATCTGATAAAAGTGCAAAAATGCTTTCGCTCTTCGCTTCGGCCGATACACTCGATGCTGGCCGATTAGACCCCACAATGCTTTCAGACACGCAGCTGCTCGAGCTTTGCGTTGTGACCGATGGCAATGCGCACCTCAGCTCAATCCTTGGAGGCGAAGAAGACGATTCGTGCACGTGGAAGGGCATTCAATGCGACGAAGATCAAAATGTATTCGAAATAGCCCTGGGCCAAGCGCAACTTCAGAATACGGGGGCCACCGTTGCTTTTGCTTTTTTCCCGCCTCATCTCACAAATCTCGGCCTTCGGTACGCGCCTGTGAGTGGAACCGTCGAACTCCGCTATTTACCGCCAAGCATGCAAGCTGTCAACATCATTTCAACGCTCATCACAGGGACACTTGACTGCAGCGCGCTGCCGAGATCGATGGAGACACTTCGCATCATTCGAAACAGAATCTCCGGGCTCGTCGGTATTGGAAATCTCCCCAAAACGCTCCGAACCTTTTTCGTGAGCGAGTACGGGCTCAAAGGGCAGGTCATTCAAGTCGGGAAACTTCCAGAAAGCCTCGAGATTCGCTTGGCCAATAGTTACCCGAGGGAAATTCGGTGCGAAGTGCCAGGTGATACGGACAGGGTAAAGTACAATGGGAAGAGTACGAAGCTTCTATCCCCGCTTCCTGTGGAGAGGAAAGTCAACTAAATGAGACGTTCGGGATGTCATTCTTCAGATTTTTGAGTAAACTTACGCAAGCATATCAATCAATATTTTAATGTCCTCAGACCTACTCAGTCAGTGGAGTCCTTGACCATTCTATTAGAAATATGTTTTCTTTTTGCCTTCAAATGAAATAGATGATAACCGACATGAGGTAATAATTACGGCCCCCACAGTCCCCTCCTTTACTTCTGTTGAAGAGAAAAAGTTTTGACGCATCAGAATACTGATACTTCCGGCCAGCTCATACGTATCAAAAGGCATTGTTAGCTTGTAAAATATCACAGTCACAAACTACCATTGGTTTCCATGATTTTGAGAATGCGATGTGTGATGATCGAAAAGTGAGACCCACTTCCCCCGAATTTACGCATCTCATTCTCCATTCATATCGGCATCTTCGTACCCATTTGTCTCCCGATAGAGAGCAGCACACGCATCCCACAAGTCCCTCGCCCACCTCGAGTCATAGTCGCCCACTGTTGCTATTCGCTTCTGCAGCAGAGACCCTTCGCTTGCGACGATTCGCGGCATCCGCTGGTACCATTTTTCGAGATGCAGTCGGAACTGAAACAATTTTGGCGCGTCGGCGTGGCCGAGCACAGCTGTTTTGAATTCAGCGCTTGTGACTCGAAGCAGCCGAAGGTTCGGCGGTATGTTGTCGATGACGACAGTTTTGGCCACCCACGACTCGACGATGTGGAACTCTTGCAGCCTCGGAGGGAGGTGCTGGAGGTCGAGCGGCTTTTGGTTCTTCGGCGCTTCAATTACTCGGCAGCTGTAGAGCTCCATGAATTGCAAGTCTTTTGGAAGTGTTCTCGAGGAGAAAGAACTATCAATGTCGAGGCTCGTAAAGTACACGAACTGGAGGCTATTCGGCAGCCATCCGATATTGACCCACCAGTAGTGCTTGTCACTACCAGTCGCGAGAAACGTCGTGACGCAGTCGTGGTCTCTATCATCAGGGGTACACGTCACGCCGCGCCATTCGCACACTGTATGCGAGTTTCGGGGGTCTGCGACAATATACTCGAGGAAGTCGGTCCTAACGTCAGGGCGCTGCGTCATTGCGATTTCCATAGAGAGCAGTTGATAATACTCGTGGAATTGTTTCTTGGGCTCTATATCCTGTGAAAGCGTGAAGATAAGCGATGGAAGCATTAGAAAAAAGAGAAAAAATGCGAAGAGTCGTTGTACTTTCACAGATTCAGATGAAACTGCTATCACCGTGTCAATGCTACAAGCCAAAGTTCTCCTTTGATTTTCTCTTTCATTGCAATTTCCAGCTCTTCACTCATAGAAATAGCTCTTCGCTTACTTTACGCAAGCGGATAATACGCGACCCGGGGGTCGATCGCTTCCCCGTCCAGCGATAGCATCGAAACATGCCTACCGCCTTTCAATCGGCAGAAAAGCACTTGCTCGAGACATTCTGGCAACTGGCTGTTCTGCACGTACACGCGCCGAATCGGGTTGCACTGAAAGTTTATCCTTCGGATGCTCGCAGGCATGAAACCGACGTATATTGGCCCGCATATTCGATTGCTTTGAAATGATAGGCCGACTGCCTTTTCGGGGAGTGTCTGCAGGTTGACTGTGCCGTACAGCCCCGTCGAGTCAAAGTTCCCGGCCTCGAGCGAGCGCGGCAGCAGCCTTGTTTCGAGCTGTACGTCCAGGCGCTGCGAAGCGATGTTGAGAAACCGCACTGTGTGGGGTAAAAAATGAATGAATAGGTGTAGGGTGATGAAGACGCGAGTGGTGTTGACAGTCGTGACGATGCTGTCGGCGCACTCAACCCCCTCCCACTCGCATATGTGCCGCTCGAATATGGGTTCATTGTACTTTTCTTCGCCGCCAAAAAAGTTGAGCATCCATTTCCGCTGCAGGGCTTGGTAGGCTGGTGTGTTGGTCTGAGAGATGTCTGCTGTGAGAAGAAAAGAAATGAATGTGTGCATTTAAGTGCGTAAAAGAAGTAAGACAAAGAGTATAGACAGTCATATAACTCATACGCGGGGATTAAAGTTGCGTTTTGAATTCTGATATTTGGGAGATTTCTGTAGGTACATCAATTTCTATCAAATTTCTTAGTATCTCACTGGAAGCAACATGCAAACTATACTGATATAAAATATTGATGCTCTCATCGCTCGAATAGATCGGATTCAACCTTCTCGAAATTCTATGTGACTCTGATTGATGCAATGTAAGCCGATGAAATCAGTCCTTGGCCTGTAAGATAAAATCACAGATATTTTCTGCAGGATATTTCGGCATCGACAGTAGATTTACGGCTCCTGTACTCTTGTCGGTAGATGATGAAATGACTAATCGACCCTATGACCAGAAATATTCTTAAGATCTTCTCCGAATGCAAAGACCCGATCGCATTTCATGTCGTTCATATTCCAACTTCAAAAAAATTTATGCACAGATCTCATACCATAGTTCGCAAAAAACCAAATTAGAGATCACATTAATCGCCACTTTGCCTTTTCTTCTCAATTCATTATACTCATACACTTTTACGCCTTCAAGAATATCCGCCGGTCATAGACGTCGTTTCCATCCGTGTCCCGCACGCCGATGAGATCGTTCCCCGCCAAATCCACAAAGGGGTTGCTTTTCTTCTCCACTGACGTGATGGCATACCCATGAAAATGATTGTTGTTCAGCATAACGAACTCGACGCGCGCCGGAATGTTCGAGATGTCAACAGACCCCGTAAGTTCGTTCCCAGTTATTGAGATGGTCTTCAGGGTACTTGGCAGAGAATTCAGGTCCACAGCCCCGCTGAGCGCATTCTTGTCGAGAAGAACGAAGATCAGCCTCGGTGGAAGCTGCGTCAGGTCGATACTGCCTGTGAACGCGTTGAACGTGATTTCGATCTTCTCGAGCGTTTCTGGCAGTTCTGTCAGGTTGAGGGACCCACGCATCTTTGAGTGCCTGACGACAAAAGTTTTCAGAGCTGACGGAAGGCCTGTGAGAGGTAAGGTCCCAGTCAGCGGCGCGCCAGTGACCTGAAATTCCTGCACTGTCGATGGCATGTACTCCCACTGGAGATACCCACCGGTCTGAAGCTCTGGCATGCCGCCGTACCAGCTGATTCGCAACGGCTCGTTCTTTTCTGACCAGAACACCCCCTTCCACGTCTTTTGGCGTGACTCATTTGACCACACTGATGTATGCATGTACGTTTTGATGCCATCTTTCCCCGGGATGCCGTCGATGAAGAGATCAAGCAGATCTTCTGATGGGAGCGAGTGGATGTCGAAGCGCCCCAGCGGGTCGGCAGAGGTAAAGAAATTGATGAGATGCGCCATTTTTAAAATTTGAAATTAAATTTAAAAGAAGACAAAATGTGGTAGATACCAAGATTTATTATTATTTTGAGTGCCTTCGCCTTTTCGACTTGTCATACCAAATAAAAGAATGGAAACGATTGCCCTTGTCGAGGAGCCGCCCGAAAATGAATACGAGTGCTCTCTTTTGAACTTCCACAAAAACCCATTTGCATTTACCCAGTACTTCCTTTCGACCCAAGCAGCACAGCTCTTCATAAGACAAGTGATTTTTTACTCTGTGGACATTTCAATAGGCCTTTCAATTATTCAAGGAACGTCTCAAAGTCGAAAAGACGAAAGATTCGTAATGAAGTGACTTCTAAGGAAATCCACACTAAAAAAAACGCGAGACCTTCTCTTGCGAACTTCACAAACGAAAGACACCTGCCTTGCTTCTGTCTGCAGCAGCCAAAGGCTGTACCTTCTTCACGCCAGTGCCAACGAGACAGATCTCGCACAGCTTTGGTGGTAGATCCCCGTAATAGAGTACGCGATGACCCAAACTATTCCTTTCGAGGCTCATTGCCTCGAGGCTCGGCGGCAGGTGGGTGATATCAATCATCCCACTGATGCGATTATGGCTCAAGTCGAGAACTGCTGTCTTGCTTGGCAAGCGCCGCAGGTCCACACTGCCATGCAGGCGGTTAGACGACAAAGTGCACTTGACGAGGTCACGCGGTAGGCGGCTCGTATCAATGGCGTAGTTCTGGCTGCACCGCCTGATCGTAAGGTCCCGCACTGTCGGTGGAACAAACTGAAAATTAAACTACCCTGGCGTGTCATTGACGAAGTCCATGCCGATGAGCATGTTTCCGTCACATCTCATACCGCTCCACTGCGCGCGCTCGGCACTGCCGCACACATCGTAGTGACATGTGCTCTTTGAAGCAAACGTACCCTTTGCTCGGCGAGTGATAAAGGCCTCAAAGGTGTTTACAAAGAACCAGCGCATGAGCTGGGGTTGTAAAGCTGCTTCAGACTCAGAAAGCACGCAGTTATACACTGAAGTGTAAATTGCAAAATGGGCGAAAAGCATTTGAAGCGAAAAGACGAATCATAAAAGGATAAAAGCCTGTCCTTCTTGCTATGACTGATGCTGGTATCATTCTTGTAAATTACTACTTGCTTATATTATTTACTATCGTATCAATCTACATGTACCCCCATAAATCCTTGCTCAGATCGAGTGCTTTCCGGTCCAGATCTGCATAATAAGCCGAGCCCATTCCCATCGGAACATCGTCATGTGTGACACAGTTGCTCAGCTTCTTACCCTGCGTTTCTAAAATTTTCAGCTTTTCCCCGTTCCCGTAGATGTTCAGCATGTGTATTCCATCTGGAATGCCTTCGTCGTTGACATAGACCTTCGAGAGAAATCGGCTTCGAATGTCACAGATGCGCAGGCTTGATGGAAGCGAAGCTATGAAGAGCAGGCCAGAGGGAGGCGTGAAAGTGCCGGATGAAAGATGGATTTCCTCCATCTGGCTGGGGAGCTTTTCCATACGAATGTAGCCTCTGAAGGGCTTGTCGAACGCGTTATAGCACTGATGGGCGCAGAAGTACTTGAGATCACGAGGAAGTCGCTCAGCAGCCCACCCGTCAAGATACTTCGCTCGATTTAAGTGGAGAAACTGCACGCTGCTAGGAAAGAAGCCCATGTCAATGTACAGATCATTCCGAAAAATTTGGTGCAGAGACATGACTACTGTGGTGAGAACGCCGTTGGTACACTGCATTCCCTTCCACGTGCAAGGGTCAATTTCTGTGGCACGCTGCACAGCGATTCGTTCCCGAAATTTTTCTGCACTTTCTGCTGAGGCATTGATACACTCGGCGAAGAGGTTGTGCATGAGTGTTCGTTGCATACCGATTTCTTGAGAAGTGACATCGCTGCAGCTCAAAGCAATAGCTACGATTTGAATAAGGAGATGGAACATTCAATTTTCAATGAGAAATAGCATAGAATAGATTATTAGATGATAAGCCCTTGTAGAGAAGACTGGCCGCATCTGAATCCCTGAATTCCAGGCTAGCCCTGAAGCACATAGATATCCAGGTGAATCATGGTTACCTCTCCTCCAACAGAGATGTTGTGATCCGGATCTACGACAAGGAAACCCAACGCTCTCGCAAAAACAGTCTGGAAAGGAACCCTAAAATCCTGTTTTCTAAGACCGCCGAAACCCCTTTTCTCGACTTTATCTTGAGTTTGTAGGTATCGTTCGAAGTAAAACCCCAAAGAATTGTTGCTGGAGCTACTATATTCCTAGTATATCTTGCTTGGCGCGTGAAAATGAAGAAATATCGATTTCTGTGCCCTTTTCGTTCTTTTGTGGATGGGCCGTATCTCCTGAATGTCATTGCCCTTCAGGCGCACTTCGGTCAAGCACTCTGGCAGGTCATCATAATAGAGCGTTTTCATTTTCAGATTGTTAAATTCCACCTCGATTGTTTCAATCTTTGGCGGCAATTCTGTGAGTTTCATGCTTCCATTCAGCTGATTCTTATTCAAGTTAATGTGAAAAATGTGCGACGGTAGCTGCTGAAGGCCAATGGTTCCTTGGAGGTGGTTCCACGGGAGGCTGACAAAGCGCGCGTCTCGAGGTAGGTGCTTTGCTTCGAATGTGCCACGCTGTCGGCAATTGACTACAGATACGTGCTCGACTGTTGGCGGAAGAAAACTCAGCTGGAAATCCCCATGGAAGCAATCATTACTTTCAAGCGATGTGAGGAGGCCGCTATCGCAGTGCAGCTTCACGAGCTTTGTGAGAGGCCTCCAGGAACAAACGTGGAATGGCAACATGCCCTGATTGACCTGATGCATAAAAGAGTCGTCGATATTCTCGAAAAAGCGATCGATAAGAATGGACTGCTTCACGAGTTCTCCTTCGGAAGTGCAGAGAAAGAGAACAGATAGCATTCGTACTGATTTAGAGTTAATGAGGAAAGGCGAAAACTTTTCGATCAATCGGGTAGAATGGAATCTTGATATGATATTACTCTGTTTACGTAAGAGCACTTTAGCACGAATCTGAAACAACCCAGAATCATCTTTTTAAGGTAGAATGTGTGCGATAGCAGGCATTCCCAAGAGGTGGTAATTTAGGCAAAAAGGTGGTAGTTTTTTTTCCGGAGGTGGTCGTTTTTTTGAGATGAAAATTCCGGGGGGGGGGGGGGGGGTCTTGAGAGGGCTTGCACGGCATGATAAAAAAGTGAGCTTTGTGTAGAGCCTGAAGGTTTATTTTCCCTTGATTGTAAGAATTTGATTTTGATCATTATTGCTTCGTAAAAATTTCATGCCAAATCAAAGAGGCTACAACCCAGACTGGTTTTGGAAAGGATTCACTTGGGATAAGAATGAGAATGAAGAGGTTATACCGATTTGCTTTATTTGTGGCGAGAAGAAATCCACGAGCTTTTTGAGAGAGGAAATGATATCGAAACATTTTGAAAGTCATAAAAAAAAGCGCGCAAACACAGATAAAGATACAATGGAAAAGCTCTACAACGCTTGGCTCACCCCAAAAACTCTCACTGCCTACCGAATCGGGCCAGAAACAGACAAGAGCAAACTGGCGAGCATCATCATGTCAAAGCATATCGCGAGATGTAAGTTGCCTCACACTATTGCTGAGGATTTCCTAATCCCGTGTATGTTGGACATTATGAACGTGCTTTCTCCGGGTAAAGTTGTACAGATGGTGGAGGACATACCGAAGAGCAACAACACTGCACAACGGCGGATGATTGTATGGAGAAAGTACATTGCATCTGAGCTGTCCAGTGAAATTTCTCGGTCTCCCTACCCTATCTCGCTGCAGCTTGACGAATCTACGGATATTGCACATGTTCGCCAGCTTGTTTGTTGGGTCCGTTTCGTAGACTTGGTGACGATGAAAATCAGGGAAGAGCTTATGTTTTGCGAGCCTTTGGAAAATGGTGGTAAGGCAGTTGAGTTGGTGCGCATCGCTGGTGAGCGTCTGAGGGACTTGGGTTTTCCGTGGAGTAAGGTCGGTTCTCTTTGCTGCGATGGTGCTAATGTTATGAAAGGGGACGTTGGAGGCTTTTACGGGCTTGCAAAGTTAAAAAACCCTGAAATCACATTCACCCATTGCATGCTCCATCGACATGCTCTCGCTGCAAAGACCCTTCCCGAAGATCTCAACAATGTTTTGAACACTGTTGCGCTATGTGTGCGGTTCATTAGACGTGTGCACCAAGGAGATATCTTTCGGCGATTTTGTGAGGAAGTAGACGCAAAATATCATTATCTTTTGTATCATTCTGACACTCGTTGGCTATCGAAGGGCCCTGCTGTGAAACGCTTTTATTTACTTATTGACGAGATTTCTGCCTTTTTGGAATCGTACAATTTTGCTGCACGGGATAAGCTTGTTGGGCTTTTTAAGCCTCGCCTCGCATATCTCTGTGATATTTTTGAAGAGCTCAACACGATTAGTGAATCCCTGCAAGGTAATCATGTTACGCGTGTTGATGCTTTCATTATAATCTCGGTGTTTGTACAGAAAATGAGGTATTACAAAGAGGTTTTGGAGGTTGAAAAGTCTCTTCGCTTGTTTCCAACTCTTGAGAAGTACTGTGTTCGCCCACATATCATTCCCAACATTGATGACGTGATGAGAGCTGAAGTGATTGATCATCTGGACATTCTCATTACTAGCTTGAATGGATGGTTTCCTGCAAAGCATTTTGACTTTCCAAGTTGGATCATTGATCCCTTTTCATTTGATGTGGCTCAGCTTCCGGTAACATCAGAGTTTAAGGCTGAACTGATGATGCTTAAACCGAACATTGCGTTAAAGCTTGTTTTTGACAAAGTTAAGCGAGAAAAGCTCAATCCTTGCGAATTTTGGATTCATCTTCACGAAAGTCATCCACATATTGCAGAAGAAGCTATCAGAGTCACCCTTCCATTTGTCACGTCGTATCTCTGTGAGCAGTTTTTTTCTCATCTTGTCAAATTAAAACCAAAACAACGCTTCAATTTGGATGTTCGCAATGATGCAATAGTTTCCGCTTATACAAGAGAAGTCGAGTACATCAAAGTCCTTGAATTCATGAGAAAAATGCGTCTCAACTAAGTCAATCGGCAGAAATTTCATGAGAGTAGTATATCACATTTAATCATAGCAATGGTATCAGCGTCAGCTTCCTTAACCTATGTTTACTCATACCCTATTTTTGTATGACTTAATTCATCAAAATGCAAAATCGAAGCGCAAATACAAAACCATGTGACTCATTCAGAAGGTAACTCTCGAAAGGGTTGCTCTAGAAATCTATACGCCCGTATCTTCAGCAATTTTTCGTCAGGTGGTAGTGATTCTCGCTCAGGACAAAAAAGGTGGTAGTGGCCCGAAGTCGGTGGGAACCCCTGCGATAGTATACTAAACCATGGCACAAACGTTCCTCATTTTCTTTGACTTTCAACGATATTTTTAAATTTTCGTATGCTCGTTCTCCGAAAATTCTAGATTTTCTTTGCTAGACAATGGTTCATTTCGAGAGCTTTTTAGTCAACCTCTGCAAACATAGTCGATTACAGACATCTTTTCATCTCAAACTGAAGTAAAAGGATAAAAAGCGATAGGTGATTATGGAAAACCCTTTAAGCCCCATCCAACCATACTTTATAAAACTATTTTTGATTTAAACATAATAATAATTCATTCATTTTATACAATTCTGCACCTCGAAGCTCATTCAACCTCATTCGTCTTGATTCGTTTGATTTGATTGCTTGCTGAGATTGGAGTTCAAAATCGCTTCCAACGGGTACACAATAGGATTCCCTGTTGAGTACACGCGCACGCCCGATGGCTCTTTTTTGACCCTTGTCAGCTGATTGTCTGAAATATCGATTGTATCCAAGTGGCCTGCATTTTTCAGGTTAACTGTCCCCGAAAAAGCATTTCTCGCAGCGTGCAGCTCAACAAGAGTGTGTGGAAGGCTTTGCAGATTCATAGATCCGCAAAATTGATTTTCATTGACAAAGATCGTCTCGAGATTCATCGGCAGGCTGCAGAAGTTGAGCTCCCCCGAAAAGCGATTCTTGGACAGATCGAGCCATGTTAGTGCTCTGGGAAGGTGGTCTGTGATGACTGTTCCCTCAAATTCGTTCTCGCAGAGTATAAGCTCATCGAGGTCATCCGCTGTCAGCTTGTCGAACGCAAAGGTTCCAATATACTCGCCCCTTTCAAGTGAAAGCCGCACAAGGTCGCGAGGCAAAACCGAAGCATCAACTTGGCCACCGAAAGTGCAAAAGTCGAGATCGAGACGTTGAAGATTTTCTGGAAGTGCTGCAAAGTGAAAGCTGCCAGTGAGGGCGCATCCACTGAAAGATATTTCTTCCAGGTCTTGTGGAAAGGATGGTATGCTTATTCGACCTGAAAGCCGAGCGTCTACCTCTGTTCCAAAATCGAGCTTTTTGAGGGAAGGTGGTGGGCTGGGCATCGTGATTCCACCGGTAAACGCATTGCCCCCGAGCATCAAATCTTCGAGCGCTGGTCCGAGGGATTCCATATCAAGCGTTCCAGTGAGGCCCGCCTGAAACGCAGAAAACTTCCGCAACGTCTGCGGTAAGCCCGCCAGATCAAGCGTACCCCCGAGATTGTTCAGAGATATGTCGATGTGCGTTATTTTCGGTGGAAATTGCGTGCAATCGACAGACCCGTGGAATTTGTTCACTTTTACATTAAATTTGATGAGTGAGCGCGGAAGATCTGCTGTTTGCAGCTTTCCTTCAAATAAATTGAACATGACGGAAAGCTTTTGGAGATTCGGCGGTAGGTCCTTGAAGTCGAGATTGCCAGTGAATTGGGTATATATCAGGGTTATCCGGAGAACTGTGGTCGGTAAGAAAGCAAATCGAACGCTTCCACCGATTTTCGAGGTATCATCGAGCGCCCTACGCTCTACACGGATTCCGATGATATTTTCCGCTTCATCGTCCATTTCTATGTTATCCCACTCGTCGACGTCGAGAAAGTTGCCCTTGTCGTCCTGAAAGAGCGCTTTGTTCATGATACCGTCGACAAAGATCTCCATTCGGGCCTGGTCAGAAAGAAGCGACGGTTCGAGGCGGCTGAGGTGCTTATCTGTGTCTGGTGAGACAATGAAGTGGATGAGTTGCATTTAATTTGCTATTGATTTATGATCTCTAAGTACACACAATTGACCGAGACAGGTGAGGTATCAGCCTTTAAACGTTTCCACTTTGAGCAATCACTTTGACTTTATTTACTTTTTGTAATCCGGGAACACAACTGTATTACGTGAGCAGCTTTTTACAGGCTTACCCAGCACAATAATTCTCGGAATTCTTTCTAGAAGATCCCCAGAGTCATTTGGAAATGATAAAATGAAGATGAAGTGACGAAATGAAGATAAATTTGACTTAAGCCTCACTGTATGCTTGAGTACTGCTGCTTAATAATGACTGCTTCATAAATTCAGGATCTCATATTTCAAAGTTTTGCGTCTTTAATTTCTATCCATACTTGAGTAATCCAAATTTCCCATCGTCAGAGTCACTCGACGATGAGCAAGCAGGATTGTCATTCAGCCAAAGACCATCTGGCTCATAGGCCTCACCGTCCGGGGTCACTAGCCTCCCGCGGAATATGCTATCGATCTCAAAGCACGCGAACTTTGCACCGTGTTCAACAGTCACATAATCCCCGTCAAAATCGTTATCACTCAGCACGAGGTACTGCAGGCTATGGGGTAGCTGGCACGCTATGATCTCTCCGCGCAGTAAGTTACCTGACAACTTGAGCTCACGTAGACCTTCCGGGAGCCCAGAGAGTGAAATTGTCCCTGAAAATTTGTTCTTCGTTGCGATAAATAGTGTAGTTTGCCTCGGAAGCGCTGGCAGGTCCAAGCTGCCTGTAAAACGGTTGAATGGAATACCTATATATTCTATCGTCTCCGGAAGCCCTCCGATGGTGAATGGCCCTTTGAAGCGACTTTCCTTGATATCCATGTGCACGAGCCCCCTGGGCAGCTTTTCGGTCGACACAGTTCCCCTCAGCTTCATGCAGATGATCGAAATATGCTTCACGCTCGCTGGGCAGTACTGCAGATCAATCTCACCACCTTTATCAAAAGAGTTACGCTCAATCGTTCGTGGAATATTTCTGCCCATCTGCGTCGCTCGGAACAGGTCTCGGAGGCTTCGCCCCATCATTTGTATGTGCGTCATGCTCCCAGCAGCGTCAAAGGTGAAGATTGACCACTTTTCGATCTCGATGAAGTTGTCTTCTGCGTCTTTAGCGATGCTGACTTCGGCAAGATTTTGGACAAGGAGCTCAATGAGCGCTTGCTGCGGGAGTGAATCTGTGTTGAATCGACCGACAGAGTCGCTGTCCGCTGTTTGGAGCAGGCACAAGAGTTGCATTTGAAATTGAATGTTAACAAAAAGATTGATATCGTATACAGATCGAAAGCTTTGCGCCCTTTTCCTAAAAAGGACGCCAAAACTGTGCAAAAGCAGTTCATTGTGAACATTCAAAGCTCATCAACTGTCGTGAAAGTATTCAATTCCTTTCTCCACGTGTAACTAGATATGGCGCTGACATCACGTACGGAGCTGGGCTTCAATGAAAGAGTATCTTCCCATTTGGGTAAAAAGCACCTTTCTGATAACGTCTCGAAAAAAAAATGTGAATGGAGTAAGGGGTGGAGAATCCTTAAGTATGAAGAATCATTGATCAGCAGAAAGAAGTGGCAGCTTTTCTTCGAACACGTAGTAAATCAAGTCGATCGATTTAATTTAGCTTAAGAACTAGTTTACGTCATGATGCCTTTGCAAAAAGCCTTTGGGCACATAGTGGAAGAAAACGGGCATCGAAATATGGGAGAGCTACAGCAACCCTGGTGAAGATTTCGTAAATTATCTCATTCATGCGTCGTAAAGTACTCAATTAAGAATAGGAAGCGAAGATTGCAAGCGCAAAATTTTTCACATTTTCTACAAAGCGATTGTTCACACGCAAAGCGACTCTAATTGCTGCTTGAAGGGCATCGCATCAGTGTGAATGCGAATATCTGCTTTTTTTCGTCAACGCACCGGATTTTCGGGCTCCTACTTTTTCCATGAATTTGCACCTCGGCGAGCTTCTTTGGAAGCTCTGCGCTCACCACAAGAACCTCGTCTATCTTGCTTTCCGTGACATAAACCCTGACGAGGCTCTGAGGGAGGTCTTTGAGCACAATAACTCCTGAAAACGCGTTCTTCTGAAGCCCAAGAAGGGCAATCTTCCGGGGCAGCGTGTGGAGTGCGAGCGATCCATGCAGCTTGCACGAGACAAAACGGCATATTTTTATTGCCTGTGGCAGAAGGGCAGTGCGCAGTTCCGAGTTGATAGGAAAAAGCGTTACCACCACTGTTTCGACTGTGCTCGGCAGCCAGTCGATGCTCATTCGAAAGTGCAGCTGGGAGACTTTCAAACGCACAGACGTGATGATACCATCAGTGCAGTTGACACCAGTCCTTTCACACGGATTCTGTACGTTTCCGTTTGTAAGAATATTCGTAATGTGATCGTCGTACGCTTCCGCGTCGTCCCCATGAATGCCAAAAAATTTGCGCATGGCTGTCAGTTGCATAGCTTGGGATGAAATCGATAGACTTCCATCGGAGGTCTGAGCAGGAACACAGTGCAGGAGAAGTTGGAGCATTTGATATTCAGATAACTATAAAATATTAATTTCATAAGCATTTCAGTCAAAACTTCAATAGTGCTTGTCGGACCTCAATCGTGGAAACTTCCATCCCCTTCTTCGTAGTATCTCGCCAAATGACCACTGTGTACCCGCTTGTCAACTTTCTTTCCATCCACGCATACGAGATTTACCCGGCCTTCTCTGCGGTTGATGTGCACCTCTTTCAGCGCCTTTGAGAGATCAGAGTTCACCACATACACAGTTTCGATCAAACTTCCCGCAATGTACAAGCCTATGAGACGTTCTGGGAGGTTCTGTACGTGTATAACCCCCGTGAAAGCGTTCCCGTTGAGCACAAGGAGCTTCAGCGAGCGCGGTAACTTTTCGATCGCGAGGGATCCGTGCAGGTGGCATGACACGATGCGACACGTTATCAGCTTTTTGGGGAGGCACGCAGTCCGTAAACATGTGCAGATGGATACGTGCGATATACGGATTTTTTCTGTGCTATTGGGCAACCAATCAAGGTTGAGCTTGAAAGGTCCGAATGCGCCATCAGCTCTGAAAGCTGTGACAGCACCACGCGTGCACGTGACCCCACGCCATCGGCACGGGTTATCAACAAATATCCCATTAGTGAGGAGCGTGAAGTCAGATTCCAGGTACGGATGGTTCTTGATTCCATCGTTCATCCCAAAGAACTTGCACATGGCTTCGAACTGCATAGATTGGATTGTGGGTCGATGTAATGCATCAGCGGTAAGCAGGAAAAGCATTTGTTATTCTATAACTGAAAGGATATATTCAAGTGATTGCGTGATGATTTATCGAACGCTACCATCTCAGTCAATATAAATCTCCTGATTCATGTACACTTTGCTTAATCAAGTAGGTTACGATCATCTCGCTACAGCGCCTCATAACCTTCCGTCTCAAAGAGCGGATTGGTAAGTAAGGGGTCTTTTATCTTTTTCAGCCGAATTCGAAGGCTCATTGGAGACTTATCAAGTGAGATGTACTTGACGTTCCCAAAAGCTCGATCAAAGAACCCCCACTGAAAGCGCTTAGGAAGGCAATTTGCGGAACCGTACACGCGATCAATGCGGTTACCCGACATGTCGATTTCGCGGATATTTGGTGGAAGGCGCTCGAGAGACACAAAACCTGAAATCATGTTTCGAGGTAGCTTAAGCACTTTGAGGCTGTCCGGCAGGCAGCCGAGGTCGACACCTCCTTCGATATTCGAGGATGCTAGCTCAAGGGTATGCAGGTGTTTTGGTAATAATCGTGTGTCAAGGGGTGATGTCACGACCTGGTTCGCCATTGAGACGTGAACGAGGGAGCCTGGAAGCCACTTGATGTAAACTTTGGGAGTTTTTTTCGTATTCCACGTAATGTTCGTAACGTCCCCATTCGTGCATGTGACGCCCTCCCATCCGCATATGAAATGAAGAACACCCTTCATAGGATACGGTGGCCTTGGAGGCTTTGCTGTTTTCGCTCGGGAGAATTGGCGTGGATGAAAGCCAAACAGGCTGAACATGAGATTTTGCTGATACTTTTTTGATGGTGCTTCCACAGGTACCTCTCTCAGGTCTGTTAAGGTCATCGTGTCGTCTGCTGCACAAAAAGCCGGCACTAGAGGCAGAATTAAGAGCATAATTGATAAATTGTAAATGCGGATATAAATGAAAATAATAATGATAGAAATGTTCGCATACAGACTATTTACTACAACTTCTTATTCATCTGATACTTCTCTTACACATTGATAAAATTACACATTCTACGTCACAATACGACGACTCTTACAAATACGGCTGCCATTTGAATCAAAGACTGCATCTATCGCGTTTCCAGAGACGTCTATTTTCGTTCTGTCACCCATTGGTCCAACATGGAGCTCAGACTGAGCGAACCTATTGCCGTTCAGTATAATACCTCTGATTCCCTTCGGTATATGCGACAGATCTAAACGCCCCGAAAATAGGTTGTCTTCGCAGCGGAGAAGCGTCAATTCATTGGAAAGAGACGTTAAGTCTAGACTGCCGCAGAATTTATTGGCCCCGATATTGAAAATTCGGACTTGCTTTGGAAGCGCAGGTAGATCTATAGATCCGCTAAATGAGTTCTCAAAGAGAATGATAACACCGATTTTGTTAGAGAAGCCACTGACATCGACTGATCCATGAAAAAGATTTGATCGCAGCATGAGCTCAAGTAGGGACGGCGGAAGTGATGCCGAATCAAGAGTGCCCTCTATGTTGTTGTACGGAGATTCAAAGCATCGAATGGAGAATGGCAAGAATTCTAATCGCATTGTACCCTCAAGCTCATGATCTCGCCACTCGATGTGATCAACTTCTCCATCTTTATTCAGCTTAACGCCGCTCCAGCCTTCGATCGGGAAGTATCCATTTGCATCGCCAAATGTTCCCCAGTAGTGATACATAGGCATTTCTGCAATCAGAAGTTCCATTAAAGATTGTTGCGAGAAGCTTTCTTTACTAACACGACTTAGATTCGAGCTGTCCACAGTGAGAAGTAAAATCAGCATTCTTATGATTTGCTTAAAAAAGAATCTCTTTAAGAGCTTTTCGAACCAAGCGTTAGTTATCTCACAGTCTAATCACCATAAATTACAAACTTTGTATAAACTTATCTCTACAATGCTTCTCTTCTGTATTCCTTTCTTGCATCGAAAATTACCGAGAAATTAGCGATAGAAACTTGCATTATGTGAAATAGTCTAGGAAAGCGAATTCTAAGACCCTTCTCATGTAGAAATTCGCTCACTACTATTTATGCAGCATTGAAATGGATTGCTTTGCAGATGTATCGACACTTACTAGTTACAAAGAATCAACTTAGTCTAATTCGAAGTTCAAGGAAAAACCCGGGATGACATTTTTATCGTTACAAAATTATCGGCCCACCTTTTTTGCGAAATAAGTGTAACGATAAAAGTTTCACTTTGTAAAGATAATAAAGTACCTAATGATCGGGTGTCCCCCCATTTGTAACGATTAATTTTTCACCTATTTTCGGGGCCGAAAACATGTAACGATAAAAAAGTACCTGATTCTTTTGGGCTGCTAGGAGGGCTACCCGGGCTGTTAGAACGGAAAAGAGAGAAAAGGTTAAAGCCAGGGCCAAGCACCGGGTGTAGCCCGGTGCGTCCAACGCCTGCTGCGAAGCTGGTATGGACTGCGGTGAAGCCCGGCAGCAGGGAAAGCGCCGCAGGCGGGGGGGGGGCTCGGGGCCGGAACGGCCCCGAAATCAAAATCCGAGCACTGCAGATAGCCGCGCTTGCATTAGGCCGCTTGCAAGAGCGTCGGCTATTGGGTGATCTGAGCACCTATGTAAAGGGGAGCCTGAGTGACTTCTGATGATCCTTCTGGCACAGCTCTCTGAGGGCTGTTGCGCAGTGCTTTCTGCTGCTTCCGAAGCCCGCGGAAGTACTGCTTGGAAGGTCTCTACACAAGACTTTTGCTTTCCAGGGCCGCGAAGGCAATGAACTTTTGGAGGCGTTGGCATTCCTCAATCTCTGAATCAAATTTTGTAACGATAATTTCTTCCCTAGTTTTTAGGCCTTTATCCCTGCAATGATTAAAAAGTACTTCATGTAACGATTAAAAAGTTCCTAATTTTCCGTTGTAACGATAATTATTTCCCATTTTTCCGGCTATTTTTCGTGTAACGATAAAAAGTTACTTCGTGTAGCGATAAAAAGGTACCTACGGGAAATTGGCAGGGAATTTTGGTCACCCACTAGTTTAGTAAAAAAGAAAATCGCTTTCCTCACGGCATATCTGCAAGTGATGTATCATAAAGACAGCAATCCTATTCGTATAAAATTATACGGAGAATACTTGGTTAATCTCATGGGTTCGCCGCCCATATCCCTAGGATCCTTTTAATATTCTACGAACGAACTCAGGTTCTCAATCCCGATTACTCTCCAATAATCCTCTTGTACGCGAGAGCTCTCAATGCACTCCTGATAGCCGATACATAAGAATATTCTCAGGTGAACTTGCATTCATCATTGATATCTATGACAAAAGGAACTTATTCCTCTGCGAATAGTTTCTCGCAGTGAAGAGGATAGCAATGAATTCATGATATGGTGCGATACATCGGAAAAAGAGGTGATTATATTAGTTTCTATTAGATTCCAGCAGCTGCGGAAAAGCTCATCAGGTTGCATTTACTTCACTCAAGGTGGAAGAAGATTTCTTCAATCACTAATGCGATGTGCTATCAGTGTACGCTTTAGTAAATGAAAATTATGCACGAAAAAGCTTATTTCCATATGGAGGTCTTTTTTCTTTCACAATACATCTCAAATACCGAGAGCCTATATGTAGTCTTTCCACTGATGCCTGTTCATTCATCAAGAGTGCTCTTCTAGATCTTCTAAACTACGATCAGAGAATCCATGAAACAAGATACATGGAAAAGAAACTGTAATTTCACACATCTCACACATCGTTAGGAACGATTTGCGAACTAGTAAAATCCTGATGAAGAGAAGTGACTCTTAGTATCTTCACGGTTTAAAAGAGAAGTATTCGATATTTTTTAAATGTTCAAAGCCCTGGCTCTCTTTACTGCTGACGCTCATCTTGGCCGTGTGGACATTGCCTCGCTTCCACAGCATACGTGCATGGAGATGCTCGTCGATCTCATCCCTGAGAAAGGGGCATTCCAGAACAAAGAAGGTGCATACAGAGATATCAAGACATGGATCGGTGTACGATTGAATTATGATAGTGAAGTGACGCAGATCGCCTGGGCGGGCTTTCGTGGCAGTGGTTTTTTTAAGGGTGGTCATATCCAGCTCGACTTTCTTCCCGGCACGCTTATCGATTTTGCTTGCGAACGAAGTAAGCTGACAGGAACTCTCGATACTGGTCGTTTACCGAGAGTCATGCGCCGACTATCACTCAGTGGGAACCAGCTGAGCGGGACACTCGACATGCCTAGTCTCCCGAGGCATATGGAGACGTTCAAAGTCAGTAGCAATCAATTTTCGGGGAGCATAGACCTCCGAGACCTCCCGGAGACTATTCGCTATATCATGCTCTTCAACAACCTGCTCACGGGAAACGCCGTGGCTGAAAATCTACCAGACGGTCTTGAGCGAATTCGTTTGTACGGCAACGCTATCACGCACTTGGTCGACGGGAAAGGCAAAGCGCTGGAAGATGAGCGCGTTGTTCTTGTGAAGGATGAAATAAAAGTACTAGTAGTAAAGTAGTAGTAGTAGTAGTAGTAGTAGTAGTAGAAGAAGAAATAGCGCAGAGATATGAATACATGCAGATTGATTAATTTTAAAAGTTGGGCGGGCATATAATTGGCTTGATACCTGGTGAGGTCGACACTTCATTACTTAATTTCAAATGAAGCATACAGATATAAAATTTCGCACGAGACGACACATAACTAACTAATCAAAGAGTGAGAAGTACGTAGTAGCTCAGGAGTGACTTCATTCTCTATTAAGTCTGCTCAATTATAACTTACTTTCGTTTTACTAGATTGAAAGCGCATATGACGAGCACAGAGCCGGAATTTATTATCCCAGCGGCCTTCTATTCAAAAATAGACACAGATCCAGCTGCGAAGTTTGTGCCGCTCGTTAGGGAAGCGCTCGAGAAAAAAGACCTCGAGAAAGCGATCGAACAGGCGAATGAATGCAAAGCCGTTCGATACGATGAGTTTGATAAAAGCTTCAAAACTTGCTGGGAGTCCATCCGAAAGTTCATTCACGAAGAGTGTGCGGCGCGCCGCTTTTTGACATACACGCATGATGGTGAGTTTGTCAACACGACTGGATGCGACAACCCGGTCTTCTTCTCCCTCGATTACGCCTTTGAGATCCTCAAAATGAGTGAGCTCACGTTCAACGGTAAAGACATCATGGCGCTTTTCCCACAGGTCCGGCCCACGGAAAAAATGCGCGAGATCATTTACACCGAAATGCGAATGTGGGACGAAAAGGAAATACGAATAAAAGAAAAAATCAAACAAGCCAAAGAGGTTGCCGCACAAGCGGAAGAGATCATTGCAGAGAATGAAGCTAAAGCCGCAAGTATAGAGAAGCCAAAGGACTATCCTGGCTTCACGCGAGTCAACGCTGATGAATACTGGCGAAAAGAGATGCTGACTACAGAAGACAGCGAGTACTCCTCAGATTCTGAGCACTTTGAACGATTCAGCATTCAAGGCGAAGTTCCTGGAATACAATTGATAGTGAATACTGATGACCCGGACTTTGTCATATGATCGAGACGTTGGAGCGGGGCGATGCGTGCTCGCGGCTGAAAAGAGAAGCGTTGAGGGTGATGAGCATGTACAGGTGGCTTCTGTATAATCTCCAATGATTCTGCATCATCATCTCATGAATTGTCAAATTGCAGTTGTATGTTTATCTAGGTTCAGTGATTATTTGGATTGAGAACTCGTAGACAACGTTCCTCATAGGGAATCTGAATTTCGAACGGATGCGAATTAAATCCTCATTGTGCCAAAGGAGTCTTACGATAACGACGTTTTATTGGCAGGTTCTCTCTCTTCAAACTTTTCACCTCGGTCAACTGCCTTCAGATCTATTCATCATTCATATTTATCTCTGCCAAAAAACTCAAATAAACCTCAATGCACGTCCTATTGTTTCTCTCTGCCCTCGACAGCGCTCTCGGCCGCTTCAACCAAGAAGCAATCGACGCCCTGAGCGACCAGCAGATCCTCGAGCTCATGGCTGACACGCTCACAGATGCATCCAAGCGGTACCTTATCGACAGGGACGGTGAATTCATGTCTGTATTGTTTTGGCCAGGTGTGCGTTACCGCATTGTGAATGGTGAAAAAGAAGTGACCTATCTGTACATCGATGAGTCTTACGAAGGGCTACTGTCGCTACAGTACGTCCCACGAAAGGTTTATGACCTCCGGGTGCGATCACCACGCGTCGAAGGTCAGCTCGACACGAGTGCACTGCCACAATATCTTATAATCTTAGAAATCATCGGGACGAAATTCTCGGGAACTGTTGACTTCGAGGCGCTCCCAGCTAATCTTAAGACGGTAAGACTATCGGCGAACGATTTTTCTGGTAAAGTTGATCTGTCATGCCTTCCAAAGAATCTCACGCACCTCAATCTCTCGATGAATTCGTTTAGTGGCTGCGTTTCGCTCCGCTATCTACCTGAAAACATTGAAAGCATTCACCTTTCAAAAAATAAATTTTTAGGTGAGCTATCGTGCGAAGATCTGCCGCGAAAATTGCACTCACTTGATATCTCTCAGAATGCGTTTTGCGGCGAATTTCGGTGCACAAACCCACCGAAAACACTCAAACGGCTCGACGCGTCGCAGAACACGTACTCAGGGACAGCCATGGTGCACAAAAGCCTCGCTCGGCGGTGCAAGCTATCGGATAACGAGGTCACGGATGTGCTCAATTCGAGTGGGTACCCGTTTCAGGGGGCACAGCGGATGCTGCAGCGTGGGTATGTGGTATAATTGGATGAATTCGGAAATTAAAATAAATCGATAGATTTGATGCTTACCCTCTCTTTTTCATAAGAAGGCAAGCATACAGGCAGTATATATTTTTTTCAAATGCTCTGACGATAAATGCATCGACTTAGATCTCTTCGAGAAGGCCAATTGCTAGGAGATAGCACATATCGTTGCATAAATTATTGTTCTTAGCGTGTAAAGCACTGCAGCAAAATATAAAGGAGATTATAGCCCAGAGCTGCAATCAAGTATCATTGAGAACACACCGAACAAAGGAAACAAAGAAATAAACAATTGGTGAAAGTCATCCATTTACTAACGAAAGTATCTTTAAATACTTATCTGTGTCACATCACTGCACCCGTCATATAATCTACCTTATCTGCACCATCTGCCTTTTCTGCCGATGTACGTCCGCTACCTCAGGCTGTATTCGATCAAGGATATCCATGCAATGTGCTTTGTGCGCGAAATGAAGATTGCCCTGATCGACATGATTCTTCGATATACGTGCATCCACCTTTTCTCCGTCGATAGACCGGATTTTACACTTTTTCCCCTCAAAGTACATAGCTTCGAGGCCAGCTGGAAGCCCCGCATTTAAGATGTAGACCCCGACAAGCCTGTGAAATGACATAACAAATACCATTCGAAGCGAAGATGGAACAGAAGGCACGTAGACGACAGAAAAGTGTTCTTCTCGCAGAAAAGTGAAGTAAAATTCTTCGATTTTCGGTGGGAGTCTGTCGAAGCGAAGGGTACCAGATGAATGGGCATTTCCGGCGCTGAGCTTCATTGTGTGCAGACCCGCATATCGAGCATCCCGTGGAAGCGCCTCTGCAGTGAAGGGTTGCTGGAGATGAACGGACTTAAGATACAAAAAATTCACTGTGTTAGGCAGCCACTCGAGCTCTATGTCAACCTTCACGCGCACCGTTTGCGGCAAATTATTGACCAATGTCGTGACAAAGCCTTCAGTGCACTCAACGCCACGCCACTGACAGCAGTTTTTAGCTTCTTTTTGTGCATCACGAATGTAGTCGAATACGCTGTTGTTCTGCGCGAAGACCCGGCGCATACATTCGAGTTGGTAGTTTTTGTGCATATCAGCGTGAAGTTGCTTATTTGCGTCTGCTACATAGACAAGTATTGATATCATTGTACGATTGAAATTCAGAGAAAAAGAATAATATGTTTACCGCTTGTTCATTAACGAGATCCATGAAAGACAATTTATTCCTGTCCAAAAATGCAGGATTTTAGACTCATCTCGTTAGACTAAAAAGCCCGAATAATCTACGTATATAGTTGTATTGGTAGCCATCAGTGCCAATGTGTGCGTAATTGCCAATGGTGATTATTTTTTGTAGAAAACTTGGCATTCGTTCATTCGCACTTCTACTTTCATCTTTGATCATCAGTTCCTTCTATGAACGTTTTCAAGCGTCTGTGGGGATACCCTCGTCCACATACAAGCCCTGAAGACCGGATCGACGAATTTGCGAAGGATGAGAAGTATGAAAGGATCACCAAGCGTGAGCTCTTGCAAAGCCACAGGGCACAGCCTCAGCTTGTCGAGAGCCTCCTTCATGCACACGAGGCACAGCCGGTGACAGAGGCAAGAAACCGCCTCACTATGGAAAATGTCTTAAGCTTGGTCCAGTTTTCAAAGCAGATGAAGTGGCTTTGTGCGTGGGGGATGGAAATTGTCGATGAAGCGCTTCGGCCACCGTGCGCTGACCAGCCACTCGTTATCAAGCTGAGAAGCCCTTGGAAGCATCCACAAAGCAAACACCGCCTCAGTGAAGCTGAGTTCATGCATCTTCTCAAGGATACAACGCAGCATTGGGACCGCATTATACTGCCACATTATGACCCAGAGCACTTTGCGCTCTTACACATGCATCCGTGCCAGGAGCTCTATCTTGATTTCGAATTATACGCGCTTTCCCTCATAGATATGGAAAATATTGCAAAGTGTACCAACCTTCGCGTATTGAATATCCATATGATCGATGACTGCACAGGCGTAATTCATACGCTTCAACACCTGCCAAATTTACAGCAGCTCATCTACGATGCCGTCTCGGACACATTTCCATACATGCGAGCGCTGAAGCATCTACCATACCTATCGACAATCCAGATTAACAATGCCCTGAACGATGACTACGACTACGTTGCGTATCCATTCACTGACTATGAGATGCAAGAAGCGTTCATGTACATCGGGGACAGAAGGCAAACCACGCGCCAGCTATACCTTACTACCACGCTTGGTTCCATAGTTTTCGGTGCACTCGGGATGTGCACAAGAGTCGAAAGCATATCCGTTGAAGACTTTGAGGGCTGGGAGGAAAATGATATGGCAGTGCTCTTTGGGCAGCCAAATTTGCAAAAGAAAGTGCGCCACATACGCCTGCGATTTGCAATTATCGATGCGGAAGCCGTCGCTTCGCTCGCAAAGTTCACAAACTTGCGATGGCTTGACTGCAGCGCTATGGACATCGATACTGACGAAATCGCACCTGTCATCCTTGCCAACGCACACCATCTGCACACCTTGACAATATCCGAATGCCCCTTTGTTACTGATGCACTTCTCGAAGCTATAGCGCAGTGCAAGAGCCTCCAGATCGCATTCGTAAAGGATACTGGGCTGACTCTTGAGGCGGTAGAGCAGTACCGAGAAGCAAAGCGACCAAACTGGCAGGTGATAGTGCTCAAGAATCGCCGTTGAAAATGATTAATCCGACGGCGTTGAAGAAATGATTCTACGGGCATAAGGACACTGATAGCTGATCATCATAAGTGAATCCTGTGATACCCATGGCGTAAGAGAGGAAGTCAATGCACGATTATTATTGTCAGTTTGCCCGTGACTTCTTGTGAAATAGATTTTTTCAGAACTGTGCACGAGGTGTAGAATCGTGCTTTTGAGTGTTCTGTTAGTAAAGAATGACGTGAGAGAGATCATAAGCCCGTGTTCCAAAGTATTCAGCCTGACTGATCAAATTTTGAGACCTATGAAATCTCAAATGACCCCAGTTACCTTGACATAAACATAGTGGTGATGGATAGTGATCTCATCTTTAGATCATAGCTCTCTGGGTTCAGTGGACGTCAGACTGGCCCCGAAACATTCCTACTCTCAGAGGTAAGTAAGCACTGAGATAAGCCCAGTTTAGTGACAAACATTCTTATTTTGAAACTCACAATGGAAAATAAACGTTTCAGCTTACGCATAAAAAGATAGATCTCTCACTGTATTTGTACGAACATCAACTTATATCATTCGCATTATCAGCTTTCTAATTTACTTTACTCATTCTTGACCCGGCATAATCTCAAAAACTTCCTTGATAGCATTCCCCTCAACCTTGAGAATCTTAAGTGACCGCGGCCGCGTGATGCCCTCAATCGTTCCCGTAAGCGCATTGTGAGACACATCGATGCGCTCCAGTGCAGGTGTGACACCTTCAATTGAGAAATCGCCGCTGAAGCTGTTGTGCCCAGCAGAAAACTCCTCGAGAAACTTTGGTCCATGCACAAGATCAAGTGTCCCCACGAAATTATTGTTCCCGATGTCGATCGCAGTGAGACTCGGTGGGAGATGCCCAATGGCAAAACTTCCCGAAAAACGGTTTTTTTGTATCTTGAAGGTTAAGAGCATAAGGGGCAGCGCAGCAGTGTCCACTGTCCCCTCGAGGGAATTGTCTCCTATATCTAAGTTAAAGAGTTCATCTGGGAGATTTTCAAAGGTAAACGAGCCACAAAGCTGGCATTCTGCGACAAAAATATGCTTGATCTCTGCAGGGAAAGCTTCGGATGAAATCGCGGAAAAATAGTTCTTGGAGAGGGAAAGCTCCAGCAGATCTGCTGTAGACTTCATAATGATATCGCCACTGAGCTTGTTGCTCTCGATGTGCAAGACTTCAAGCGACGGGTTCAGTGCACTGAGATCGATAGAGCCCGTAAAAGCGTTCGCGTTCAATAAAAGCTCATTCAGCGTTTCTGGGAGATATGTTAAATCGAGCGCCCCCGAAAAATTGTTCGCATGTGCCTGCAGTACATCCAGTGCTGGTGGGAGATTTGTTAAGTCAAGCGTCCCGCTCAGTTCGTTCCTGTCGACGAATAGGCAGAAGAGCCCCCGTGGAAGCGCAGCGGTCTCTAAACCGCCGCGCAGAAGGTTTCCACCAAGGCTAGCAAACTCGAGCCCGGGAGGCCACTCCTCGACCTGAAGCTCACCTATGAGGGCATTGTCTTCGAGGTCAAAATTGACGACTGTGAGCGGGAGAAATTCGAATTTGACGCGGCAGCCGCTTGATTGGAAGATCTCGGGGATACGCACAGCTGTGGCGTTGCCATCTTTGTCAAATTCGACGAATTCTGGGTCAAATGTGCCTTCTGGTGTATAAAGGTTGTCTTTATTGTGCAGGTCGGCGAGAAAAACCTCGATGAGTACTTCGTGCGGCATTGTGTCGCGGTTGGCTCTGCCGAGGCCGGTCGTATCGGCTGTTAGCCCATAAAGGAGCATTGACCACTACAGGTGAAAATTTTGATTGGAAAACGTTGCGTATGAAGTTATTGCGTTTAAGTTTAGAAGAAATTTATATCTGAATTTCATGAACACTTAGTGCAGCTCGGACAAAATAAGCATGAAGCACATTGCTTACCAAACTTGTGAATTTTTCAGCCTGACTGACCCCATTTTGATATACATGAAATTTCAAATGACCTCAAATTACTTGGAAACAGTGGGGATTCAAAGGGTTTTCATCTCTAGATCCCGATTCTCTAGGGTCGGTGAGTTCAGACTGACCCAAAATTTTGGTACGTCTTACGTTCTTTACATTATCTATCAAAGCAAATTCCTCTTCTGCTGATTTTGTGTTACATCTAACATTGTAGTTGTTAATTCAATTAAATCTTTATGCCATTGTCATTTCAATTCATTGCTTTTCTTTCTGATGCATTACATATTGTGCGAATGACAGCGACTTCGTCTCAAACTTCTGTGATGTCGTTCCCCTCAATGCTGAGCGACGCGAGTGTCTGCGGCCGCGTGATGCGCTCCAGTGTCCCCGACAGGGAATTATGCGAGATGTCAACGATATACAGACTAGGTGGAATTCCCCACAGCGCTACTCCACCCGTAAAACCGTTGTGCGCCGCGTTCAGCTCTTCCAGCGTTACCGGCACGTGCTCAAGCGTGAGTGGCCCCACAAAGCCGTTGTTGCTGATATTCAGCACGACGAGCTGCGGCGGGAGGTACTCGAGCGCAAAACTTCCCGAAAAATTGTTTGCTTCAATCTCAAGCATTTCGAGCTCCCGCGGGAGCGAAGAGGTTTCCACCGTTCCCTCGAGAAGATTTTCACCAGTCTTTGCCTCCAAGAGCGCAGCAGGAAGGTTCTCAAAGGAAAAAGATCCACCGAGCTGGCAATTGTTGAGAACAACGTTCTTGAGCGCTGCGGGAAGACTCACAGAGGAAATCCCTGAAAAATGATTTTTGGAGAGAAACAGTTCTCGCAGATTTCCTTCAGGGTGCAGAGTGATATCGCCGATGAGTTTGTTGCTCTCAAGGTAGAGCACTTCGAGCGATGGTTTGAGCGCGCTGAGATCAACAGAGCCCTCAAAAGCGTTTGTGCTCAGCATGAGCTCAGATAGCGTTTCAGGGAGGGCAGTCAGCTCCAATGTCCCCGAAAAATTGTTCTCGTGGGCGTGAAAGATGTCGAGCTGTGGGGGGATTTTCCTCATGTCGATTGTTCCGCTCAGACAATTTCTGTCGACATATAGGAACTTGAGGCATCTCGGGAGCGCAGACGTGTCCAAACTGCCGCTGAAATAATTCCCACCGAGGCTCACGCTTTCCACTAAAGGAGGCCAGTCCTCGATCTGCAGCTCGCCTTCGATGTTCATCTCTGCGAGGTCGACGTCTCGAACAGTCAATGGCAGGAGGGCAAAATTGACTCTGGAGCCAGCCGGCTGGATTCTGCATGCGATTTGGACTGCGGTGGCGTTACCCTCTTCGTCGAAGGCAAATGCTTGTGGGTCGAAGGTGCCGTCAGCGGTGTACACCCAGTCCTTGCTTTGCAAATCAGCCAGGAAGAGCTCGAGGAGCGCTTCGTGCGGCATCGTCTCTCGGTTGGCCCTGCCAAGGCCAGTCAGGTCAGCTGTTAGCATATGAATGAACATTTTATGTAAAAGAAGATAAAAGCGCGGAATATTTGGGTGATAGGGCACGCAAGAAGATCTGAATAGCACAAGTCGATGATTGCTTTCGTAATTTCGAGCGTGTGTCTTCTTTTCTGACAGTGAGCGTTGACTTTTGATACGTTTTTGATACTTGAGACTTGCCAATAATTTCACCTCATGATTGAAAACATTTGCGTGCATAAATTCAAAACCGCAGACTCTAATATTTAAACTTTATGAAATGCCTGCATCGAAAGGCTTTAATGCTTTCTCTTTCCTGCGCTCTTTCACTGCAATGCAATGCATCAGAGTTTTCGCTATAGCGCACCAAGTATCGCATTTCGTCGAATTCACATTCGAACGGCCTTCCTTTCTCGTCGACGAGAGTCTCAAGCTGGTTTTGACTGAGATCGACGACACTATGCATCGCCCGGTCCACGACCGCTGTCCCACAGAGCATATTATTGCTCAAGTTTATGATTGTGGTACTCGGTGGGATATCGACCACACGCACCTCCCTGCCAAAGCCGTTCCAGCTCAAATTCATGACTTTTAGAGCGGGTGGAAAATTTTTAAGGATGAGGCACCAGCAGAGCTCATTGTAGCCCAAATCCAAGGTTTGCATGCTGCGGGGCAGGTGTGCGACGTCGATGCTTCCCCGGAAACTGTTTGAATTCGCATCGAATGTCTTGAGGTTCGCTGGAAGGGCGTCCAGGAAGAGACTGCCCGTAAATTTGTTCCGACTTATACGAAACACTTCCAAACTTGCCGGAAGGCCCAGTACGTCTGCGTTCCCGGTAAAATCGTTCCAGTGAATATCAAAAATAATGAGATTTGGCGGCAGACCAGTCATATCGACTCCACCATCGAACAAATTTTCTCGCAGTTCTATTTTTTGGAGAGCACGCGGCAATGCTGTTGCGTCCAGTGTTCCCTCTGCTCTGCTGCGCTCGATGCCAAACTCCAAAACATTCGAAGGTATGAATTCAAGATTGATGTGCGCACTCCCCACGGCACAGAGATTCCAGGCTATGACGGTGCCCTTTTTATCGCACGTGACGCCGTACCAGCTGCACACGGGCTGGAAATCGCCAGACTCGTCAAGAAAATGCGTGTGGTACTCGGAGTCTGTGCCAATGAGGAGCTCCATTTTTATCTGGTCGGTGAGCGAATCGCTGTCGAAGCGGCCAAGGGAGATCGCTGCAGGGTCTGCAGGAAGGATGAAGGTGAACATAGGCTTACGAGAAAAGCTTAAATGTATGAAAAATATTGATAGGAGACATTTCGATCTTGTTCACCTCATATGCGATTTTCTCAGCTAACTCAATCTGTATGCTACTTTAATGCTTGTATAATCCACCCCATTCGAATCGACGAGCCTTCCGAATTCGTTTCCTGAGAGGTTAACGACAAGAAGCGCCTCCGGAAGCTGACTGACATCGAGCGTTTCTTGCACAAACAGATTGTATGCGAGACTGAGCTGCCCAAGCCTCGGCGGTAGCGCTGTGAGACTGACGCTCCCAGAGAGATTACAATCGCCACAGAGCAAGCACTGGAGGCTCTGGGGGAGCTTTGTTACGTCGATGCTGCCCGAAAATTCGTTGCCGGTGAACTTTGCCTCTCGGAGGGACGGTGGCAACTCTGTGAGGATCAGCTCGCCACTGAGCTCGTTGTGGTCAAGATAGAGCACTTCAAGTATTTTTGGGAGATCTGTGAGCACAGCACTCCCCGTAAGCCGATTGGATGCGAGCTTCAGTATGACAATTGCTTCTGGCAAGACAGTCAGGTCGACTGTTCCTGCCAGCCGATTGTTCTGAAGATTCAATCGACAAAGCGTTTGTGGGAGGTACATCATTTCCACAGTTTGCTCGACACGCGGTGGGCTGCCGTGGCACCACTTCAAGGGCCAATCGATTTCAACAATGCACTTTTCATTATCTGTGACAATGCCTTGCCAGCGCGTGCAATACAGAAATTCATTTTTCGCATCTTTGAAAGACGATTGCGGCAGATTTTCGACAAAGAGCTCCATGCGCTGCTGGTCAGTGAGGAACTCAGCGTTGAAACGACCAAGCGATGCGTCTGCTGTAAGGAAGAGGGTGAACAAGCCTTGTAACATTGAAAGAAAAGAACTGCAGGGTAAATTCAAAAGTACAAGATTGAAGTTGAATTTCCTTCTTTCAGCAGTGATGAGACGCGAATCGCTACTTTTTAAAATTTCGACGAACTAATAGCTCGAGCACCCCTCGTCTCTCTCTTTCCCAGTGTCATCACCACGCCCACTGCTTATCCAGAACGATTCGCTTGTCCATCGGCTGTCCATCTTCGGCAATGTACAGGACCTTATTTTTTGGCTTCGTAGGCGAAAAGTTACCGCGAATAAACTTTTCTGGAAGTCCCTCGTAGCTGTCTGGGCCATAGACAGCTTTCACTCTGTTTCTCGCGAGGGATATGCGCTTGAGGTTGGGCGGAAGGCCCTGCAAGCGAACTGCACCTGTGATGAAATTCCCAGCGAGATTCATGGTCTCGAGGCTCTCGGGCAGGGTCTGCAGGCTCACTGTCCCGGTGATTCGGCAGTGCTCGAGCCGAGCGTGGGATAACTGTGGTGGAAGCGTTCGTGTCTCGAACGGTGACAGCACGTGCTCCCCTTTGATACAAACGTTGGTGACAGAGCGTGGCAGCCACCCGGTGCTGATCTCGAGCGGGCGAGACAGTGTGTTTTCCCACTTGATTTTCGTGACGAGGCCCCCTGTGCACGTAACTTGTGTGTACTTGCAGACGCTATAGATGTCCCCGTTCGTTGGGTACGGGTGGCGGCGCTCCGGGTCCACTGCGTATATGCTGGTATCGATATTTAAGAGGTTGTGCATGGCGAGGACCTGCATGTCTTCAGGCATATGCGTGCGAAAAACTGGATTTGGTGAGTCAGCAGTGTGTGGGAGTAGAAAAAGATTCATTGGAGGTTGGTTCTTAGAAAAATTGATGCTTGCGAACACAAGATACACTGTATCGTACTTGAAATCAAATTACAATTGTATTGGTATTAATTCAAGATTCAAAAAACTCGAAATCATTTCAAAATCACGAAAGTAACTCAAGAAGTACCGTCAGTGCATTACTCTCGGTCTAGCTTGCAAAATGCAGAAACGATCGAAAGAGCAACATACCTGGTTTCTCGTAATCTTTCTCCCGTTCATAGCAGTGCTCAACAGAATAGTGAAGGATTATCATTTTGCATAACGTATAGGTACAAAGTTTCAGGAGACCTCAAGCAAAGTCATCATCATAAACATTAAGATAGAGCTCTTATACTTCTATTCTGCTATATTTATTACACTCACTTGAATCCGACATCTTATATAAAGAGTTCAAGCGATGGAATTCTTGATTTGAATTGCACATTGACATCGATGTCCACATGCTTTGGATGTCTTACGCATTTGAATTCCACCACAGAGACTCCACGAAACCATTTTCATCTAACCCGACTGTGTATGGGATGCCGTCATTGTCCACTACGGAGGTTATCTCGTTTCCAAGGATACCTAGTGTGTCGAGCGTTTCACGGCATATGACTGCCTGTCCCGAAAATTTGTTGCCTGTCACTGAAAAAACGCCGAGACCTTCTGGAATCGCACGCAGCTCCAATTTCCCGCTAAAATTGTTGTCGTCGATGCACAGGCTCTCCATCTCCGCTGGCAGGTTTTGAAACGATAGCTCCCCGCTGAATTTATTTTCGTTGATAGAAAGATCTTGCAGTGTTCTCGGCAGTTTCTCCAGCGACACACTGCCGTGAAATGCATTGCACGCGAGGGAAAGTGTTTCCATCCAGGGCGGTAAATTTTCCAGTGAGACTTCGCCGTGAAAACTGTTCTTCGATAGAGTCAGGGTGAGCAGCTGCTCTGGAAGCATAGAAAGGCACACACTGCCCGTAAATGCGTTGTTGTGTAGGTTGAGAATGCTGAGGGTTTCTGGGAGGCTTTCGAGGTTCGCAGTCCCCTCAAATAAATTGCTCGAGACAGAAACTGTTTCGATGCTTTTCGGGAGACGATCAAGCGCAAACGTCCCTGAGAGCCTGTTCTCATTCATGTGGAAAATCCGTATGTAATCCGGCAGGTCCTCTGTCTCAACTGTCCCCAAAGCAAACTTTCTGTGCATGGCGAACACAGAAAGGTTCTTTGGGAGGAACGCGAACGCTAGGGATCCATTTATCGGAAACGTGAGGGGGTGAAACCGCATGGCATCGACAGATCCGTCAAAATCAGCTGAGAGTGAGACACCAGGCCATTCAGCAACGGGTAGAAAGTCACCATTGATGTCACTGATGTGCGACTTTGTTTCCGCATCTGTGTCGCTGATGAACAGCTCCATGCGCTGTTGATCGGTAAGGGATGCTGCGTCGAATCGACCGAGACCTGTGTCTGCAAAGTGGAGAAGTCGGAATGATTTGAACATTTGAAAGATGAGAAGCAAGAGGTATTCTTATTATCTGCTAAAATGAAAATGAGTAGTCCATGACGATGGTAGCGAAGGTTTAATGAAAAGGACGCTTATGTAGATTCTCAACACGGCGTCCCACTATTTTGACATAACCTCTGTCTTTCTATCGCTTGATCTATTTTTCACTCTCATTAAGCATTTGAAACATCAAGGGAACTCCACTGGGTCTTCACCATACTGTGGTTGTGCCCAACGTGGACACACAGCCTTGAATCTTTGCGAACGACATGATACCTGGAACACTTCGTCGCACAACTTCGATAAAAGCAGATACATTTGTCATGCACTTATGCGCATTTCTTGTAACATTTCATGGCTGTGTCTAGAAAGATAAGAGCATAAATATGAAAGCGAACATATGAAGGTTCCCTATTTTGATAAGACGCTCATACAAATCATACACATCGCTTATGCCAGCACCAGATCTTGCAGTGGAAGTCGTGGTGGAAACAAGGCCTTGAAGTCTTCACGAATAACGAGGGCCTGTTGGACAAGTCCTTCACGATAGATGGAAAGCTCAAAGTAATTTGTCGTCGGATGTTTCCACGTTGAACCTTCATTTGAAACGCGCGCGTCCACGCCGGCGCCATCAACTTCTTGAAGCTGTGTTCCCGCAGCACCATCATATAGAAATATCTGCACAAGCCCGTCAGGCAGCTGCGAATGCCGTAAAAATGCCTTATGTACCGTAACATGCCTCAGAATGAGCAACCGCATCGTCCGTGGAAGGTGCATCAGGTTGACTGCGCCGCTGAACCAACCGTTACGAACCAAGAGCTCCTCCATACGCTCTGGTAAGTGCGTAAGGTCGACCCTCCTGTTTTTCGCTATAAATTTCATGCCCGATGAACCGTAGGAAAGGTAGCGGAGGTCCCTCGGCAGCCGCTCGGCGAGCCAAACGCTGACCATATCGATGTCGGACAGGTGGACAAACGCAAGTGAGCTCGGCAGCCAGTCCATTTCGATTTTCCACGGTGAATACACGTACTGTTTGGGCATTCGAATGAACACAAACGTTTTCAGGATGCCGTCGGTGCTCACGACACTATGGCCCCACGTACACGGGTCATAGTTCGGCTCAGCGTGCGTCAAAAGCTGCCAGAGGCGCCGTGTCGTGCGCGAAGAGTCCTGAAAGTTGCACTCGATGCATTGCTTCATGAGCATTGATTGGTATTGGGACGCTTCGCTTTTCGATTCCACCGGATCGATGGAAAGGGCAGATGTGATTACTAGCAAAGCGATGATCATTTTTAAAAGTCATGATAAACCATAGAAACGTATCAGAAGTGATGAAATACTGTCTGCCTCTATCCATCGCTCTATTCTCTTTTCTATTTTTTCAAAATCAACATCTCACTTTCTCCACGTGAACATTGTCGTATCCGGAAGCTCTTCGCCTTTTGCATCAACGATACGCTCCACGCTCTCATCGACGATAAGACGAATGCCCTCATGTGGCTCAATGGTCACTTCAGTGTCAAACTTGTTGAACGACAGGTTGCACTCTTGCAGGTACTCTGGTACATTTCTCAGATTGACGCGGCCTGTCAGCGCGTTCTCTTTCAGTGAAAGCTGGATCATATTCGGCGAGAGTGCAGAAAGGTCTATTTCCCCAGAAAAATTGTTCGCAAAGAGGTACAGAAATAGGAGCGAGTCCGGCAGGCGACGAAAATCGAGTGACCCATCGAGCTGATTTTTCGAGAGATCTATGCTGCGAATATCGACCGGCAGCGCCGTTAGGTCAATCGTCCCTGTCAGCGCGTTTGCGGATGCATAGAGCTTTCGCAAATCCTTTGGCATTGGTGCAAAGTCGACCGACCCGGTGAGTGCACACTGCGACAGCGTCAGCTCAGTCATGCCTCCTGGGAGACCTTTCCAATCAACTTCTCCACTGACTTCATTCACATCAACATGAAGGATCGCAAGCCCACGTGGTAAGCGCACAGTGTCCATAGTTGCAATCAATTTATTGTTTGTGCTTTTGAATACCTCAATTTTCTCGGCAAGCTTTTCCATTTGAATAACTCCTTCAAAAGCATTGTGCTCGACTGTGAGTCTGCGAAGCGCAGTGAGGCCCGGTGTGAGTTCCAGCATCCCGACAAAGGCATTCCTGCCGATTGAAATTTCTTCAATGCACTTTGGCGCAGCTGGTAGGTCGATGCTCCCGGTAAGCGCATTCTGTGTCAAATTGAGAATTTGCAAATTTGGTGGCAAATTTTGGAATGTGAGCGTTCCCCTGAGCTTCATTGTCGGCATATTGATGGAGGTAATGGTTTCGGGAATGAAATCCATTTGTATGAGCCCAGCGGAAATTCTGCTTCGTTTGTTGTGTGGCTTCTTGAGCTTTGTCACGTGGCCTTTGGCATCGCACTCGACGATGGTCCACGAGCACACGTCCCTGAAATTGCCGCTGGCATCGAGAAAAGAGCCCTTGAGCGGGCTTTCAAAGCCCTCGACGACTATTTCCATCTTTGTTTGCATGGAGAGCAAACTGTAGTCGAGGCGGCCGAGTGCGGGGTCGATAGTTTGGAAAAAAGCGATACAGAGCATAGCTATGGGAGATGGAATAATAGAAAAACTGCTGAAATACACAATATATGAAATGCTTCGGCATAGTAGAATAAACAGTACCCGAATCTGAATTCGTATATTATTCTGCCTTAATTGAAGGTTATCTGCGGATGTGCGGAGACACCTACAGACTGTCGATCGCAGAAAAAATTTGAGCTTGAATCATTTGAAAAGTTAGCTTAAAGGGCGCGCAGGAGTAAATTATCAAATTTTGGATGATACAGTCCCATTCGCCCAAGCTTGATGGTCTTTGCTATTTTGCCTTCTGAAATTAGTATACCTTTGTACCCGTGTTGACGATGATTCGAGCAATTTTCGACTTTTTCACTGAGCCCTTGCTCGTGAGCGGAATGACCTCTTGAATATCTTCGTTCCAGCGGAGGTCTATCTTCCGCAATACGGGCGGTAGCTTGTATGGTACGATCTTTTGCACAAAGTTGTTGCAGGTGAGGTCAATCTCCTCAAGTGTTTCGGGCAGCTGCGTCAGATTGAGGCCGCCTGTGAGCTCATTGTCAAGCACAGAGAAGTGAAGCCGCCCCTTGATATTTTGACAAGATTTTTTTCCATGATATTTTGACAAATTTGTCAGATTTCGACAGCTTTGTCAAAATATCATGGACAATTTTTTGAAGTCTTGTCAAAATATCATGGGCAATTTTTTGAACTGACAATGGCCACAGGAAGAAATTTCCCCCACCTCCACCACACCAACGTTGACCGAAATACTCTTCCTCCACGTCATTTGATTGATAGAAATGATAGAAAAGACACATTGATACGACGTATCTTGCGATACGTGCCTGGGTATCGTGCCTGATCAAGCAAGCTCTGAATAATGACTCGCTCATCCCTGTTGATCAAAACGCCCTTCCCTTTCCGGTCCACCTCTGGGAGCTCAACACCTCCTTCTTGCGGCCGTACAATTGGTACCTGATGCCTGCGCATGACGGTGCTTTGCAATGAAATGCGAACAGCAGCTACGATGCACTCTGTCTCCAGCGCAGAAAATTCAGGGCCCCATAATGTGCTCAGATGCAGACGGAGAGCAATGTAGAACCCCAAGCGCCTCACAGAAATGTCACTGAGCTCCCTGCGCTGTGGCCTATTTTCAATCAAATCATCGCACTTATCACGATAACCCTGCAAAAGACAGGCAGGACTTACTATAATTGGTGCGTAAATTTTCAGAATTCGGCGTTGGCAGTCCGTGTGCGTGTGCCATTTTCGCATTTCTCCTCGAATTACATCCTTCATTCTGCGGCACCGATTCAAGACGTATTCCTTCGACCTGTGACCCAATAATGCTTGAAGCTCTGGGCCCTGCGATGTCAAAAGGGCATCAAGAAGATTCCGTTGTTTTCAGTTCCGTTGTAAAAGTAATCCCAATACTGCTTCGGCAAATGCTTTGCATACTTATCTGTGACCATGACTCGAGCATCTGTGCTTCTTTCTCCAAGCTCTCTGATCTGTATCTCGTGTTTGTGGTTGCATAAAACAAACTTTTCAAGGCTCTTGGGTAAGCAGTCACTGTGCACAAACACCTTTGTTATTGACCTGTGATATAAAATGCATGTTCGAAGTGTCTGTGGCAGCATATCGAGAAAGATAGCACCTTGGAGCCAGCCTCGCTCAACGATGAGTACTTCAAGGTGGGCTGGGAGCTTCCGAAAGTCCACACTTCGCTTCGACGACGATTTGCGGTCGAAGAGCGAAATGTAACGCAGGCTTCGAGGCAAACTATACGCAGTCCATCCTCTCACAAGTTGGATCATGTAAAAATGTATTTCTCTCACTGTGCTCGGGAGCCACTGCATGTCCACTTTCCACTCCCCGGGAAGAATCTCTGCCCTTCCCATATTCGTATACTCTTTCCTCGAAAAGTGAATGTGGACAACGCGATCACCCTTGCAGGTAATTCCACCCCACTGACATGGGTGCGACGATGCTTCATCATTCGGGCAAACAGTTTTCCAAAGCCCGTTTTTTGACCTTTCTTTTGTAAAAAAACCGGATTTATGGCGTTGCGCATACACGCTGATTGCCATTCAATCGATGTGTCATTGCTGAGGGATGAATCGATGGCAGCTACGACACTCAGGATAAGAAATGCTACGCACATGATTCAAAATTACATTTGGAAGAAAATGAAAAATCGCTTACTATGAAAATAAACTACCCTTGTATCAAGTCATACAACCATCGATCGATGCAAAGCTTTCGTATGCTAATTTCTCTTTTCCTTTCGCTTTTCATCTTCAACTGCAAGCTCTACCCTGTCTGGAACTTCGACGTTGACTATCATGGAGAGGCCAAAATACAGGATGAGCAGAAGGACAAACGCGACGAGATAGCCCGTGAAAAGATTGGACGCCATTGGATATGTCAGGAGTTCAAAAAAATTCGTACATCGTAGGGCCGCTTTCAAATGATTTGAATCTACGCTAGATGTGTTAAAGTGATATTTTTAAAAAATTTAAGCCCATTTAAATTGACCAGCGTACGATTGCGGCTGCGCTATATTTCTACCTTGGTTCCCTCACTTTGCCCCGGAAACCTTACCCAAACCGCGTCAAAATTATTACCCTTGATGCGAAGTTTTTTTATGAAGAAGATATCTTGCGTGAGCATTACCTCGCCCTGAAGATTGTTGTTCATAATGTTGAGAGATCTAAGCGATTGTGGAATACTTCCAAAAGAAACAGTCCCCGAGAAATTGTTTCGCGATGCATCGATCTTGTAAATCCTCGCCGGTAAGTTTCCAAAGTTGAGGGATCCCTCAAATTTGTTCCCTCTGATATATAAAAAGTTCAGTGGTGGAAGCTGTGTCATATCAAAAGTTCCGAAAAAAAGATTGTTTCTGATTGACAATGTCTCATTCAATTCATCGTTAAAGTTCCGTGTTTCGATGGTACCCGACATCGCGTTGTCGTCACACTCGATTCGATGAAGACGGTCTGGAAGGTTTCCGAATTCGAATACGCCGCTATACGCACATTGTGAAAAGTCGATCCTCCGGAGCTCTCGTGGTAGATTACGGCTATCGATTGTCCCTTCTATGGCATTTTTGCGCAGAAAGAGCTCTCGAAGACTTTGCGGTAAATCTTTGATATCAAAAGAACCTTCAAAAAGGTTTTGCCGGACAGATAAGTCTTCGAGATTCTGTTAATTTCGCACAGCGCTGAGATCGCCAAAAAGCTCATTTGTCGAGAGGTCAATTATCTTGATATTCTTTGGCAAGGAAGAAAAATCGACGGTCCCTGAAAGAAGATTATTTGCAATATGCAGAATTCCAAGTGAAGAAGGTATCATCTCCAAATCGAGACTTCCGCTAAATCCGTTGCTATAAGCAGCTATATGTTCGATGTGAGGAGGCAATTTCGTCAAGTTCAGGCTTCCTTCAAAATTGTTTACAGCAATGTCGAGTTGCTTGAGTGCTGGAGGAAGTGTACTTAATCCGAATGTCCCGAAAAACTGATTCTCATTTATGCAGAAATATTCAAGGGTTTTTGGAAGATACTGCGTCTCTATGCGACCCTCAAGATTATTGCTGTATGGCAGGGGTCGGCAAAGTGTGGGACGCGTCCCCGTTCCGGGGACGCGCCCGCACGGCAAAATTTTCGCGTCCCCGAAAACCGAGAAAACGCGAAAATTTTGCCGTGCGGGCGACCCCCCCCCCCCCCCCTAGGGGGGGGGGGGGGGGGGGGATTTTTGAAAAATTTTCGAGTTTTTTCCTTTGAAAGAGCGCCGCCTATGACGAAGGAAGGAGCTGTAAAACGACTCTTTGGACATCATAATTTATGATTTGTTGAGGAAAGGGGGCTTCTGCAAGTGACGTTGTGTAAAGCAGGGGTCGGCGCCCGTTTTTGAAATTCCATCAATCGAACATGGGCAATTGATGGAGAGATCCTCAAATTCCATCAATTTCTGTGAACATCGAGAATTTTTTCTCTTTTGGCCCTGCGGGCCGTGCGAAACTTCCCCAAAATAGTCAAAATTTTTGATGGAATGCCTTCGCCATTCCATCAATTTTTTTTTCTTCTGCTTTCTCTTCCTTGATTTTTTGGTCAATTCCATCAGATTGATGGAAATCATCACTGGGCGCCGACCCCTGGTGTAAAGTGTCTAGCACAGCTCTTGTGTGGTTTTGAACGTTTTTCTCTGGAATGAATGAATTTTTATGTTTGAAAATGCTAGATATAACCCTCACGCAAGAAGACTTGTGTGCTGAGGTTTACTAAGTAATAGGACTTTTTGATCCAGTGTTACTTAGCTTATTTTGGAGTGGGATTCATGGGGCATGAGCTCCTTATCTGAACATCACTGAGAGAATTTTACTTAAAGTTTCTTTGCTATGATGCCCCTCAAGAATTATATTGATCAAGAGTAACTGATTTATTTAGATGAGCGGAAAAACGATGCTGCTAATGTTTTGATAAGCATAAGCATGCAGCATTGACGCATTTCTAGTTACTATATTTCTGTGACTGTCCTAGAAATATGGATCCAAAGCATGACGATACACCTCACCTAAGGTTTAAATCACTAAATCATCATGCAGATTCGAATTTCACTAGATTTTCTTCTTAAAATAGTATTCTCCCATCATGAAATTTAGAGAACATCATCGGCATAGAAATCGATACGGGGGCACTGACTTGTAATCCTTGAGTTAGAATATCGTGAGTAAAATATATCTGCGAGTGTAAAAAGATTTTGTTTTTTAAAGTAAATCTAATGAACGATTGATGCAGAAAAAATTTTCAGCTTCGCTAGGAGAACAGACTGCCGGCCCGTCCCGAAGGGGCGTGCCGGCAAGCTCGGATCTTGCGAAAGTTTGACTTGAATTCTGAAGGCAGACCCGCCGCCCCGGCCCGGAGGGTCGGGGCGGCAAATATTTCGGCCCCCCAAAAAATCCAGCTCGTCTGCGGGGACGCGGACCGGAAAACCTGGATTTTTTGGGGGGTCGTGGGGACGCGGGGGTATGGCCAAAAAAAAGTTTGCCGACCCCTGCTGTATGGAATACTGAATGAGATTAAATTTCGTGGAAGATCATTTGTATCGAGGGTACCTTCCAGCTCATTTTGAGAAAGCATGATTTTCGTAATAGATGCGGGGAGAAAGCGAAATCTGACACTCCCGCCGAGAGGAAGTGCGTCCTCATGCGGGGTACCTAAGTAAGAGAAAGCCGTTGGATTTCCATCATCGTCGAATTCGAGAGTAGGCCATTCACTTATCTCGAGGTAATTTCCATGTTCGTCCTGAAATTTAGACTTATCTTTCACGCCGTCAATAAACATTTCTAGCATCGCTTGGGTGTTCAGCACACACGGATCTAGGCGCCCTAGACTCTGGGAATCTAGATCATCTGCGCATAGGAAAAATAATGGCATGACTGACTAGTAAGATAATGATTGACTGAAAGTCTCACCTAGTAAACGAATGAAATTTTTTCAAGATTCTACTTTGGCTTCATAGAAATGGGTGTGTATTTTACCCCTCGGGGTGATCTTAGTGATCTCAGATTTGACACTGGTATTTTTCAGCTCGTTATTAGCTTAAGCTACAAGATTATCAAACACTCGTAAATTTCGACGATTACGATCCCCGCACCCTTAACTCCACATAGCTTCCCCATTTAAATTCTGTTTTTGAGAAGAATCTAATTTACCCTGCAATGCTACAAAGCATATAAACTGACAATCTTTTCTGCTCTAACAGTCGCATAATTTTTTCTTTCCGACTTCCTCGAGATGAGCTAGGAAATGCATCGAAATGACTCTTGTGAATTGACAGTGATATCATTTTCGAACCATTATTAATAGAATGAATGAGAGAGGACCCTTCAGTACATTTTCTAATTAAGTCTATGTGAACAAAATATTTTTCTCAGTGACGGTATTGTCTGTGGACATAAACATAACTAGCTCGACCGAAACAATTCTTGCTTGCTTAGCCAATTTATAAAATATTCCCATCATTAAGTAAGCCTATTTCCCGACGAATCTGGTTAGATATATTACCGTATCGTTCAAAATGATTTGCGCTACGACACCATGGTATTTTTTCAGAAACGTCAATTCGTTTGTCCGCATCTGTATCGTCAAAGGTGCTGACCTGCACTGCATTACGCTTCCCATGCACATGGAATACGTCCAAGCCATCAGGTAAACCGCTATTATCGACTAAAACGCAGTTCAGATTGTGCCCGTTAGAAATATGGACGTACAAAAGTGATCTAGGTAGGTCTCGAAGAAGCACAGTTCGGAGTGTTGGTGTGTTTCCGAAGCGCATATCAGCAGTTTCCAGCTTTCGTGGGAGAAGCGCACTGTCAAATGTACAGTCCTCATTCGCTGCAAAGGTGAACAACTTTGTACCGACGCCACCATCCTGCATGAAAACCGACCGAAGATTACGCGGAAGATCTCGAAGGGAAAAGTCGAAGACCTGAGCGTACTCAAAGTGCAAAAATTTTATAGTTTGTGGCAATAGGGATATTCTTACTTGAAATGGCGCATAGGCATTGTAAGTCAGTGCAAGGCCGACAATTTTGCCATCTTCACACTCAATGCCACGCCATGTGCAGCTGAGCCCGATATGTGAGTCTTCTCGGAGTGCGTAATTCCACCAATCCACCCCAAGATTCGCTGGTGTTGCTAGGCATCTATACATAAGATCCTCCTGTCTATGATCAAAGGTCAGATGATAAAACTCATGCGAATCATTATCCGCTTGAAAGAGCAATAGTGCATTAGCAAATATGGGCGACATAGTAAGGCGCTCAAGAGAAGTTAAAAGACTTGTGACGTGTAATGAAGTAAAGAAAGATAAAATTTACTTATCACTTCTCAAGCTAGTTTTCATCATCACTCTCACCCTCACTGCCGGAGAATGGGCCGTCCTTGAGAAAAGAATCTGTTGCTGGATGATCATTGCCATTCTCATCAATAATCCTCGAAATGCCTCGAGGGAGAAAAATTGTACGCCTACTGAACCCAGAGTGCACAACGGCCGTCCCGGAGAATTCTGTCATTCGTGCGTTCAGATGCTCAAGGCTCGGATAGTGCTCCAAAAGGCGGAATTCCCCTGAAAATCGGTTCTCTTTGATATCGAGATACTCAAGATTTGGTGGGAGTGCGTCGAAGCTGAGTTCCCCTGCAAAATCATTGTAATCGACAGATAGCTGGATCAGAAGCGGTGGCAGGCGTGTTATGTCGATGCTCCCTGAAAATTTATTAGATCCAATGAGACACTGCTCAAGCTTTCGCGGCAGCTGTGTCAAATCAGCACTTCCTGCAAAAGAATTGAACGAGATGAAAAAGTCTATGAGATCCGGGGGCAAAGCTGTCATATCGACGGAGCCACTAAAGGAACTACTTTCCAGGTTGAAAAATTTCAGGCTCTTGGGAAGATCTGAAGTGGTCAGCGTACCGATGAAGCCTTGCTGCAGCGAAAGCGACTCCGTCAGTGGGGGGAAATATGCAAAGTTTGCTGTACTCAGCTGAACCTTAGATCCAGAAGCGTAAACTTCCATCACTCGCCCATTTTTGTCGCACACGACACCTTCCCAGTCACACACATCGAGAAACCCACCATTCTCGTCACGCCATTTTGCTTTGAAATCATCTGAGCAGCTTTCGAAGGCGATTTCCATCAGCGCTTGGTCGGGCAGTGAATCGTAGTCGATGCGGCCGAGGGTTGGGTCGACTGCAGTGAAAAACATTGCTGGTGACATTTTTTGATGCGTAAAACAAAATTTGATCTTATTTCAGTTCCTATGATACCACCAATACCAAAGTTGAAATCAATCCTCGAGCAAATATTTCGCATTCATTACTAGACATTGTAGTATCTTAGCCCAATCTCATTCAAAAGCTACACTTATTCACGCCACAGTTGATTTTTCAAAACTCTCTTTGAGAAACGATGCCTTCGGCCCTTCTCGTCCCGCAAGTCAGTAATGTCGTTGCTTGCAAGGATAACTTTGCAGACGTTTCCATTCACATCTTTAGCGAGAATTGCTGTTCCCGATAGCTGATTCGAAGCAACTTGAAACTCGTAAAGAGTTGGTGGGATGTCTGTCAAAACGAATTCCCCTGCGAAAGCATTATGAGAGAGATCAATTAATTCAATTTTTTCAGGAAGGCTCGTCATTCGTATTTCTCCGCTCAGCGCATTTCCCTTGAGGTGAAGGACTCGAAATTTTTTGGGCAGCCGGTTCAAGTCCAGAGTCCCGGTGAGCTTATTGAAGCCAGCAGAAACCCTTTCGATATCAGGGGGAAGCAACTCAATATCACAAGAGCCTTGAAAGTTATTAAATCGCATCAAGCAGTCAACGAGACACCTTGGAAGCTGATCTGCATCAAACGTTCCGTCGAGTGCTGCCTGTCTGACGTCAAATACTTTCAAACCTCTGGGCAGATCGGCCATGACACAGGTGCCCAAACACGCCAGGCCTTCGATTACAAAGCTCGTTACACTTTTCGGAATATATTCAAGATTAATTCGATGTTTCTCACGTGTATTCTGTGAGCTATACTTTGCTATGAGCTCATCTATGCTCATATCGGTGTAATCCTTGAGCCTGATTTTTGTTACTCTTCCCTCTTCATCGCAAACAGCACCAACCCACTCGCAGATGTCTTTATAGGGACAATCTTTCTTTAATGCGCTCCTAATAAGGCCAACACGCTCTTTCTGAAGTGGTGTAAATCCCGCAGTGAGGATTTCCATGCACGCTTGGTCGGATAGTGAGTCGTAGTCCAGTCGGCCGAGGGATGGGTCGACTGCAGTGAAAAACATTGCTGGTGACATTTTTTGATGCGTAAAACGAAATTGGATCTGATTTAAGTCCTTTGATTGATACAAACGTTTGGGATTTAATTACGAATCTATCCACAAGCGCGTAGCCTTAGCAGCATGCTCCGGATAGTACACAAAAAGTTTCATCAGCTCGCTTTCACTGGCGTTCGTGCACACTGACTGAATTCTGAAGTCTGTCTTGATGCCATCTGTGCAGTGAACGATCGCTCGCTTCTTTTTCCTACCACTCAAAACTCGAAAAAAGCCAAATTCATTAGGTAAACACGCATTGCATACGAAAACGCACTGAATGCCATTCGAATTGGAAATATCGAAAAAGCGCAGTTTGGATGAAATCTGGTCTATGACAATACTGCGGAGTGATATATGCATGGATATGCGCAGATGGGCTTCTTCGAGATGTTCTGGAAGGTGACTCGTGTACAGCACGTCGCTCTTGGGGTTATTCAAGACCATACAGCTTCGAAAAAAGATATATTTCAGGGATCGTGGCAATGCACGAAAAAACAAGTCCCTCACACGACCACCAGTGACATGAGAGCTTTGAAGCGAAGTCGGCAGCCATTCCAGGGCAAAAGTGAATCTATTCATACGGTAGGGTGCGAGGACCACGCTTGTCACGATTTTGTCAGTGCAATCGACGTTTCTCCATGTACAGCAGTCATCTCTGAGTGAATCAGGTGCGATAGCTAGGTCCTAGAACTTCGTCTGCAAGTCTGGGAGAAAGAACGCGTTCTGCATACAAATGCTCTGCATGCGCTGTTTTTTTGATAATAGAGAATGATACTCAGCCTGTGCTGTTTGAACCACAGAGAAACCGAAAATTGTGATAGGCGCGATGAGCTTTCATAAAAGAGATTGATCAAGAAGACGAAGCGATTAAATGACTCCATGATCGAAGAAAAGCAGAAACAGTTCAAGACACTGTGCACCTGACTTCTGAGTATGCAACATGGGTATGCAGGTTACCCATGCGCTTTGTTAAATTTTCTCTCGGATTTCCATAACTGCATCTTGTATCTCTATCCATCACTCCACATCATCGCCATCTTTGTCTCAAATTCTGGATAGAATCGAAAATCTTTCATGATCTCGCTCTCACTCGAGCCGATACGTGCAGACAAGATGCGCCAGTCCGGTCTTCTTCCGTTGACATACTCGACTATTGTTCGCTTTCTTTTCGCAGGGCTGATAACCCGAAAGCGCTCGAACGTTTCTGAAATGTTTGCATCGTCAACAAGGACGCGATCAATGCCATTTGCATTGGAAATATCGAGTAAGCGCAGCTTTGCAGGCAGGTGATCAATTATAACAAATCGGAGTGCGATATGCAGTGAAATTCGCAAATGTGCTTCTTCGAGGTGCGGTGGCAGATCGCTTGTGCGCCAAACATCTATGCTTGTGCCATGGAACACACTTGCGTCTCGAAGAAAAATGTATCGCAGCTGCTTCGGAAGTGTATGCAGCGAAAAGTCTCGTACATGGCCACCGGCTGAGTGAATGCTTTGCATTGTGCTCGGGAGCCACCCGATGGAAACAGTGTATCTGTGCATTCGGTAAGGCAGGAGAATCAGGCTGGTGACAGTTCCATCTGTGCAGCCGACCATTCGCCATGAGCAGCAGTCATTGTGGTTTGTGTTTGGTGCGAGCGCAAACTCCCAGAACCTTTTCTGGACATTCGGCTTGGACGCGAGTGCGTTTTTCATAGATATGTTTTGCATGCGATGAGTGCTAAGCGGTCGAGCGGGATCGGCGCTCGTGGTACAAAGTGTGAATATCTCTAGCAATAAGATGCACATTTTTATGATTCAAATGACTTTTATGCAATGCTCACGTATGCATTTAAGTTTGGAGAAAAGAAATTGTTTCATTCCTTTAAACTCTTTCGTATACATACCATTTATTTCCTCGCAATTAAAAGGCTTTCTAGTCTTGAGATTCCAGAAATCACCTTAAACTCTTTTTGGCCGTTTGATCGCCTTACAGTTATTAAGGTGACCACACTTAAGCATGAATCTGGGTTTTTAGCTTTCGAGCCGAAAATCGGTGCTTTCGTCCTTTTTCGTCTTGAATTGCTACGAGCATATTGTTATCAAGATTCAATAAACACCTGCTTCCGTTTATTTCCTTAAGAATCACAGCTGTCCCTGAAAGCTTATTATCAGCTACAGACAACTCAGAAAGAGAGATTGGGACGCAGGTAACGCTTAATTTTCCAGAAAAACAGTTTTTCGACAAATCTATAATATAAATTTTATCAGGGAGGTGTGCTATATCAAGAGTTCCTTCGAGAGTGTTTTGCGATAATGTGAGGTACTGCATTTCCGGAGGAAGATGGTTCATATCAATTGTACCCGACAGTGAATTGATTGACGCGGTGAAGCTGTACAACTTTGATGGTAGAGATGTCAAATCACAGCTTCCCTCAAATCTATTTTCCTTGACATGAAATAGGATGAGGCTTCGTGGCATGTCTTTCACTTCAAACATACAGTGTACGCTCATTCCAATAAGAGTGAATTTTTCTATTGCTGGTGGCAGGTCAGACATTTTGATGCTTGTATTCGACGTGTAGTAGCGCATAAAGAATCTCGTAACTTTCTGGGGAATGTATGCAAAGTTGAACATACAAGTTTCTTGCTGCTGAATTATCGTATAACCAATGCCATCCATATCTATTTCTATGACATTGCCTTCTTCATCACATTTCGATCCAGGCCATTCGCAGACATCAACGTATGAACTGGGCTCGGACTGGTTTGCTGTAATGCCAAAATGATACTTTTGGTATGGACTGCAGTCTGCGAAGAAAATTTCAACGCATGCTTGGTCTGAGAGCATTGCGTAATCGAGGCGACCGAGGGACGAATCGACGCTGAAGAGGTAAATCAGCATAGTAGATGTGCGAAATGTACAATAAGAAAGTTGAAGTTCGCACACACACATTTTCTCAAAGCGAACGCCTGAAGCAAATGCTACTTGCTTACGGCCATGGAAGCATCAAAACTTCAAATGAAGAAATGCTTATGCTGGCTAAATATCGAAAATCTGAAAGTGGCAGGCCCTGAGATTTTAGTCATAAAGATGTAATAGTGCAGAATTCTCAATGATTTGCATTGTACGTTTTCAAGGATTGAAGCGAAGACACCAGTAATTTGCAACAGTATCATTTCCAATCAACACATAGATTCTTAATAAGTAACTTTCGATAAATCTACCGTCAAACCATCTTGCACAGCGAGACCCACAATATTGTTCTGCGTCAGCGTGATATAATGCACTCTTCTGGGAACGGCTCCAAGCGCTACTTTGCCTACAAAATTATTGTCACTCAGGTTAAGCCTGCGTATAGCCTGGGGAATCTTTGACAAGTTTATCTCTCCCGAAAGCTCGTTGCGATGCATCCACAGCAATTCCAGACTGTCTGGGAGATGGAGCAAATCGACAGACCCTGAAAATCGGTTCGAAGCCAAGTCGAGATCGCGCATTGTAGCAGGCAGTTTGTCAAGCTTGAGACTTCCGAAGAGCTTGTTCGAGCTTAAATAGAGATGTCCTAGCTTTGATGGGAGTGCGTCAAGCTCGACTTCCCCTGTAAACGCGTTGCTATGTAGGAATAAGTGCGTGACACGCGCAGGTAATGCGCTGAGATTAAGACTTCCACTCAGAAAGTTGTCATACAGGTTGATGTACGAGATTCCCTCCGGGAGCTTATCGGTGTGTACCTCTCCCTTGAACTGGTTTGTCATTGCAGCAAATGAGTCCAGCGATCGTGGTAGGTAGTCAACACACAGAGTCCCACCAAGGCTCATGTACATCCAATCGATTTTCTTTACTTTCTCTTTACTTTCTGTATTATCAAAAGAAACGCCGCCCCAGCGCTCAACGTCAAGCCACCCGCTTGGATCAACCTGAAACTGGCTTATTCTGTCGAATCCAGCTGCAAAGAGCTCCATCATGGCCTGATCAGTGAGGTAAAACGGGTCGAATCGCGCTGAAGCGTCAGCGAACAGAAGTGATGGAAGCATTCGGTATGCAGATAAAAATAAAAGGATAACATTTGTTCTGCATATATCGGGGAATACACCATCACTTTTTCCTCGCGGACTCAAACAGTCTTTCTTGCATGAGTGCGTGTTTTCTAGACTTGATGATCCGCTTTCTCATTTGCGCAGACATAGAAGCAGCAACAATTTTTCAGAAAGCAGATGTGGCAACAGAAGGCAGTGCAATTAAACTGTCTACTGAACTCTTATCATTTCAAACAACCTTGCGAAATTTATTCCCTTCAAACTCAAGTTCTCGCAGTGAATAAGCAATCCGTGAGCTGTCGAATGTCCCTGTGAGCATGTTTCTGCCGATTTTGAGCTCAAGAAGCCGCGCCGGGAGCTTCGTAACGTCCACACTGCCCGAAAAACGATTCCCCGATGCCCACAGGTACTGCAATGGACGAGGCAGGTGCGCCAAGTCAAGAGACCCCTCAAAACAGTTGTCTTCCATTCGGAGCGCTTGGAGACCCAGCGGGAGCTGACTGAGGCACACGCTGCCGCTAAATTGGTTCTGACAGATGTCAACGAGCCGCATTGGATTCGGCAAAGCTGTGAAATCCAGCGTTCCTGCACACCTATTGTCAATGATGTTGAGCTCGCGGAGCGGTGGCGGGAGCGTCTCGAATGCAATGCCCCCATGCAGCTTGTTTTCCATCGCATAGAGCGACGTCAAGGAGCGCGGAAGCTTCGCCGTGTCGACTTGGCACGTAAACGCATTCGTGCTGAGACCTATCTCCTTCAACTCGGCCTTCATGCCGTTCAGGTCGATTTCCCCCGTAAACTGGTTCTGGCTGCAGTGGAATTGGGTCATAAACTGCGGGAGGTGCGCGACGTCGACGCTCCCCGAAAAACTGTTTTCGTCGAGGAAAAGCATCTCGAGTGAATCTGGGAGCTTGTCGAGCGTAACGGGGCCCGACAGCTGGTTCACGTCAAGATAAAGCTTGACGATCGCTGTGCTCAGACGAGTGAGGTCGACTGTCCCCGAAAAATTATTTTCAGAGAGTGAAAGTATCATGATGCCTGCTGGAAGGCTCGTTAAGTCGAGCGAGCCGTGCATCTCGTTCTTGTCGAGGTCGACTTCGATGATTTTGGCTGGCAAACTGCGCAGGTCGAGCGTGCTACACAGCCTGTTTGCGTCCATCCGCAGGACTTCGAGGCCCTGGGGAAGCGCACGAGTTTCAATCGAGCCTTGATACCCGTGGCTTATGAGCTTGATGCGCTCGACAGTGTGCGGGATGTAGGCTAAGCTGATGGTCCCAGCGGATGGGGGTGCATTCTGAAGTATTTCCCACTCAATAGCGAGAACATTGCCGGAATCATCCGACTTGGCAATTGACATGGGCCATTCTTTGATATCCTTGTAGTTGCCGTGTTTATCGGTCAAGTACTTCTTGTCTTCTGTGCGCTCAAAAACCATTTCCATGAGTGTCTGCTGTGACAGAATCGATGGGTCCAGGCGCTGGAGGTGCGAGTCGATGGCGTGGAAAGTACAGAGAAGCATTTCTGATGTTAATCAAATGATATTGACTTTAGGCTTGAAGCACTGATGAAAATGTGGAAGAAAGGATGCCTTTTACATTAAGCCCAAAACCGGGGCTGGGACTCTAACCATTTCAAAGTTGTGCTCCCTCGAATACCGAGAATGATGATAAGCGCGAAGCATTTTCCTACGCCTGTCTGACCTTTTTGCACAGTAGCTCATCTCTTCTCCTGTGTACATTTCCATCCTCGTCCCGTACATCTGTCAGCTCTTCGTTTACCAGAAGTAGGTAGCAGTCAATGTCTTTTGGTAAAACCACGACCCCTGAAAAATCGTTGTGCGTGGCAGTGAGTCCTTTGAACGTAGGTGGTATGTTTGATAGAAAAATTTCGCCGCTAAACGAGTTGTCACTAACGGAAAGTGATCGCATCTCTTTTGGTAATTTATTGAATTTCAGAGACCCTGAAAGAGCATTGAAGGAAACATCAAGCAGCTCGAGGCATTCCGGAAGGCACGCAAGCGAAATACTTCCCGAGAGCTTGTTGCCTCGGAGCGAAAGGTGCTTCATTCCTGAGGAGAGATGCTTAAGGGACACTGACCCTTCAAATCTGTTTGCGTTTAGTCGAAGCGTTTCTAATGTTTCGGGTAATGCCGTCAAATCACAGCTGCCTGCAAAGTTATTGCTGGAAAGGCTCATAATCTCGAGCTTTTCGGGGAGCTTATCGAGCTGTACACTTCCAGTCAGTGAATTTAGTGAGAGATCCAGCCTTGCCAAGCTCTCGGGTAAATACGCTGTCTCTAGCGTCCCCTGCAGCATCTTCCCGAATACCTCACAGAAGAGAAGGCGTGGTGGCAGGTAGTCCAACGATATGGACCCCGTGAAGAGGTGCGCCGACCATGAACAAACGAGAAACTCCGTGACATTCGCAGAGGCATCGCATGTGACGCCTGACCATTCACAAACGTCAAGGTAGGACCCGTGCTCGTCTTGGAAATGGCGCTTGGAGTTCGCAGTGAGGCCTTCGATGAGCATTTCCATGAGCGCTTGGTCGGAAAGCGACTCGTAGCTCAGGCGGCCGAGAGACGGGTCAAGACTGAGAATTTGTATCATTTTTCATTCGAAGAATCTTCAAACTCGAGTGAAATCTTGCAACTGGGCAAAACAGGAGTGATAAATGCACATAACACTTCAATGCAATGATTTTTTGATTTCATCAGAATTGCCCCGTGCTGACTAGGTGGAACCCTGTTGCCTTTGACGGTTTTCCATCTGCCTGATAGATCTGCCCCATGAAGCGATCCTCGATGCGAAATGATCCAAAGCACAGGTCAGTATCAATGATAAGTCTTTGGCACGTAAACTGGTTGCCTTCGAGAAAGACGAATTTGAGCGTCTTCGGCACATTGCAGAAAGAAATATCCCCTGCAAAATTATTGTAAGCCAGATTCAATGTACTCATCGCGGGGGGCAGACTGTGGAAACTGAGTGTCCCCAAGAGCTTGTTGAAAGAGGTGCTGAGAACGAAGAGCGTCGTTGGAAGCGCATCGAGATCTAATTCCTGCGTAAATCTGTTCTGGCTGATGTACATGCGCTCCAAGTCCCGCGGAAGACCTTGAGTTTCCATGGAGCCCCTAAAATCATTCCGTGATAAGTCCAATTTTCGCAGCGCACGTGGAAGCGAGCTCGTTTGAAGTGTACCACTGAATGAAGAGCTACGAATAGTGATGTCTGTAACACTGGCAGGGGCATACTGAAAGTGTATTTTACCAAACGAGCGAAAGCAACCCCGTGTGATGTTTCTCGACTACATGTCATCATCTTCGTCGTGTGAGTCATCGTCTGACTCGATAAAGATACGCAGGACGTGGCCATTACTGCCCATTGTTAGGATTGACCACTGCTCGATTGGATAGAAACTGCCATCCTCGTCCTTTGCCATGCTTACGTCTGATAGGCCTTGAACAAAAGGCTCCATGAGGGCCTGCTGTGGTGAATTTGATGCATCAATGCGGCTGAATGAGGGGATATCTACGAAGGAAGCAGAAGGCTGTGCATTGCAGCATACAATGTTTTTGATGTGAATACAAAACAGATACTTGGGATCACGGGTAGGGAAGGAAGTCATAATGCGTATCATCAGTTTGGCTTTGTATGCCAAGCATCAGAAAACTACAATCGTATCCTCAGTGTCGTCAGTATCAATGAGAAGCTTTTGGCATGCTAATATCTGATAAGTGATAATTCATGCACATATAGCCTGAGAGCGACTAAATCTGGATCCGTTGCGTGTTGCATGCAAAATATTCAGATACGTATCATTCTCAATTTTACAAAAAAACACCGCAAGGGTACTGAACTATGGATCCGCTGGTGCAACAAGGGAGATGTTCTGCGCGTATTATCTCTATGTGTAATAAACTTTATCATAACTTTTATTCGCATACCTCAATAATAGTAATCTCTCCCTCTTACAGGCTCAGGAACAATTCCAAGAATGCGTGCTTCTTGCCCGTGGACGTCACCATCCTCATCCACAACCCGCTTCACCCCACTGTTCTTGAGCCATACGCTCTTTTCGCTCAAGTCGAATCGAGCGGGTACGATGGCTTCCTCCGCAAACGCGTTGTCGCTTGCTTTGACAGTCTTCAGACTCCTTGGTGGGTTTCTGAGGATGAACTTCCCCGAAAATTTATTTCCAGCAATGAAAAGTCTCTCCAGCGTCCCCGGGATGTTAGACAGCGACACACTTCCCGTGAGCTTATTCGACGTGAGATAAAGATCCTGCAGGCCTTTCGGTAGATTTTCGAGATCTACTTCTCCTTCAAGCATATTGCGGGAAAGTTCGAGGGACTTCAGATCCGCCGGAAGGCATCGCAGCACAATTTCACCTGTAAAGCGATTGTCGCTCGCGTTCAGATGCTGCAGCGCTGGTGGCAGATTAGTTAGGTCGCATTCCCCCGTGAACTTGTTTCTCGCGACATCGACCTCGATGAGATCTCGTGGAAGGCGAGCGAAATCCATCGTTCCCTCAAGCTCGTTGCTATCGACGTTCAGGAACTTGAGCTCTGGCGGAAGGGAAGACGCTTCTATTGTTCCGGCTATTTTTTGTCGCCGGACTTTGAGCCTAGTCACACGCGGTGGTACGTAGATGAAGTCGATTTGGCCCTCCAAGTGCAAATTGTAGTTGAAATCAATTTCATTGACAGTGCCGTCGTCCGAGCATTTGACGTTGTCCCAGTCGCAAACGTCGAGAAAATCGCCATCTTTGCTCATAAACTGTTGCTTTGTCTCAGGGGTGAAGTCAGAAATCATGAGCTCTATGAGCTGCTGGTCTGTGAGTGTGCGCTTGTCTAGTCGCCCAAGTGCATCAGCAGTCAAGAAGAACATGAATGGCATTGTATGCTTATTTAAGTACGAACCGATGCAAAAGGATTCACTCTATCTCTTTTACAAATGTGAATGATATGAATTAAAAGCGGGTACCTGAGAGCACTCAGTATAGAAGGAAATCATAATGCGTACCATCAGCTTGGTTTTGTATGCCAAGTACGCAACTTTATCAGTAATCTACGATAGTATCCTCCCAAGCGTGCCTATTGCCGTTTTCATCAAAAACATCTTGGATGCCATAGTGGCACAAGGTGAACGGCATGTCATCGCTCGATGATCGAAGCACAGCCTTTTTGCTCAGTCTGTTCGTCGCAATATTCACAAAAGCGAGATTCGGCGGAAAATCAAGAAGTGTAAAGACCCCTGTAAACGAATTCTGATTGAAATCAATGCAGTTCATTCCTTTTGGTAAGCGCTCGATGTTGATTGACCCCGTCAGCTTGTTCCGACCAAGAAGGAGCTTTTCCATCGATGTGGGTAGATCATTCATGGATATTTCCCCGCTGAATTTGTTCATACTCGCGACAAGGGCGATGAGTGCGTCAGGTAGATCAGACAAAGCAAGGCTCCCTTCAAAGGCATTCCTGCTGATATTGATATCTTGCAGCCCCCGCGGGAACGACCTGAAATCGATAAAACCATGTAATTGATTCCAATCTACATTGAACTCGGTGAGATTGAGGGGTAAATGCGATGTGTTCAATGTCCCACGAAGGCGAGAGTCTTCGATAACCACTCGAGTAGTAAGTGGGGGAATAAGATTAAATGGAAACTGCCCCTGGGAGTAATCAGCGTTACTGAAGATCACTGCAGTGACGCGGTCATCTCTACATTCAACGATTTCCCACGCACACACGTCCTTAAATTCTCCATTTTCTTCTTTGAAATTTATCATCTGTCCACTTTCTATGTCCACGAGCATCTCCATCAGCGTTTGATCAGAAACGGACTCGAAATTAAATCTACCAAGTGCCTGATCTAAAGACAGTAAAGCCAACATTTTGAAAAGGTAGCAGAGAAAATGAAGTTTATCTTATATGTACTGAATGGCCTTTCGGTGAGTTTAACATAATCTTCAATTTTTGTCAGCTTGCGCAGACTGCCCCAACCGCAAAAATTCCGCAATTTCTACTGTCATCATCAAAAAAATTTTTGATTTTTTGAAGAATAACCGATGGAGAGCTTCATCTTTTGCCGCTCCGAGAGCTTTCTGATATACAAGCAGCCAGGCGCGAAGTCTAAGCTGACAACGGTGCGTATTGTAAAGACATGTGTATCTCTACATAATGAAAAATGAATAAAACACAGGGATGTAAGGACAAAGTTGGCTGCGAACCAAGCTTAAAGTCGGCTATTTATTATTCATTTTTTTATACTTTCGCTCCTGCGCTCACTCTTATGGGTAAATCACCTTTAAGTTCTCATTCTGCGGTTGGTTTGGCTTGCGCGTACGGAACATGTAGCTGTGCGTAAGGTCCAGCTGGGCCGGCAACTCAGCAATTTTTATCACCCCAGAAAAATCGTTGGAGTGAATAGAAAGTGTGCGAAGGCTTGCAGGAAGTGAGTCGAGACACAGTGTCCCCGTGAAAAAGTTTATTGAGAGTCCCAAAAAATGCAAACCTGGTGGAAGCTGAGCGAGTGAGACACTCCCCCAGAATCCGTTGTTGTCGAGCGAAAGCACGCTCAGTTTGCTCGGCAAACGCTCGAGGTCGACAGAGCCCTCAAACTTGTTGCTTGGGATTTCCAAGATCGAAAGGGGCGCCGACAGGCACGTCAGGTCAGCGGTGCCGGAGATTGAAGTTTGTTGAATAAAAACTTCCGCCGCAGACTGCGGCATCGCCGTGAAGTCGATAGTGCCCTCGAAGCTGGCCTTATCGATTTGCAAAAAGTAGACGCTGTCTGGGATAGAAGCCATGTCGAGAGACCCTGAGACACGAAATCGCTTGAGCTTGAGGTATGCGAGCGTCGGCGGGAGGTACTTGGTCTCGATGGGCGCGTCTGGGTGCTCGTCAGCACCAAACCAACTGATCTGCCTGACGTCCGCCCCACTGCATTCAACGCCGGGCCAGTCGCACTTGTCGCGATAGTCACCGTTGGCGTCGATAAATGCGCGCTTGAGGCCTGGTTCGGAGTCTTGCACGAGGAGCTCCATGAGTGTCTGCTGCGAGAGCATGTGCGGCTCTATGCGACCAGGCGAAGGATCGATTGACAGAAGGATTTGGGACATTGGAGCTTTGAGAAAGGATAGCTGTGAGCACTTGTTACTTTGTCCTTTTTATTGATCAAAATCGTAAAATTGAGCTGAAATTAAATAATTTCCTTATTCTATTTTTTAAAATTCCTCATGTACACGTGACTTTTTCATGTGACTTCCTGAGGTAAACTCATCACGAACCGCATCATGCATCTTCGTATGGCTCCGGCATGAAAATCTGCAGATTCGCGTTTCTCTGACCGGGGTCATGATCATCTGTGTAAGGGTCCCATGGGTAAATCACGAGTTTGAGCTGCCGCGGTACCTCTTCGAGTTTGATCACCCCCGAAAAGTTGTTTGTGTAAATTGCGAGCCTCTGAAGGCGTGGGGGCAAAGCTTGCAGGCATAACGTCCCCGAGAAAAAGTTCGTTGACAGGTCCAACGCGCGTAGCCCCGACGGGAGCTTCTCAAGTGAGACACTGCCGCAGAACTCGTTGCTGTTGAGCGACATCTGGTGCAGTAAGCTCGGTAAATGCTCGAGGTCAATAGACCCCTGAAACTTGTTGTGTGCGATATTAACGAGTGTAAGATCGCTAGGCAGGTGCGCTAAGTCCACAGTCCCACTGATTGAAGTCTTATAGATGTGCAGCTCTCGAGCAGACTTCGGTATTGCCGTAAAATCGATAGTGCCTTCAAAGCTTGCATTCATCAGCTTCATGTAGTCAACACTTTCCGGGACGGCGGCCATGTCAAAGGACCCTGAGACTCGAACATTTTCCAGCCTGAGGTAGTGAAGCGTCGGTAGGAAGTACTTTGCCTCGATGGGTGCATCTGGGTACATACTGCTGCCAAATATTTCGATATTTCTGACGACTTCGCGCATCTTTATCTGAATGCAGTACACGCCTGGCCATTCACATTTCTCAATAAAGTCACCGCTTTCGTTTTGAAACCGTCGGGAAAAGTCCGGATGGAAGTCTTGTACAAAAAGCTCCATGAGCGTCTGCTGTGAGAGCATTTTCCGATCGAAGCGACCGATAGATGGGTCGATAGCGAGAAGAAAGAATGTCATTTTGCCAAGAGAGAAAAAAGATACAATGAAAGTTGCCTGTGGATAGCCTTGTTTTCTGTAATCGTGCGTTTGTTTCTAATCGTATGCGTTGATTGGATGATGATGATTAATTCTGGTTCAATCTCGGGCCGAAAGGGTCAGATCCCACTGCTGCGCCTCTGGCAGCGGGTTTCCATCGAAGCACAGGGCATATATGCTCTTCATCGACTGCACAGAGATTTTGACCCCTGTGATCCTGTTGTTTGAAACATCGAAAATCGCCAAAGACTTCGGCGCTGCTGTGATACGGAGCTCGCCGCAGAATTCATTACCACTTGCCTCAAAGTGTTTGAAGTATGGTGGCAGTGCACTTGTACACAAACTCCCTGTGAAGGAGTTCGAATTGATGCAAAGCTTCGACATCTGCGGTGGCAGGCTATCGAGGTCGATAGTTCCCCCAAATTGATTTTTCGAGATTTTAAGGTATCGAAGGGTCCGAGGCAGCGCAGCTGTCTCAACTTTCCCTGAAAAAGCATTGCTATCGAGGTTGAGCTCAAGGAGACCGATTGGGAGCGTGCAAAAGTCAACATTGCCCGTGAGCCGGTTATTCGCCAGATTGAGCCGCTGCATTTCTTCGGGTAGTGCAGATGTCTGTAGCGCTCCTTCAAATAGGTTCCCCTCCAGAGAGACATCGGTGAGACGTGCTGGCCAGCACGAAACCTGCAGCTGGCCGCTGAGCCGATTCCCTTTGAAGTCGATACGCCGCACTGTCGCAGGCAGGAACTCGAAACTGAGCGATCCATGTAGTTGGTACGCGTAACTTCTCCGCTCCTTGGCATACTTAATTTTTACGACGTTGCCGTCTGCATCGCGTGGAAACATTTCCGACTTCGAGAAATTGACGTGGTGCTTGTTTATGGTGTTTTGGAAGAAAGCTTCCAGGAGTGCTTCTTCTGGTAGGCATGATGGGTCGAAGCGGCCGAGGCTTTCGGTGTCAGCAGTGCAAAGAAGGGCAAAGCGGTACATTTGCATTTTCATAGAAACAACTTGAGATGATCATAAATATGTCCTTCTCATGAAATTACATCCAATTCGCTCAATGTTGGGGCACAGAAGTCCAACGGATTCGTTTCGCGTAAACACAGCACGAGGCTTGTCTCGTGTTGAAGCAAAGACGACAATTTCTGGGTTGCAGGGACCAAGAGCGATTCTATTGAGCTTCTAGGGTAGCATTCCAACGTGAAGCACATCGTACATTTTGATTTTTTCACCGATTGCCAAGCTCGTCAGAGTTTCTGAGAGATTATCGATACCTGTCAGGCCTGTATCGCATTCTCCTGCACAAAGAATCTTTTCATGCCGGGTGGCAGACAGCGCAGATCAAGCGTCCCCGTGATTCCACACAGAATGATGCAGAGAAGCTGAAGGCTTTCTGGGAAGACCCGAACGTCAATAGCACCAGTGACATTCTGCCTTTGCAGATTGATCTGGACGAGATTTTTCGGCATCATTGCGAACTCTATTGATCCGATGAGAGACAGCCCTTCGTCACTCGTCCATACAATACTGCGGATTTCGTCGGTATCACCGCACTGAATGCCGCGCCACGTGCAGGCGTCGTCCTCGTCTCTTTCATCCCATAAAACATTGGCAGTCTCCGAAACGAAGAAAAGCTCCAGCATCTGCTGGTCACATAAGGTGCTCGCGTCAACACGGCCGAGTCCCACAGTATCTGCTGTGAAAATGTAAAGCATTTTCTTGATGATAGAAAAGCTGAACGTAAAGGCTGTGTTGTGTGCACATCTAGGAGAGCTTGTCAAATATGATCGAAGTTGGAAATTATGACTGCTTGCAGCCACTGCTTGTTTTCGAATGATGCGAAGAAATGTTAAGGCACAGCCATTCGCTCTCATTCGCCAGTAATGTCTTACAATACGTGCCCAACTCTTCACTGCGCGTACTCCTGCTCATCCTCTAGAGTCACGATCCGCGTGTTCAGCTCTACGCGCACACAACTCTTCGCAAATTCAAACTTTCGCGTTATGAATATCTTCTCTATCGGATTTTCGAGCATGTATATGTGCCCCTGCTGGTGCCTCGTGAACTTTGTGCCCATGTACAGCGCTCGAAATCGATTGCTCCAAAGGTCGAGAACATCCACTCGCGAGATGTTGCGCAGGTCAGCGTCGCCGCTCAGCTGATTTTCAGCAAGGTTGATGACGCAGATCCCCTTGGGCAGGAAGTGCAGATCAACGCCCCCGGTAAGTTTATTGTGTGAAAGGTTCAGTTTTGTGAGTGAATCTGGAAGCTGTGTGATGTCTATCTCGCCAGAGAGCGCATTGAAGCTCAGGTCGACGATTCTGATGTTCGGTGGCAATGCTGGGAGGGCAACGCTGCCGGCATATTCATTGTTTTGCATGTGCAGCTCTTCTATACTATGCGGGAGCTCACCGAGCGGTATGAACCCACGAAGCGCATTGTTTTCCACAGAGAATTTCTCGATTGTCTGTGGCAAGTAGCGAACGTTGAGGACTCCTGCCAGACCCTTTCCCTTCCAGTTTATAGTGGTCACCTTCTGCTCTTCGTCGCATGCCACGCCGGGCCACGTACACTCGTCCTTAAGAGACCGCTTGCTCCATGGGAGCTTCTTCGAGCGGTAGAAAGGCGTTTGGTCAGCGATTTCGGCGATGAGCATCTCGAGGAGAGACTGCTGGGAAAGCGTGCAGAAGCTCGCCTTTGCCGCTTTGGTTGCCGGCTGTGTGTCTGCTGCGAGTAGAAGGATGGTGAGGAACATGCAAAATATTATGTTAAATGATATTTCCAGAAGTACAAAAGAGCTCCGTTTTTATTGTTAACAATCACTGTGAAAATCACTTTGCGAATATTTTCCAACCAATACCATATTTCATTTCAAGCCCACATTATGACATATTTAGCCCAAAGTTGAGTACTATTCACATTATCTTGTGCTCTCAGAGCCACTCCGGATAGTCCGTATCGTTCTCTTTGTTCTCTCGAGAAGCACTGTGTGTGCGCTTATCGTCCCACTCGACAGCAAAGCTCTTTGAGCGCTTTCCACTCTCGTCAACGATTCCAGTCACCGCAGGATTTCCCATGAGACTGATGCGCGCGTCACCCCACTTCAAGCTGCTCGCGACGACAGCGTTGCCACGAAAAGAGTTCTCCATCGCGTACAGCTCAGTTAGCCTCGCAGGCGGATGCAAGAGCGAGAAACTGCCCGAAAAATTGTTCCACGAGAGTTTGAGGCACTCGAGCGAATTTGGGAGTTTTTCGAGCGAAATGCTCCCATCAAATTTATTTTCACTCAGATTGCATTTTTTGAGGCCCTGGGGAAGCGACGTCAAGTTACAGCTGCCGTGAAATTTGTTTCGAGAAATGTCAAAGTCAGAGAGCACTGACGGGAGCTTCGCCAAGTCGACCTCGCCACTAAAGGCGTGGTGGGTAATGCTGAAAAGCTCAAGCGAGTGCGGCAGCGATTGTGTGTCGAGTGATCCAGAGTACTGCCCCGTCATATCGCCTCCCCACCTGGGATCCCTCAGGTCGAAGCTTTTCACACTTCGTGGGATATATGCGAGTGCGAGCCTCTCATCAATGGGCGGCAGTACCATGTTGACGCGTGTGATCGTGCCCTTTGAATCGCAGTGGACGCCCTGCCAATCACACACTTCGATGAAATCGCCGACTTCGTCCTGGAACAGTCCCATGGACACAGGGCGAAACTCACCAACGAGAAGCTCCATGCACGCCTGGTCGGGGAGATCGTCGACGTTCATACGGCCTATCGAGTTCTGCAAGCTATCAACGAGAGCGAAAATGTGCATTTTAGTGGAAAAGTTGAGATTCGTATGAGCTGACGTGAAAGAGAGGTGGGAAATAAAGGTAAAGCATGGAAAGTCTTTTAAGCACTTTATCTTATTTTTTATATTCATCATTCAGAAAATTATTCTCCTTTGGGGAAAATAGGATTCTATATATGGGAATTCGATCCTACGAAACACGTGCGCATACAGAAAACACCGAGCACCCGCCCCCCCCCCCCCTGTTACCCTGGAACAGCTGTAATTCTCTAAGATAATACGTCTTTCCTATTGCTTTCTTACAGTAACCAAGTGTTAGGGGGTCTCACCCTCCTATTGCAGTTGCCTCAATACCACTAGCCAAATCTTTTTGTATGGATGCTCGGTAGGGAATTCCAAACAAAAAATGCTACTTTTCATCATTTCTCCGCCAAGCCCTCGCTGTGAAAGTGCCATGGCATTGAATTGATACAATAAGATCATCAGGCAAGTAGTGTGCTTTCCCATGCATACCAATTTCAAAAAGTGGAGTTGCATCGGGTACAACAGCAGGAATATAATGTAACCACGTAGTGACCCCCTGCCTTCATACACAAATCACAGCAGCAACCCCATCTCTGAAGCTAGCTGGTCAATGATCGACCCCGTTTTCGCAAAGTATAAAAAGTCTGACCACTCGATATCGGGGGTCGATGTCAGTCGCATAGCTTTCACACGCTTGTCGGGGTTCTCGGCGTCCACACAGTGAATTGCTGGTTTTTTCGCGTCAGAGCGGTGAACATTCAGCTTTTCGAGTCCATCCGGGATTCCTGCATTGCGGACAACAACGCTCTTGATGCTCTTACTGTTTGACAGGAAAAAATATCGAAGTGTCTGTGGCACGTGCAGTAAGCTCACAGTACCCCAGAGCTGCGGTCGCACGTAGATGTACCCCTCTTCGAGCTTTTCTGGCAAGTCTGCGAGATTGATTACGCCGGCTTCGCTTGGCAGTCTGCCGACGACCTGCGCAGACTCGATGAAGGCGCAGAGCAGGTCCCGCGGAAGCTCCCGCAGGGCTAAGCGGTCCATTCGTGCTGCTTTGATATGCAAATACTGAATCGTTGGCGGTAAAAAGTGAATTTGTGCGAAAAATCGAATGCGTTTATGATTCCACATGAGACAAAAAGTAGTCAGAATACCGTCTGTGCACTCCATGCCGGCCCACGTGCAGCAGTCGTCTTGCCGTATGTGCTCAGTCATTGCGTAAAACCACCAGCCATCGTCGATATTTGAACTACAAAGAAGGGCGTTCTCCATCGACTTTTGCTGCAGCGCTTTCAAAGTGCTATGCTGACTGAATTCCTCGACTTGAACGAGAAAGAGCGTTGAAAGTGCGAGTCTGGCGGCGATCATAAATATCTAAACTAAGAAAAAATACGAATGAAGCTGCAGGCGAAGCATTATTCGAAATGAAAACATTCCATGAAAGATCAATAAATTAGATTTCGAGACGAATCTTGCCCTTTCTTTGCGATGCACACTGTTTGTTCTCCAGTGGCCGGAATGTTGGTCATTCTCATGTAATGAGTGGTAATGTCACTCATGGTCATGTAGCCACCGCTTACTGTCGAGGGCAAGATTTGCTGCATGAGACATATTGAGTTGTGTGATGAACCCACTGCCTCTACGAAAACTCTAATCGCTACAAACGCTTATCGACTTCGTTTTCAATCTGTCTGCACATTGCGTCTGTCCTCGAATAATGCGCGTAATCAGACCAGTGGATATGGAGCGTCGATGTTTTCCGCAGTGCTTTCACACGCCTGTCCGCTTTTTTCGCATCGGCGCAAACGAGTACCGGCTTTGTGTCCGCATACCGAAGTAAATCAAGCTTTTGAAGCCCATCGGGGAGTCGTGCGTTCCAGAGGACGACGCGCTCGATGCTATCATAGTTACACAGAAAGAAACATCGAAGCGTCTTTGGAACGTGCGAAATGTACACAGTCCCCCAGAGCTGGGGTCGCACACTGATGTACGCTTCCTCAAGTTTCTCTGGTAGTTCTGCTAGATCAACAGTGCCGACTTTGTTCACGGGGTCTCCCACAATCTTCGCGGACTCGATAAAAGCAGACCGAATCTCGCGCGGGAGGTAGCGCAAAGAGAAGCGCTCCATCAACGCCGCCTTGATATGCAGAAATCTGAGCGTCGGTGGTAAAAAGTGAACGTGGACAGTATACCGAGAAAATAACCAGCTCCGTGTGAGACAAAAAGTGGTAACGATGCCCTCAGCACACTCCGCACCTCGCCATGTGCAGCAGTCGGCTTGCACTGTGCGTTCGGTCGAAGCATATTCCCACCACCCAGCGCTAATGTTGGCATCACAAACAAGGGCGTTCTCCATAGACTTTTGCTGCAGCGCTTTGAAAGCAATGTTTTCGGCTTCTACTTCTAATTGAAGAAGAAAAAGAGCGGGTAGCACGATGAATACTGCAAGCATTGAATCAGCAGAAAGCGCTTTCATTGCTAATTGAGCGAAATGAGGAGAAGAGAAGGCACTCTGTGCATAAGCAAGTACAAACACACGAGTTGAATTTCATGTTTAGTTCTTAAGCTTTATTCTTCTGATTTGCAACCATTCACCCACATGCTACCTTCGTGGTATTTTGCCGCGCTGGCGGTAGTCGGCACGGAACTTCTCGATGTTCCCATTCTTGTCGCGGAAGCACTCGTAAGAGTCGCCGTACTCGTCCACAACATCCGTGATTGTGTTGCCCTTCAGCCACACCATCTCACGGAAAACAAGCGGAACAGAGGCTGTTCCGCTCAGCATGTTTTCAGCCACACCCACATAGCCCAGGCTTGGCAGGTGTTGCTTCCCCTCCTCATGCTTCTTGCTCGCATTGAGCGTAAATGAACCCTGCAGCTGGTTCCGATGGACTTCGATCTTGCGAATGCGCTTTGGCAGTTTTTCAAGGTTAAGCTCGCCACTAAATTTGTTGTCGGAGAGCTTGAGCTCTGTCATCGATGATGGGAGCTCTTGAAGTGACAAACTTCCCGTAAAACGATTTCCATCTGCGCAGAAGAACGACATTTTGGGAGGGAGAGACTCAAGTGGCAGTCCTCCACTGAGCCTGTTCGATGAAATGCGCAGACTTGAGAGCTCAGGTGGAAGCATTTCAATCGATATACTGCCGATGAAATGATTCCTCGAGACATCGATATCCTTGATTTTTTCGGGCAGAGCAGTTAAATCGAGCGTATCCCCAAAGGAGTTGTTTGCGATGTGAAACCGAGTTAGCTCTTGAGGAAGACTTCGCATATCTATAGTCCCGAAAAATTCGTTTGTGTAGATGTCGAAGTACTCAAGGCCAGAAGGGAGAACGGCAGTATTGAGCGTTCCAGTGCATGCTTGGGTATTGAACAAGCTTACCTTCTTCGTGCATGGTGGGAGGAATTCGAACGGAAAAGTACCCTCAAGATGATTTCCAGTGCCTTGCTCATAGAAATTTATGCCAACTACTCGTTCATATGAGTCACACTTGATGCATTTCATCTCACACACTTCAACAAAATCCCCTCTGTCAGTACGGGGATATGCTTGCTTCGTTTCTTCAGAGAAATCAGCAAGGAGTAAGTCTACGAGCTGCTGGTCGGAGAGCATGCTAAGGTCTAGATGACCAACCGCATCTGTTGTAAGAGTGAGTGAGAGAAGCTTCATTTGTGCGATTACGATAAGATTAGTGATAGACATAAATGAAAATTCAAAATGCTACTAGCGCAAAGATTCGTTAACCCTTATTCGAGTACATTGATATAGGGTGCATTTCCGATCATGTACCAGCTGATAAGCATACACCTCAGAGATTTGAATAATTCAAAGTGTTGCGCTAAAGCTTAGTTTTCTTTAGCTTTGTAGTGAAGCCGATATGCTCAGGACTCTGCGATATCCTCAAGACTGTCCCATACGAACAGTATGGTAGTATAGTTTTCTATCGAACATGAAATACTCCGTATTGCATGAGAGAGCTTATACCAGGAGGCGAAAATCTAGATCATGCTAGTATTTTTACTTCTATGCTATGTATCACTGATCATCAGACACCTGATGCATTTTCCTGGATTTAGCCCACGCATAGAATGACCAATTTCAATTAAGAGAATGTACGGATGATATCGACTTTCGTAAGTTTTCCTCTGAGAGCGCGATCATATGAGAAATGACATTCATGATGTCAATCAATGCACTCAATAAAAACTATCACGTCTTATAGACTTCTTGAAGAATTTGAATAGACAAGCGGGCGTAAGAAACGAAACCGATGGATGAAGATCAATCAGTTGGAGATGCATACACATGGAATACGCCTAGGCAGTTAGGTGTACCCTGTATCAGAGGTTCTTTAGAGAAATGTCATTTTCCACCCGAAACTACTTCTTCCACATTTGATATTTTCTCATTTTCCCTCGAAACGAATAAATCACCCTTTTTCAATCCCCAGCCAATATCATTATTATTTTCTGTACTTTTTCTCTAGTCGACTTTTGTAGTCTAGGGCAAGATAGCAATCTTTGGTTATTTCGATTCTGCCAGAATTTAGTGCGAGTATCTCGGAACAGTATTCTAAACCTAACAGAATAATGCAAAGAGTATCTAAGATGATAACTATTTCTTCGTCTGAGCTTACCAAGTGCTCTCGAGTATGCTCTATCTTCAATGCTCTCTATGATATGCTCTTTCATATTATTGCAACCGAGGTAGAACTCGAGTTCCCGGAAACTTTAAGGATTTCATGCTTGACCAAACAATAAAGTTTTAAGATTTTTTCCAGAGTCATGTCTTCTTGAATCTGGAGGAGCTCCATTAAATACCAATAGGATTTATGCTGTATGCTCGGATCATCTTCTAATTTCATTTAAGAATCGCCCCTCATCGAAGATTAGTATTCTTAGAACGGGAAAATGTCTCTCACGAGTAACCACCATGATTCTGGCAGACGGTAGAATATCAGAAGAAAATTCGTAGTACTACCATGATATTATTAGAACTCGTGCTCACACATCTGAATCTGGCGTAAATTGATCTACCTCATCTATTTTTTAGGGCATTCGTTTACTTCCACGATGCCGTGCAAGATCGAAAAAAATTCATTTTGAAATTGCAGGCTTTGTGGGTGTATTCATTAACACTTGAAATCACAAGATACAGTTCTGGAGACTAAGTATGAAATAATGGTGATAAGCGATGTGTTAGCGGTGTACATCATCTCAGTTAAGGCCCCATGGCATTTCTTTTCACCTAAGGTGAAGAATGATGCAACATCAACTTTCACTGTTAAAAGGGTATTGTTCATACCTTCCCCCCTATCTATTCCAAACTTACTTCAATAGAGATGTGCGCTACATTATACTTTTTACAATTAGCAGAGTAAAAAGTGAGAAACTCAACTCCATAGATGGCTGTGCACGTGCTTCTATGTTTTTACTAAAGTTTATCTAGTACGGAATAAAATCCAAAAGACTGTGCATAGATTTTATCACACCGTCTTTTTTTTCAATTCCTCGTATATATCGTATACGATGAGCTTCATTTATAGACTAGTATTGACGTCAGATATCACGCTTGAGAATGAGAACTTCGTGCTGGACAAGCCTCATATTAGTGTGGCACAAAGCGATGTTCAAAGAATGCAAACTGAACTTATGGGTCTTGTGATTCAAGATAATATGAGGCTTGGAGAGGTTGAAAGACGTGCACTATGGCATTACCTTTGTACTGATCGTCCACAAGACCCCGATCCCTGTACATGGAGAGGGGTTGATTGTACTGATGGTATACTCACGACGTTTCTAATGACACAGGTCAACTACAACCACCTAATTGATGGGCAAATGTTCGCATCAAGATTCTTGATTAATCTCGAATGGTTACCTAGCACGCTTCAATGCGTACGTATCAGAAAAATCAACTTGTACAATGGGCTTAGCACATCGCACTTACCTCGAGATTCGCGATTCTTTATGCTTGAGCACTGCTCAAACATGGGGTTCAATTACGACATTAATTTCAATAAATTACCCTCCCAAATAGAAGAGCTTGATTTGATAGGATGCTGGGTGCAGGGTACAGTTCTTATCGAGGAACTCCCAAAAAGCATGCATGTTCTCGTCATATCTAATCAGTATATCGAAAGAGTATACATCGATAGTGAAAAGCTACCTTTTCCTCTCGAGAAAATCATCATAAACTGCTATGATACCGCCCTGCATAAGAAAGTCAGACTTATCGAAGTGTCTTCGAGTAAGATGGATGAGCGCATTATTAGAAATGCGGCATACACACATGCAGTAAGCAATACTTCTCCAATGGCTATTCAATCACGCATGCGACTGCAAGCTTTTGATGATGAGTTTTACAATGCAGCCCAACCTTTTTGAGCCAACAATAGCAAGAAAATGCTCTCAGACTTTGATATTACTTACCTTATCTTTCGCCCTGCTAGATACGCATAAGGACACAGCGAGATACTCGATTTCGACCAGCATTCTGAGAAGATCGAAGAGCTGTATCTTTTAGACGAAGGGGTACAAGGAGCGATCCATCTTGGTAGACTTTCAGCGAACGTGCATATTACCATGATATGGAGTGAAATTCCTGCAATTTGCAGCTGAATAGCATTGCACTTCGAGCGAGTCTCGACAGGTAAGTACTCCATCGGGATAATTATGTGATCAAGATACATGAGGTCATAGACGGTGCTTCCGATTGTCGCTTCTGTGGCAATGGAACGAATGTCGCAGTTTCAAATTGTTCAAAACAAAGCGGTTTCGTTCAAAAGCAACTTTAGGTGGTTGCCGCAAGGTTTTGTGGTTTAATCACGCGCTTATTTATCGAGATGAACCTTTTTCTCTGTGCTGCGCTACTAAGGAATCTGAATATCTTTCAAGGATAAAGATTGCTGCGAGATACAGCTCGTATTCCTTCGGTCCTGATTCCAGTTCTTTTTCTGCGATGGCGTGGCCCTTCTTTTACATAGCATTTGAAGCAGCTCCACTGATTTCAAAATTGCCGGAAATTAGCCTTTCTTCCGAAGAAAAATGGATTTATCTGATTTCAATAAAGTTTTTCATTATCGACACTTTCCTAAATTAGCATTCATTTTCCATTTAAATGTTCCTTTGCTTCTCGTATTAAATACCGATGATACCCAATTTTTCAATATTGCACAATGTATATCCTCATCGCAGTCCTCACCATAGGAGTAGATTTTCCCGAAAAATATTCTTCAAAAGAAATGCAAATTCACGCCATGAAACGCCTCTGCTACTTTGACACGAATAGCAAATCTGTTTTTGTGTCGTGCATTCTTGGTGGTCGACAACTTGGTGATTGCTGCAACTGGAACGGGGTGACATGCAAAAAAGGCAACGTGTATACACTGCACTATCACAATGACCCACTTCTCAAGTTTGATTTTGACTGGTTCCCCAGCACAGTCTGGCGTGTAGTCTTTCAGTCACTTGATCTCAGGCGAGGTCTCGAAACGAGAAAGCTCCCTCGTGATCTCATATTTTGCAGCATGGACCTCTGCAATCTTCACGGATCTATCGAGCTTCGTACGTTACCAGCGAGGCTCGAAAGCCTTTTTCTCAATGCAAACAATTTCTCCGGGGCCGTTTTCGTTGCTGAGCTTCCAAAAAAGATTACAGATATTCGGCTGACAAAGAACCTGATCACTGCCGTCTACGTCGTGAATCGAAAGCTCCCAAACAGCCTCAAGTTTGCTCTCGTAAACAACCGAAAAAAGGATCTGGAAATCACATGCCTTGACGACACTGTGGAAGACCCGCGTGTGCAGGTCGGCACAAGTCCAGACTATTCTCGCGTGTTTTCGAGATCATGATGCAAGAGCAGGATATCGCTAGAAGCCTATTCAGACTTCTTATAATCTTTCCCCCCACTTAGGCAAGAACATTATCGATGCACGTCTATCAATGGTATTGAGGGTGCTCTATGAGCTTTTTCCGATGAATAACTTTCTTAATGATCATATTACATGCCAGTGTATAAAACTCTATAAAAACAAATGCTCTTCCTCAAGACATTTCTTCTGCTACCAGTTGGCGTCTGCCTCGCTGGGCTCGTCTACACAGCATCGTATGCGCAAACCGTCGGCCACCCTGAAGCTCAGCATAAGAAAGGGATGTCGCATTTCAAGGACGAAGCACATTAGCCGAAATCTCAGAAAGCATTTTGTGAATCTGCACCAGAGTTCCCATACGAACGATACATAACATAGAATGGATACACTCTGAATTCGCTCTTTCGATAAGTGACACTGTATAATTTCTACATCTTATTCACAAGTTGTTTTCAATGCTTTGGATTCCTTTGCCAAGATCATTGAAGCCTCTGGCGCACTGACTTTCCCCGAAAATCTGCATTTGCCCCTGAATAAAGCGCTGAGTGAATCAAGCATTCCTTACACACACACACACACACACAGGACGGAAGTGGAAGTGAGCGCAGACAACCATAAACCATGTCTAGCAGATAGAAGGCTCATCATTTTTCTATATTTGTCTCAAGATCTGAGACCAGTAGAACACAATTTTTTTAAAAACCAACAGCAAGCGGCATGAAAGCTATTGTACGAAACTCTTTGTGCCCTTTCTCGCAATTATCAAATAATTATGGTCTCTTTCGTCTTCGCGATGGATGTGGCGCTTGGCCGCTTTAACATCGAGTCACTTGATGACCAAACGTTGATGGAAATGCTGCTTGAAAACACAAAAGCCTCCGTGCAAGACAGGTTCAAAAAAGATGGCGAGTTCTTAGATATGCGCGAATGGCATGGCATTCGATGCAATGAAAACGGAGATGTTCAACACATCAAGATCGCTAACAGAGACGTTTCCATGTACTTCGATGAGTCACTTTCCTTGGGAAAAATAGCGCTGCAGTACATACCTCGCCACACGGAAACATTTTGCTCCACGTTTACGCGATTCTCAGGTACTTTGGAGACGGCTGCGCTGCCGCAATGCCTTCGCCATCTCGATCTCACGAAGAATGCGCTGACAGGAAGTGTGAATCTCAGTGTGCTACCTCCAGCCATGACCATATTAGATCTCAATGGGAATAAACTCAGCAATTCTATTTGCCTCGAAAGCCTTCCGGCATCGCTCAAAGTACTAGTATTGAATCAGAATTTTTTTACAGGGTTTGTTTCACTTGACCATCTCCCTTACAGCCTTCAAGAGCTGAACTTGTCTCAAAATGAGCTTCAGGGCAGCCTTTGCATGCGTTCACTTCCTGATCAACTTCAAGTGCTCAAAATAGCAGAGAACAAGTTCAATGGAGAAATTGACTTTGCCAATACGCCACCGAACCTCAGAGTTTTAGAAATCTTTGACAATGCGCTTTCGGGGAGCGTCTGCATCATGCAAGAGAAAGCCTTGCGGGTGTTTTTTGCGGACCAGAACCGATTCACGGGGGTTGCAGTCATTCCAAAGGTGCTCGAGCAAGCCGAGGCGGTTGATCTTGATGAGAACAATATCACTGCCGTACTAACACCAGGTGGAGAGGCGTATCCATCTGAGAGTAGCATCACCCTTCGGCAAAATCTCTCGGTTGTGGAGAGGCGCTCGAAGCGAATTCGGCGTATGCTCGCTCAGTAAATGTCGCAACTTTGCGCCAGCGAAAAATGGAATCATTCGAAAATTATACGTAAGTTAACTCAATCAGGGCTTTCAGTGGCACTTGCGAATTCATCATTTTGGCAGCAGAAAGTACTTTCATTCGATTTCTGTTTGTTTTCAAGCTTCGAATGCGATGAAAAGCTTAATGCTTTATTGGTGAGGGCAGTGTTAAGTTGCAAGTCTCACATCAAACTCAGGAACTCATATGTGAACAGCTGACTGATTTATAAAGCTGCAGAATTGGCCCAGAACTTCTCCAGCTTTATGCACATGATAATTCAAACAAAAATAGAGTCACTTCAGGCTATCGTATGTTAACAAAGGATTATTTTTTGATATTATCTTTTTCTTTTTCGCGAAATGCAGCTCGTGATCGTTTGAATGCCAATCAATGATGAATACACGCTGAATACTCGAGGGCTGAACAGTAATAGCATTTATTGCTTTTTGTTTCTTATCCGATCGACAAAGATCACCGTTTTTGCAATGCGTTCTCATCTTTCTTTCCTTCACATTCGATTCAAATGTTCACACTCTGCCTCGCTGCAGACTTTGATCGGAACCTCAGTCGGCTAGACCCCACGCTCCTCTCCGACCAGTCAAAAATGGAAATCGCCTTTGACAGCATCAAAAACAAGCGCAATATTGTCGACGCCAATGGCCACTACCTCGACATAGCGAACTGGGAGGGCGTGACCATAGACGAGCACGGATTGGTGAAAGAGCTCGTGTACTCATTGGACGCACCAGATGACTTCCACGCGCTTGGTGGCTCGATGCGTTTCGAATACTTACCGTACACCGTGTACGAAATCGAGCTCATCCATAACAAAATTGAGGGCACGCTCGACTTCCGAGACTTACCGACCGATCTCGAGATCCTCCGCCTCGACCATAACTTAATGCACGGGACTATTCAGACAGCGCATATACCCAGCAAGACGAAGTTTATTTACCTTCAGGAGAATGATTTTAGCGGAACAATCGACTTCAGCGCTATCCCAGAGTCTGTCGAAGATTTCAACGTCGTCGCCAATCGCTTCCACGGGGAAGCCGATTTCAGCAAGCTCAAAGCCAATTTCCAAAACGTCCGAATTCGAAGCAACCTTTTTACGGGGACGATCGCTCTCAGCAACCTGCCCAAGGCCATGCGGGTTGTGGACGTCGGTGAGAACAAGCTTGACGGTGAAATAGACCTCAAGCACTTGCCAGCAACAATGCGGCATCTCTGGCTAGACGACAACGACTTCAAAGGGGAAATCGACACCGGTGCGCTCCCTGCCGATCTCAAAACGATTTTCTTGGGAATGAATCGATTCAAGGGTGAATTTAGCTTCGCAAAGCTCCCACGGACGCTCGAAAAGTTTCGCCTGGACGAGACCCAGTGTGTCGGGCCAGTGGTCGCCGCGGAGTTTCCGCGCTCTCTGCACATTTTAGCCCTCGACAGCGGTCGTTTCGGCGGAACGTTTGACTTTCCCGAGCTTCCACCGCAGCTGCAGGAGCTTCTGATTGAGCACAACAATTTTGAGGGGACTGTTGACACGTCGAAACTGCCAAACTCGCTCGAGTACGTGCACATCCATGTCAATCGCTTTGAGGGGGCATTCGACTTCCGGACACTGCCAACAGCGCTTCGAGAACTGTGCATCTACCGGAACCGTTTGAGCGGAAGCGTTGACCTCTCGAGCGTGCCACCCGCGCTCGTCGAAATCGACGCCGCACAAAATAATTTTAGGGCGCGTGTTGACCTGTCGAATTTGTCTCCACAGCTTCGCAGCATTGACTTTTCGGGCAATACGCTCGTTTTGCTGTACAATGTGCCACCAGATGTTGACGTGAAAGGCTCATTACACACAAATGGCCCTTTACTTCATATAGGGCGCACAGATGAAAATCCGCATAAGCAGAATTGAATTAGAAGAAATTTAGTAAGACTTGAAGTAAGGTCTTTCAAGCTTTCTCTGATTTAGTGTATGTTTTGTTTTGCTTTACATTTTGATGCATTGAAGAAAAGATAATCAAAGGAAATGTCGACGCATAGCTCGAAGCAAACCGAACAGTATTCATCATATAAAGGGAGCCCACCTCGCAATAATTTGATAGATGATGCGTCGTTTGTTACCCTCGCGTATTGCCCTCAAACAGTTTTTTCTTGGTCGAGTACGTGAAAGTGAAATCTTTTATCGATGTTTTGGCTACAGGATAATGCGTTTTCGGGGGAAGTCGGTGTCACAAACATTCCTGAGAGTTTAGTGAATCTCAAGCTCTCACGGAACTTAATTGTGACGTTGAAGCACAAGAATGCAAGCATTGCGGTTCTATAGAATATGAATAATCTGAAAGTGTACGAAACTTGTTTGACTAAAATCAGTGTTCTGCGAGCTTTCTTATCTACGCGATGTAAAATGTTTGCCGAAAGTGCACTGAATCTCCTTTATGGTTCAATGGCAAAGCCATGCTTAAAGAAGGGCAAGTGAAAAATCATGAAAAGCTTATGATAGATGTCGGTTCATATGGTTTGCGTCTGCATAATACTTTCCGCATATAAATCTTTGAACGCATTCTCTGCCTGTAGCGAACTCTCCTCAGAATCTTCTTAATCCGATTCCAACTTCCTCTTTTCAAGTAAGTGCGGCATCATATACATCACTTTACCAAAATACAATTTTTCTCATTTTTAATCAAATCCAATGCTCTTCTCCGTGCTTTCAATATTTCAAGCATCAGAATCTACTGATCTGCCTATGCGCCGCACCTTGCAACATCTGAGCATGGTCCGACTTTTTGATATTGATAACGAAGACGCATACACTGCCTTTGAGCGCAGAGTTCTAGCGCAGGAAAGTCCGAACGACGCATGCCGATGGGCGCATGTCGAGTGCTCAAGCACTGGTGAGGTCGTGCGCATAACCCAGGATAAATGCGCCTTTTAGTACAAACGCTTGAAGATAGGCTGGTTGCCAAAGACACTGGAAAGCATAACGATCGTTCACTTGGAAATAAACGAAGGACTTGAGACTCGTACGCTTCCGCCTAATCTCACGTACTTTCATTTTGACGACTGTGCGCTTCGAGGGTCGGTGGAGCTTCGGACCCTGCCGAGCACTCTCATGTACTTTCTCGTGCCGAACAACTGTTTTGAGGGGGTGCTTCTCGTCGACAATCTGCCCAAAGGTATTCGAAAGATACACCTCGGCAACAACTGGATAGACAGCGTGCTTGTAATCAATACTGGAATTCCCGATTCGCTCCTTGAGCTTCACGTGACGTATATACGCAGACCTGTCAAAATAACAACGCTGCACCGTAGGGAGAAGTCTAACAGGTGCGTGCACAGTGATGCATATCCAAGATACTTTTGTGGTGAGTAGCTAGCAATGAAATAGGTAAAATTCGACGAATCCTGCTTTTTCGTGCGCTTGTGTGACAAGATTTTCTTGTCCAGCTCGAGAGAGGTCTTTCACATACATTCCCACATTTCCTTTTATTTATCTGAAAAAATGTTTCACACGCTTCTTATTCAACTCCACGCAGCAGAATCTGGCATCGGCCGGTTTGACGCTGACTGTCTCACTGATCAGCAGCGCATGGAGCTCTTCATCAGAGATACCGACGACTTTACCAAGTCTCAGCTCAGGGACGCTGCTGGCGACTTTCGCCCAGTCGCCAAGTGGCCAGGCGTTACGTGTGATGCGGACGATGCGATCGCGCGAATTCAGTTCACAACTTATCCAACTTTTATTATCCGGGGATCACTGTCATTCGCCTACCTTCCGAAGACGCTCATCGGATTACTGATAAGTAGCAAGTACGTGTATGGGACGATTGACACAGAGCTGCTTCCCGAACACCTCGTGTCGCTCAGCGTGCCTGGGAACAACCTATCGGGGACATTAGCCTTCGATAGACTCCCAAAGAATTTGAGCGAGCTCATGCTGTACTCCAATTCGTTTGAGGGAAGCGTCAACCTCGAAGCGCTGCCGGCCACGCTCAAAAACCTTGACATTCGCGAGAATAATTTTTCGGGCAGTGTCAGTCTCGAGAAACTTCCCCATACGATGGTCAACATCGATCTCGGCAAGAACAACTTTAAATGTGAAGTTTCGCTCAATAAGCTTCCAGCGACGCTTCAGTACATCTCACTCGCCAGAAATGCATTTTACGGCAGTGTGTCACTCAGCCACCTGCCGGAGATCCTGGACCTATCGCTCTACCACAATGATTTTAGCGGGGAGCTTTCATTCGAAAATCTACCGCAGGAAATGGAGTCGCTGTGCATCGATGACAATAATTTTTCAGGGAAGTTTGAGCTGCTCGAGATTCCCGAAAGGCTCACTGTCTTCTCGGCAACAGCGAACAAATTTTCGGGGAAAGCGGTGATATATCGTGACGCGCTCTACTCGGTTGATATTGCTGGGAATGAGATCCTTTCAGTGGTGGACGAGAACGGCGAGGAGTTTGCGATCAGGCTCGATGAGAAGGGGTTTGTGGAGACGTATGACTCGAAGCTGTAGAATTGAGTGATGAAAATGCGAAGAAATGCAGCGCAGATGAATAATGAATCAATTTAAGAAGTAAGCTGAAACTCGCCATTAAGTGCTCGTTTTGAGGGGTGAAACTGTTCATTATCCGTTCAATTGTATTCTTTGTAATGTTCGAGGGTAGGGCGACTGATAATCAGTATAAATCATTGTATGCAATACTGATCTGCTGCATCGACGTATCTGTTGATCACACGAATCTTCCAATGCTTCGAATTCAGTTTATTGAGGGCCTGGTCCAATAGTACGAGCCAGTCGAGTTGATTTAATATGAATGTTTTAGAGATACTAATCGCAAACATTTTCTAGAGATCAGCATTTCCAGAGATCGCAAAAATCTCTTTGGGATACCATGAAGGACTCAAATTTAGTGAAGAGAAGTTTCGTCCGCTCAAACTCATATTTCTTACGGCATTTGAAGAGTCTGATAGATAGTGGTGTATCCACTATTGATACCAATCGAGCATCAAATTGCATGAACTTCTATTAACATGATACGCAGTTAAAATATTCTTTCGATCGATAACAAATTCTTTTCATTACCTTCCATCTTTTACAATGCTTTCTGCTTCAATGATGCTTTAAACACATCTCGAAAAAATCGAGCGAAACATTAACTTAGATTTTTTTCAAAATTTGAATAGAATTGCAGACCTGGCAGAGATAATTAGTCGACAGAAGATTACTACTTTGTTCTACTCATTTGTCTCACCTCTTGCGAAGACGCGGGTCATCAATTAACTCATTGCATTTCACAGTCAAGGGGTCAATGAATAAGTGAATGAGATCGATGTCCCTGCTCGCATTGAAAACCCGTTATTCACTTCCGTTACAGAATCATTCGCTCGCTTGATGGGCCCAACTGCATTGTCAAAGAGATATATTCCTTCGATTGCACTCGAAAGCTGTCCGTAGTACACAACCTCCTGCTCGATTCGGTTTCTGCCGACGTTGAGCTTCTTGAGTGTCCCCGGGAGGTGAAAGAGACCGATTGGCCCTATGAGCTCATTTTGCATCAAATCAAGACACTGCAGTTTTGCTGGCAGAACTGATAGATCAAGACTTCCTTGGCACTGGTTGTAGCTCATATTGATATACACCGATTCTCTTGAAAATTGACGACAGTCGAGTCTCGAAAATTGCTGGCAGCGTGATATGGTGAGCCTTTGCACAGTGGGCGGTACGTACGAAAGCTTCAGGGGGCCACATTCCTCGCCCATAATGTTTATTTCTTCAACAATGCCGCTCGTACATTTGACACAGTACCAGTTATCACATGTGTTGCTATGGATACGGTTCTGCGAAGTTCGTAGAAGAAAGTCAATGTATGCGGAGTGAAAGAAACGCTGCATGAGAAAATCTTGGCGTGCTTCGATGTCGGGATCTGAGCATAAAAGCGCTATGAGAAACATTTAAGGTGAGGTCGGGAAATTTCATATTGGGAAAGCTTGAGAATGACGCAAGATTAAGCTTTTTGAAGCTTTGAAAGTTTCATGTGAAAACTTGAAAATAAAATTAATCTTCCTCCTTTGCCTTTTCGACTAATTCTTTGACTATACGCTCGTCAAATATCGATGGGTCTGCTCCTTTGACATCCGAGCTGATCGGCAAAATTTTCTCGAGTGTATTTCCGGATAAGTACAGACCAGTAAGTCGCGAAGGAAGATCCCCATAGTAGACGTTCTTCTGGGCGATGCGGTTGCCCATCAGGTTCATCTTCTCGAGCGTTTCTGGGAGGTCGAGGAGGACGATGGGGCCCGTCAGCAAGTTGCTCATCAGGTTGATTTCGGCGAGCTTTCGAGGCAAAGCGCTGAGCTCAAGTGACCCGATGTATTTGTTAATGCTCAGGTTGATCTTTCGGGCATCCCGAGGGAGATAGCGGCAGTAAAGATTCTCTGACTGCTGGCAAGCGTTCAGCGTCAGCTCACGCACGGTCTGCGGGACTTTGGAGAGGTGGAGCCTCCCTGGGTTATCAAACGAAAAGGAAATGATCTCGACGACGCCGCTGTAGCACGTGATCCCTGTCCAGTTGTTGCAGGGGTTATTTTCAGGTTCCTGCTTGGAAATTCGACGGTAGAAGGCGAAGTCAGCGTGGGCGAAGAAATTACGCATGAGGTGGAGCTGAAACCCGTGTTTGATGTCCGAGTCGGCCGTGAGAAGCAGCAGACTAAGCATATAATATTTGAGGAAAAAGGTAAGAAAAGGTGATTTCTCTGTCTTTGGATCGTCCAACACCGGTGAGATGCAATTCTTGAAGTTCGTCTTTCGCAATTATGAAAAAAGGACAGAATCTGTAACCTGCAAGTACCTCCGTTAATTAAACTGCAAGTACCTCCATTAAAGCTTGGTCAGAGAGCGACTCAGGGTTAAGGCGCCCGAGTGATGGATCGACGGCAGACAATACGTGCAAAAACATTTTAAAGTACAAGTCTCAAGAGTAGAGACGCATTTTATACGGAAAACGGATCTCAATGCGCACGAGGAGCCCAAAGTCAGTGACATATTTACGAACTATCAATGTACTAAAAGATAGAACATAAGACCCATCAATTCGTATGCAATCGAGAGATGAGCTGCTTAACTGAATGGTCTGTTTCCCTTAAATGCATGATATGAACCTGCAACGGCTTGAAACAGTCTGACTACCGCGTCAAAAAGATAGATCTTGACTATTCAACTTCGGACAAAGACCCCAATCGATGCTCACTATTCAAAGAATTGATTTCTAAAGCCATCGAACGCTCTTGCCCGTTCTTCGCTTGAAACGTATCAGTCAAGAATTTCACGATGAAAGGATTCCGAAATGTAGCGCTGCACTAATTTGCACTTGTTTACCGAATTGCTACGTATACCGCTTTCCATTTTCATCGACTTTCCATTCAATCTTATTGTTCAAAAGAAATACTTTCTTGCACATGGAGCGCTCCACGGTCGCAATCCCTGTAAAATTGTTCTCAGAGGCCGAAACCCTATACAGCGTCCACGGTGCGCCCACGATGCGAAATTCCCCGCAGAATTTATTTCCCCGAATTTCGAGAACGCGGAGTTTGGGAGGCAGGTGGCACAGGTCAACTTCCCCGCTCAGCCGATTGTTCGAGATGTCAAGATCGTGCAGGTGTTCTGGAAGCTTTGACAAGACGACGACCCCGCAAACGCATTAGTGTGCAGTAAAATCCCTTTGCTTTTTGGTGGGAGATCTTCAAGATTCAGTGTACCTGAGAAATTGCCCTTCGAGATGTTCAGATAGGTAAATACAGACTTTGGCAGATTCTCGAGCGCAACTGTGCCCGAGAGTGCTGTCTGGAACAAAATGAGCTCTTTGAGGCACACCGGAAGCTTCTCTGTATCGAGCGTTCCCTCGAGTGAGCTACACGCCCATACGATGAAATGCGTCATTTTGGCTGGCATGAAGTCCAGAGCGATTGTCCCTAAGAATTTCTTCTCCCAGCGGACGAGGTACGGCTCATTAGAAGCGTTCGTTTTGACACCCTTCCACTGCCGAACTTCGCGAAACATTCCTTCACTATCCTGGAAGTACGCTTTCGCTGCGGGCGTGAGATCGGCGACGAGGAGCTCCATTTTCTGCTGATCAGTCAGTGTGCTGCGGTCGATGCGGCCAAGCGCATCGTCGGCTGCTTGGAGCCAAAATGTTGAAAGCATTCTTTGAATTTGATAACAAAGACTGAAGGTGTACAAAGAATCGACGAGAGACTGAATGATGACAATTTTCTACCAATATATTTTTATCACCATTTCATCTGATCCAGATCTTTCTCAGGCGTTAGGTACACCTGTGCCTTTGTTTTGTCTGCAAAGCAATAAATGTCTTTAAGGATCTACAACCCAACGCCCCAATCTTTAATCGAAGTCACCGAACGCACCGAAGTCGTCGTCGTCATCAGAAAACTCGACGATGCAGCTCTCGCTATTCGGATGTGGCTCCCCATTCTCATCCAACACACTTGTAATTGCATTCTTTGTCAAGAGCAAGCATGTCGCATCCCATGCCCTTTTGACTATCGCGGTACCCAAAAATTTATTATCGTTTGCACATATCTGCGAAAGTCCGTTTGGTGGATTTTTGAGTATGAAACTGCCGCAAAACGAATTTTCCTCGATGCGGAGGTCAGAAAGGCTTTCTGGAAGGCCAGTGAAGGAGAGCTCCCCTGAAAAATTATTTTTGGAGATGTTCAGTACTTGAAGTTTGTTCGGAAGACTATCGAGCCGAATACTACCAATAAATTGATTGCCACTGATATCAAAATAATTCAGTTCTGGAGGAAGTGCTGATAAATCACAGCTGCCGCTCAGTCGATTCTTTGCGAGGATGCACTGTATCAAAATCGCAGGCAAATTTGTAAAATCAACGCCACCGTGAAATTCATGGCCAAGAAGTGAGAAGAAAGCCAGACTATCAGGCAGGTATGCTGTCTCAATAGTTCCACCAACCATTTCGGCAAACTTTGGTGGCTCATTTCGATTTATTTGAAAGCTTTTGACGTTTTGAGGAATGTACGAGAGGGAAACTGTCCCCTCCATCCCTTCAATAAAATCTATCTCAGTAACATTTTTCTCTGCATCACACGAGACACCTCTCCAATCGCAGACATCGAGATAAGAGCCATTACGGTCTTGAAAGTGCCTTGTCGATGCATCAGAGAGGCCCTGCACAAGGACTTCCATGCACTTCTGGTCAGACATGCTATTGTAGCTTGTGCGATCGAAAGATGTGTCGATGGTGATAAAACTCAGGATTTGGAACATCTGTGTGTTTTTCGTGAAATAATAAGACATAGGATACTTCAGAAAACATTCACTCATGTGTTTTTTGCTTTTGATAGAAAAATGAGCCCTTACAATCACAATTAAATAATCATTATGTACGATTGGTTTGATTGGTTCTGGGGCATCGAATATCTTGTGTCTTGATCAAAACTTTCCTACACCTACCAAAGAGGATTGAGGAATAGTATTTACTATCGTCACAGCCACAGCTATATCTTGTGCAATCATTTATTCGCATGAAGAAGCGTAGAATTGAAAAAATATAAAACTTGAAGGTCAATGAAGAGCTTGCACCCGAAAACTATCAGAACCTTCAAATTCTTAATCATATTCTCATATCTAATTTTACTCATGCTTTTCTCTGCTGCTGCGGCATCTGGATAGTCCAATAACCCATTGAATAGTTATCACTGAGAAAGACATCTTCGCCCGAATGAAACTTGACTTTCCCAAAAGTCTTGTCAACATAGATATATCGAATGCCGTCGAAATCTTCGATGACAAGCTCCTCCTGCGCAAATTTGTTGCCTTGAAGCGAAACATAGCAGATGCTATTTGGAATTTGCCGTAAGTCGATGGTCCCCGAAAAAGCGTTGTTCTGTAAGATCAGATTATAAAGCTCGGGCCCTAGATTGGTCAGATCGATCGATCCCGAAAAATCATTTGCTGCTGCCTTCAGAAGCACAAGTTTTTGCGGCGCACCTGCGAGCGCAAAACTTCCGCTAAATTTATTCTTGGTAATTTCAAGGACCATCAGTGTCTTTGGAAGGCCCGCTACATCGAAAGTCCCTGAGAGAGAATTCGCACTTACATGAAACTTTTCGAGCGTGCGTGGTAGGGTGCTCGTTTCCACAGTGCCTTCGAGCTGCATTTCCTCTATTGCAAACTGGACCAAGTGCGGTGGTAAGTAGAGCAAGTCGATGGACCCTCCTGGCTGGAAAACACTTTCATCAAGGTCAAAATAGTAGTCTGTGTCGACCGACCATGCAATGTGTGTGATATTGCCTGTATCGTCTCGTTTCAGCCCATCCCACTCGCTGATATTTTTAAAGTCGCCGTTTTTATCGAGAACCGATTCGTGATCATCGATATTGGAGACGAGAAGCTCCATAAGCGTTTGCTCGGGGAGCTCGTGAACATTGATGCGGCCGCAAAAATCTGTGGCTATGAGCGTATACGAAGATAGTTGGAGCATGATCAGTCTGCTATGAAAAGAGATGAGATAGAACAAAGATAAAGATGAACTTGCATACTGCAGTTAACGAAAAGCTGAATCTTTCCTACATATCATTCCGCATCGTCATCTGAGCTGAATAAGTCACTGCTGTCCCTGTCTGAAGGACCTTCCTCGAAGATAAAATCGAGGCTGTCATCTGCCAATACCTCTCGTGCCGGGACCCGCTCACCATTGATAATGTAATCGTGGAGGTGGTCAATTTTCCATTTCACTGCACGAGACTCATACATGTCCCCGTTCACATCAACCAACAATCAATCAATTTGGTTCCCATGGATATAGATAGTGCAGCCATCCTGATTATTATCTTTCTTGATGCGTGCTTTGCCCGAAAAATTGTTGTTCGATGCATAAACTTGCCATAAGTTCGCTGAGGGCTCCAAAAGCTCAAAAATTCCGCTTAAATTATTTGATCCAATATCCAGCTGCTCTAGGCGTTTCGGCAAATCGTCAAAGCGTTATTCCCCGTGAAATTTATTTCAAGCAAGATGCAGCTCTATAAGCGCTTGAGGCAAAAACGCAAAAGTTATGGTCCCGGTAAGTGAGTCTTAGCTGACGTTTAAGATCTGCAAGCCAACGGGAAGCGCTTTTAAATTGCAACTTCCCAAAAGTTTGTTGTGGGCTACAGAGAAAATTTCAAGATTTGGTGAAAGGCTCTGCAAATCAACTTCTCCTGTGAAGTATTGGTGTAGGCGAAATTGCTTCAGATTTTTCGGGAGGATCTTCGTGTTAAGCTTTCCATTCGATCGTTGCAGGTTGTTGTCCTCCGGTGTGGCCATAAGAAAGGCATTTATGCCTTTCGGCAAGAATTCCAGGCTGAGAGTCCCTGAAAAACTCTCTCTCCACGCAAAATCTATGACATTTGAATTCCCGTCGCACTGTACACCGCACCAATCACAGACATCAAGATAATGACCTGAAGTATTTTGATACTTTTTCTTCGTGAATTCTTCGAGATTTTGAATGACTAGCTCTAAGCATGCTTGGTCGGAAAGTGACTCGTAGTCAAGGCGGCCAAGTGTGGGGTCAATGAAGGAGAAGCTGTGCGTGAGAATAGGTGCGAGGATCATGCACATTGCGTTAAACGATTCGAAGGACATTCCACAAAGTAAGGCTATGAGGAATGAAGATACTTGTAGAAACTTTCATTCATAAAGAATGCGATCTCCCTCTTATAGAACTTTCGGAATTTAGATAAACAGCACCGTAATGCGCGTCAAGAAAAATCTATGTTTTTTCTTTGATCATCCAGTACATCGCGTACATATGGAATCACACGATAGAATTCACCCCCTCATTCACTTTGTAGCTGATTGAAAGCCCCTACCTTAAAAGGTCCGTATCATTCGACATAGAATGGTTATTCATTGTATCTCAAGTTCTGATTTTTTCGCAACAAGATCACAGCAGCGATCATGCATGCTGTGCTTCACCCAAGCTTATGCTCGTAACACCTTTACGTATAGGCTTCATTATTTGTACGGAGTATCGCCCATACCATCCATATTCAGTTCTACGAAACATGTGTCTCTATCGACTTGAAGCGCCCTGTCCCAGCGATGAAACTCACTTGTGTGATACACCGCTTTCAATGGATTTCCTTTGATGTTGATTTCGCTGATATACCGCTTCGATGTGCGACTTCCAACAGCGACGCTCGAAAAAGCGTTGCTTTGCAAATACAGCACGCCCCGGAAGCTTTCGAGGCCCCGAAGATCGAGGTCCCCAGAAAAAAGGTTTCCTTGTAAGTGCATTAATTGGATATTTTCGGAAAGATCATGTATCAGCAGTGACCCTGAAAGTTCGTTATCGGAAAGTGACAGTATCTGAAGTGACTGTGGGAGCTGTGTCAAATCGATCGAGCCGCATAGCCGATTTGCTCTCAGATAGATACCTCGAATTTCTTCTGGCAGGACTGTAAGGTTGACTGTTCCCATGAATTCATTGGACTGCAGCGAAAGCGTTTGTATACTTGGTGGTAAATCTTCAAACGGCAAAGAGCCTTGGAGCATATTCTCCCGTGCGCGAAGCGCGATGAGCGTCAGCGGTAGAAAACGGATATCGAGTGTGCCTCTGAGATTCAGGCCATTCCAGTCGACCGACTCGACGTCTTGCGAAGCCGTGCAGTTCACTCCTTTCCACGAGCATATAGGCTTGAACTCGGGTGCCTTCCATGGGTACTTGCGGATCTGAAAAAGTTTTTTGTCTGTAATGCCGTCAACAAGCATCTCAAGAAGTGTTTGCTGTGAGAAATTGATACGGTTGATCTTGGATGGGCGGGATGTATCCGCTGTGAGGAGCGCTAGGAATTCAATGAGCATTAAAAGTATAAACTGAACGCAAAGAAAGTGCAGATCTTGTGTGCTGTAAATGATATGAGCCAAGATAAGATTCAGCGAGAAGTCTGAGATGAAGAACCATGGGGCAGTTATTTCATCTGAAAATTGTAAATATTCTCTCAACGATGCAGAAATAGAGTTTTCTCAAAGAGTTAGATATTAAGAAAGTTCCTCCTCCAAAGATTCATAGCCTTTATCTGACAGTAATCATCATCAGTCACTCATAAATGGAAGCCTACATTCGGTCATTTTCAAGCATCTTCTTGACTCGCTTAATTGAACCACGATAAACACCTCGACTGCATTCATGCAGCATTTAAGTAACAAAATAAACCAAGAAACATAATCAAACTGGCGTTACCATGCTTTTCCTACAGTTGTCCTGATAGCACTTTCTTCTGTATTTTCAAGTATTTCTATGATTTTTCAAAGAGCATTTCCTCACGATACAAATTAGTTAAAGAAAGGGAACGGCGATGGGTAGCCATTGGCATCAACACCTCGAATGTTGTCGTAGCCCATCGAGCCATACCCCCAATCATCGAAGCTGTCTTCGTCATGATCCCACACGAGGCGCTCGCTTTCAAAATCTCCCCCGTTTTCATCCTTGACTGAAAATATACGGTTCTTCTTGATGTCGATGTACGCGTCTGTCCCAAACTTTACAAAAGCCTTCGTGAAATTGTTGTTGTTCGCGACAAAGACCTCGAGGCTCTTGGGTGGGTACAGAAGACTCAGAGACCCGCTAAACAAGTTATGGTACATCTCCAGCTTGATGAGGGTGGCTGTGGACGCAGTGGAAAGTAAGTGGTCAAGTTCGCCAAATTGACCACTTAGTTGCAACTTGACCACTTAGTTTCAAGTTGCCCACTTAGTTATGAACTTGGGCTAAAAATGAGGGTGTGCATTTTCAATGAGAACTTCTTCTTTCGCTAGCCCTCTTGTGTCTCGGATCATTTAATCTGTCAACGCGGTACAATGTTTTTGTTTCCGCCCGCCAGGCGGGCGGATTTGCCTCGCTCCGCTCGATTTTCTTCTTTCTTCCCTTCCGTCCCGGTAGAAGTTGAACGCACCGGGCTACGCCCGGTGCTTGGTTCTTAGCTTTTCCCCTTTCTTTCTTTCCGTCCCCATAGCCCACGTAACATGCCCGATCGATATGAAAAAAGGTGGAAATAACTTAATTCTCCCTAGTGGGTATCCCAGGTCAGATCGTATAGAAATATTTGAAAATCTAAAAAGGTGAGAGGATTTCAAAAGCTCATTTCATTACGAATCACCATATTCTGTGCAGACGTGAGCAGTTTCACACAAATATAGAAAAAATCTTTATGGTTAAATCAAGACGATAATTTGGGAAAGTGAATTAGTCACTGTTCATGTGTGGGAATACGATTTGCTCTTCCCTTGGTACTTATAAAACGCTATCGAATCAAATTTATTCAAGAAAAATTTTCAAGTATTTTTTGATTTGGAGAGGAAATTCGAACTTGACCAGTTAGTTTCAAGTTGACCACTTGGTTTCAAGTTGACCACTTGGTTTCAAGTTGACCACTTAGTTTTAAGTTGACCACTTAGTTATGAACTTGACCACTTACTTTCCACGGCGTGTAGCTGGAAGATGGTCGAGGTTCAGAGTGCCCTCAAATCTGTTCCGAGACAGATTGAGCTGCTGCATGGTCTTTGGCAGGTGTGTGAGCCAGACACTGCCTGAAAATTGGTTGCTGTTCACCCACAAGCTGACCATACCCTTCGGAAGCTTATGAAAGCAGCAGCTGCCCTCAAAACGATTGGAAGAAATCGAAAATTCGGTAAGCTGTGAAGGAAGACGATGCATAGCAACGCCACCAGTGAAGGATTTTCCACGAAGATGGAATACTTTGAGTTTTTTGGGTAGCTTTTCGGCTTCTAGGACGCCCTTAATTTCTTTTGGTGGCTTGTAAACTTTAAAATACTCAAGGTGCTCGGGGAGGTAAGCGAGACACAGAGACCCAGTGAGACCTTGTGGCGTGTTGATAGATATGATCCTGCCATCTTCGTTACAGGTCAAGCCATCCCAGTCACAGCCTGGCAGATATTCACCTCTTCCGTCTTTGAAAACGTCGCGAGACTCATTGGATAGTGCCTGCACGAAAATTTCCATGCACGTGTCATCATCGAAGTGTGCTTCTTTTGCTTTCTCGCTGTTTGCGCTATCACTCGCGAAAATGAGGGTGAAGAGCATGCTGATACAATGAAAAAATATTCGAAAACAACGTAGCATGCGGTGCCAGAATTACGTGAGACTTCCGTTGATTTTATTGTTGTCTTTAAACTCACCTACTTCTAACAGATCCTCTGCCGTTTGGGTAAATCATTCGGTAAGAAGTAAGCATCGCACTGCAATAGAAGAAAGAATCAAAAGGGTACGATTCCCGAAAGATTAAGCGTATCCTCCTATGCATCAGTAGTCCTCAATCTGCCCTGAGCACTCGTAGCCATCTGTGTCGTAAATTGACCCAAACTTCCCCGTATCAAGGCAAACATTACCTCGGAGAAAGACAGTGGCAAAAATAATAACCTTGGATTGGCCAAAGTCGTTGCGCCGAATGTCGAAATATCGAAGACCCCCCGGTATCCTGCTCAAATCGATTTCACCAGAGAGTGCATTCCGCTCTACAGAAAACTCCTTTAAAAACCGTGGAAGCGCCCGGAAGTTGATAGACCCCGAAAACGCATTAGCACTCGCCCAAAACACTTCCATGGACCGTGGCATTTCAGCAGCGTCGATTGGACCTTGAAAAGCATTGTAAGAGATACCGACGTTGCGCATGGAACGTGGGAGTCCAGATTGGCAAAACTTACCGCGAAAATTGTTACCATCGATTTCTAATGAAATCATGCATCTCGGTAGTGCGGCCGTATCGAGAGTGCCCTGCAGACCAAGACCTCCGAATTGCAACGAAGTGACACTTTCTGGAATCCATTGAAAGTCGACTGAGCCCTCTGGTCCGATAGTATAACTCTCGCCCGACGCCCCTACCCAGAAATTTACCGTTTTTTCAAACTTGATCGTGTCGATATGCCCGTCTGCATCGAAACCCAAGCCACTCCACTTCTCGATGGGCAGAAAAGCGCCTTCACTATCTTTGAGCTCCTCGATGTTCTCTATGTCACCAACAAGTAGCTCAAGTCTGGCCTGGTCGGGCAGTGCATTCTTGTCGACTCTGCTGATGCTGGTATTGTCGATGAAAAATAAGGTTATTAGCATTCTAATGCAACCAAAGAAGATCACATGAATTTAATACTAAAATATTAAATTTGTGAAATGGAAACAAATCCTCTGCGTTGAATTTCGAATGTCAAAGTCTTCGTTTGGGGAAATGAGCTGAGACAGTCTCGTGCCCATTCGTAGTTTCATCTGCTTGTAAAGTAGTCAATGACCTTTGCAGCGCAGTCGTTGCCATCTGTATCATAGATCGCAGGGAAAATTCTCTTGTCGAGGTAGAGTCTCCCTTGAGTAAAAATGCTAGTATGAACCACGATCTTGTCTTGGCCAAAGTCATTCTGCCGAATGTCAAACATTGTCATCCAACGTGGGATATCGCTGAGATCGATTTCCCCGGAGAGTAAATTACCCTGCAGAGAAAGCTCAGCTAGGCCTCTAGGCAACGCCTGCACATCGAGAGATCCTGAAAAATCATTGAATGCAGCCCAGAATGCGTGCATAGAGCGTGGCATGTCCGCGGCATGGACAGGCCCCTCAAAAGCGTTACCACTTATAATGACCCTGGTCATGGATCGTGGAAGTCCACGCTGACAGAATTCTCCATGAAATTTGTTTGTACTTATGTCGAGTGTCGTCAAGAACTTTGGAAGTCTGGCAGTGTCAACAGAGCCCTGCAGATCGAGGCCTTTGACATTGAACTTGACAACTGTTGCTGGAATCCACTGGAGATCGATAGACCCTCCTGGACCAATGCGGAATTCTTCCTCCAAGTCTCTCAAAAAGAGCCGACTTTGGAAATCTATTTCGGTCATGCAGCCGTCCGCATCGAAGCGCAGATCAGGCCAGTGTTCCAGGGGTTGAAAAGAACCGTCGCGCTGAAGCCTCTCAATGTTATCAACACCCGCTACGAGAAGTTCCATGAGCGTCTCATCGGGGAGTGCATCTTTGTCAAAGCGCCCTGTGGCGGTGCTATCGAGGCAAAAAAGCGTGATGGGCATTCCATTTAATAAAATAGAAGAGTAACGAATCTTAGGACTAATCTTTGAGCGTACAACGTTGCCTGTGCCTCTACGTAAAGTACATTGTAGTCTCTGACACCTTTTACATTTATAGGCCACGGTATCGCTCTTTGCATTTGTCCATGTAGGGCGTGTAGTACCGAAGCTCTTTCAGCTGAATTCTGTTCGCTGTCCTTGACTTCATGTTAATCGATCGAACACGCTTGTCTATATCTCGGCCTTGCGTCTCTATGAGATCTGCCTTTTCCCGTTCACTGAGCAAGTACACATTGCACAAGACGAAGCACTCGGGAAGCGCCTCGTTCGACACGACCAGTCGCTGGATGTGTCCCATGTTGCTGATGCTGAAGTACCGCATGTTCGGGGGAAGCGATGGCATGAGCACTGTTTTGTACAGTGGTGAGTTGAATCCCAGTATTGCCTCTTCGAGCTTGGAAGGAAAATCCGCGGTGTTCAGCGTGTGCGTCGCTTTCTGTGGCCAACCGTGCGGTGTATTCCCGTTGAGTACGTTAGTATTTCGCATATAGAGGTACTTGAGGTCTCTTGGCAGCATGCGAGGGTGGAAGTCCTTCATTTCACAGTTGAGGTGAATGTACCGAATGGTCTGCGGGAGCGCCTCCATCGCAATAAAGATAAAAAAATGTGTGAATCGGTAGTAGAGCACTGCATGGGCGACGCCATCTTCACAATCAAGTACTTTCCACGTGCAACAATCGGCCTTTGTTGACTTTGGGCCCAAAATAAAGCTCCATAGGCCCTTTTCAATGCTTCTCGGAGATGTCAGGGCAGCCTCAATGAGCGTTTGCTGCATCGACTGTGATGTATCAGGACTGTGGTCAGCAGCGAAGGCGAAAAACACAGGAAGGAAGGTCTGGAGCATTGGAATGGTTCGAATGAAATTTGTAATAAAATGAAGATCTTTCAGTCGAAGCTGATTGAAAAGAAGAAAGCACGCTTTGCTTCCAAGAATGTAAATGAGCATTAAATACTGAAACGCTTGATGCATTTTTCGTGAAGTGGTGGAAAGTACCGATGTTCTCCAGATGGATTCTGTGCACTGATTTCAACTTCATATTGATCGCATGGACACGATTGTCTACATCGCTGCTTTGCATCTAAACGAGGACAGTCTCACTCGAGCCGCTAGGCAAGTACACGTGAAGATGAAGCACTCAGGCACACAAATACCTATTTTTTGACTTCAAGAACCGCTGAACTCTACATTTTATTGGACGTAGGTGTACTGATAATATATCATTAGGCCGCTATCATTCGCAGATCTATCATCTGCTCTCTATGACTTTTTTAATTTAACTCATTATCTCAATCTACATTCAGCATACACACATAAAGCATTTCAGATTGACATTGCAATCAGTCCGTATCATAATCCGAGTAATCGCTACCAAAGTCCTCATCATCCGAGTCATAGATCATGCTTTGGAGCGGCGCGAAGCCACATGCATGGGGCTGGCCTCTCTCGTCGACGATTTCCTCCACGCCGCACTTTCGGAGATATAGGTTGTCTGCCCGCCATGAGCCCTTCACCACGGCCTTTGCCTTGAACTTGTTTGAATTTGCGAAAACGTTTTCGAGGCTCGCCGGTGGGTTGAGAAGTTTGAACTCCCCCGTAAATTTGTTGTTCTCGACGTTGAGGTCGATGAGATTGTTCGGAAGCTTGTCAAGGTTGAGATTGCCGCAAAATCGGTTGAACGCGAGGGCTATCTCCTTTATAGAGTCCGGCAGCCGATCGAGCGCGACAGACCCGCTAAAACGATTGCCCTGGATGTTCATAACTTCCATGCGAGGAGGCAGCTCACGAAAATTACAGCTCCCTGAGAACTTATTCAAGGGGACGGTAAAGATAGTGATGGAGTCAGGGAGGGAAAGCCAATCGATCGTCCCGTGAAAATTTTGGCATATGAGAACGAGATTTTCGAGGTTTTCTGGCAGCAGTGCTGCTTCGACAGTTCCACCAACGCGATTCGCGAATGGATGTCCATCCTCATTCACCGCTGTGAAATTTACGACACTTGCTGGAAGGTAAGAGAGCTCCACGTTCCCGTGCAGGGTCTCTGGCAGATCAACTTTTACGATGTCTTTGTTCGCGTTGCACTCGACACCTTTCCACTTGCACACTGGAAGGAAGTCCCTTTTGCGGTTTTGAAACTTTTTCTTCGAGTGCTCGCTGAGCCCTTCGACGAGAAGCTCCATGCGCTGCTGATCACTGAGCGAATGCATGTCGACTCGGCCAGCGAGAGGATCTGCAGCGATCAAACAGAGCATATTCATCAGAGTAGTAAGATGCAGAAGTGTATCAAAATGATTCGTAGATCACCAAACCAAGATGACTTTTAGTACAAGGCACAGAACCTATCTCAGGCCCGATTTGAATCATTTCATGCTCACATCGAGCTCCGCTTCACAGCTTTCGGCAAACAGCGGCTTCACTGCGCTAACGTGGTTCTTCTTGAGTTTAATTGTAAGATCGCCTGGGACGTCTGCGTAGTAGACAGTGTGCTGCGTAATCCGATTCCGCTGGAGGTACAAACTGCGCATCTTGGGGGGTAATCCAATAAAAGAAATAGGCCCAGTGAGGCGGTTCGCCGGGAGGTTGAGCAGGGCAAGCCCATGTGGTAGCGTCTGTAAATTTAATCGGCCGCTAATTTTGTTTCTTTCAAGAGATACAAATTCAGCTTCCCGTGAGAGCCCTCGTGTGTTCAGTGTGAATGATTGACTGCACGCAACAATATAGAGGTCGCGTACCGTGCTTGGGGCAAAATGCAGAGTTACATCACCCATTCTTTCGTTTTCCCATATGTTTATTTTCGTAATAACCCCTTCATTTACACTGATTTCGAAACCAGAGCACCCGACAAACCCCGACTGTATCCAGTCACATCCACACTTCCATGGTCGGTTCCTTTTGCCGCGGATCGTCTGCAGAAAGTATGGATCGAGCTTGGCAGTGAACTTGTCCATCAGTGTTTCCTGCATTTCGTGTGACAAGAGCGGAAACTCAAGCACTTTATCAGGAATATCGGCACTCTCAAAAGCGATGAGAAAGTGACTCAAGTTCATTTTAATGATAGTATTCATAATAGCGAATGCGTCATTCATCATCACTGAATTGAAGCTGAAAGAAGAAACTATATATCGGCAATTTGAGACCAAAGTATAGTCTGAAGTAACACTAAGCTCCGATGGTTACTTATCCGCATAAAAAGTCATCAGAGCTGCGAACATATAGCGAATCTCGGCAAAGCTTCATAGCATTTAAGTTTATATCTGGAGAAGAATATTGACTCATCTTCGCAGATTTACGAATGTGATTCCATAATCATTTCAAGCTACACGGTGGGATTAATGCCTTCCGTTTATATTTCTATGCTTCTGTCCCTTCTCATTCAGTATCTTATCTCCGAGCTTCTACTCAATCTGCAAAAAGATATTGTCGTCGACAAGCAGTGTAGATATTCTACGAAACCACACGCTGTTCAGTTTTCCATGGAAGCGATTGCTCGAAAAATCACAGATCTTGAGGTTTCGGATGGCCCTCACAAACACGATAGATCCTGAGAGACGGTTGTGGTTCAAAGAAAGCTCTTTAAGAGGCTCAGGGAGGTTTTGTAGAGAAATAGGCCCCGAGAGGCCGTTGTCCGCGAGCAATAGTCTCTTGAGTGTTGCAGGAAGACTTTCCAAGTTCACGCTCCCAGTAAGCTTATTTCCGCTCGCATCAAGTTTGCGCAGGGTAGGCGGGAGACCTTCGAGGGGAAAACTCCCTGAAAAAGAATTATTCGAGATGTCCAGTTTGGTTAGGCCTCTCGGAAGATCTTTGACTGCAATGGTCCCCTGAAGCTTGTTGCATGTGAGGTAGAGAGCGCTCAGCCCATCAGGAAGTAGAGCGGCATCCATCGTTCCCTTGATATCGTTGCGAGATATGTCAAATAATTCAACCATGGGCGGTATCCACTGCAGGTCAATCGATCCACCGAAGATTGTGTCATCGTCGTACACGAGTGGGTGGTTATCCCAGCAAATTTCAATAACTCTGTCGTCGGTATTTTTCTTCAGGCCTGGCCAATTCTTCATCGGCAGATACTCACCATCGGCGCGAAAAGCACTCAAGTTAGCGAAGTCTTGTGCAAGAAGTTCAAGAAGCGTATCGTCAGATAGATTGGCGCGGGAAGCGCGACTCATGTGCTCTGCGGCGAAGAAGGTGGAAAGCATTTAACAGCGATGAAAAGTCAATCTTCGAAAAGCTGAAAGGAGCGGATTGGATTGGAGATGATCCTATGTCTATCTCTTAATTTCAAACTGCTTCCATTATGTACTGAATCATTCATCTTGCTCCCATTCATATGCAACGCCGTTCTCGTCAACGACCGCGGTGATATTGCACTCTTCCAAGCAAACGATGTCCTTTGCCTTTCTCGTGATCACGGCCGTCCCTGAAAAATTATTTGAGCTTCCTTCGAGCGTGGCAAGTCCGCTTGGAATGTCCAAGCATGTGAATTTCGGGCCCAACGCATTATTCTCGAACTCGAGTGACTGCAGGCTCTCTGGCAGCTTTTCTATTGCTATATTGCCCCTAAATTTGTTATCATTGAGATGCAGTGTCTCAAGTGTTTCTGGCAAAGAAACAAAGGATAGAGACCCAATGAGTACATTATTTGAAAGATTGAGGTCCTCTAGTGTCCTTGGGAGATTTTGAAGGGAAATTTCGCCAGCAAATGCATTGCTAGAGAGGCACAGTTCCGTTAGGAGCGGTGGAAGGGCCGCTAGGTTGATGCTCCCTGTAAATTTGTTTGCTTCTAAATTTAGGAATCTGAGCTCGCTGGGTAGCGTACTGAGGCATACTGATCCTGAAAATGATGTCCCTCGTAGCTCAAAATGCACAACGCAATGTGGAAGAACATTTGTGTTGAGCGATCCCTTCAGTTCGCTATTGTAAATGCATACAGTTTGTATTTTTTGTGGCACAAATTCGAGATCGAGCGACCCACTCACCCTTCTTCCGTTAAATGTCATCTGCGTGATGTTTCCTGAAGCGTTGCACTTCAGCTGCTTAATGGATGTTATTTCTCGAAAAGAGCCATGTTTATCTTGAAAAATTTTGCGTGTTGCAGGGTCGAGGTGCTCGATCATAAGCTCAAACCTTGTTTGATCAGATAGGCTCAAGTGATCGATGCGACCGAGCGCGGCATCTGCAGCAGTGATGAACAGTGCTTGTAGCATTTGTTTGAGTATAATAGAAAAATAGAGAGATTTTCGTCATCTTTTTGATGAATGCTTACGGCTTTCACATTGACAGATAGCGAAAGTCATGAAAATATACGATTTGTGGAACGCTATGAAATGCATTCTAACTGGACTGACGGAAGCTACAGGTACTCACAAGGGACCCACGTGAAAAGGCATTTTTCTGAAATCATGTTACATGCCTACTTAAGCATCACCCTCTAGCTCACTTTCAATTCGTCTCATACGCCTGATACACTGCAATTGTATATCTGTTTTGAGCTTCCCGATGAAAGCATCACCTCTAGAAAACCGCTCATCAAGCTTATCTTTGCCCATGATATGCTTTTGAACCTTTTTACTTCCATTGGCAAGGTTCACCACGTACAAACTAGACGGTAAAGTCCGCATGTCTACAAGAATGTCTGAAATCTGCGACATTTGTATGACCTGAATGCCTGCTGGCAGGTCTGTGAAATTAACGGTACCTGAAAGAGCGCAGCGTAGCATAAAGAGCTGCCGCAAAGTTTTCGGAAGCGATGACATGTCAGGCACGCACATAGGTGTCTCATCTGCCTGCATGCGATCCCCGATAAAAATATAGACAAGGCCTCTCGGAAGCCTCGGTGTTTTGATGCTCTGTGTCAGGGCGCATGATTTGAGGTGAAAAACTGTGGTCGTTGGTGGAAGCCAGTCTACCGAGAACATTGGCAGCAAGGCGCCTTTTTGACAATCAAATTCCCATATAGCGGTCAACTTGACCTTCGATACACTGCACGCAGCGAAACGAACACACGTCGTTGAGGGGGTGATCGTCCCGTATGAGACCTTGTTCATATAGTCGAGGAAGGAAATGTGGTTTCACACGGAGGAATTTATGCATGCACTCGCGCTGGAATTCAGATTGTGCGGAGGGCTCTGGGCCTGTATCTGTGTCTGTACATATCGAAAAAAGTGCTTGTAAAGACAACATTGGAAAAGAATTTCATTAAATAACAATAGGATAAGAGCTAAACGAGTGCCTCGGCCGACTAGCCCCTTCTTACAGTATGAATACTGAATGTCTCCGAAATACCCTGTGATCTGCGCAGCTCATGGGAAATTCCGCATGATGATAATTCCTCAGTGTCAGCTGATTACAGACAGCCTGTACAAATTCTAGGCTGGACCAAAATAATGCCTCTTGTTTGAGGCTGAGGAACACTGCTCTTAGCTGCGTCAGATCGAATAGACTGCTCGTTCATTTTTTAGGTCCAGTGTTTGAATCTCTTCTTCTACGCTTTGCATAAATCTTGTGCATTCGACAAACTGCCGGGAGTTTTTCCGCATTACAGAACTAACGCCTATTATGATTCGCTCATCCATTTTTTTACCATGGGAAAGGTGTTTCCGAATTTTTCCAGTTGTATTCGAAAACTCTGCAAAAAGAAGGCTTCCTGGAATCGCTGCATTGTCAACAATGATATCTGTTATGGAAGCTTGCTGAACCTTGATGATTTGCATTCCTGCTGGAAGATTGGTTAAATTAACTGTGCCCACGACGCAGTTGTCGATCAAGTAGAGCTCACGAAGCCCATTCGGGAGTGCGCGCATATCGATGGTCGGTTTTCGGAACAAATGTGCTTCCTTATTAACGATGAGACATGTGCACACGTAGAGGTACTCAAGGTCCCTTGGAAGATGCGCTGCCCGCACACTGTGGGGAATGGCGCATCTCGCCAAATGGATGGCCTTCACCGTCGGCGGCGCCCATTTCACGTCGAGCATCGGCATGAGAGCATTCAGCTTCTCGCTAAAATCCCATATGATGGACTGCACTTGCCCATCAGTGCACTGCACGCACCGGAGCTCACAGACATCGTCGATAGTTCGATCATCGCGGAGGATGCCTTGTGCCTTTCTCAGGGGGACTTCAGCTCGGAGGACTTGGCGCATACAGCGGCGCTGGTACTCAAGCTCTGTTTGTGGATTATCTACACAGATGGCGAGAAACACTGAAATGGAGAGCATCTGTCCTTCAAATAGAAAAAAATTATTAAAATTTGAGCTTACATGAAGAAAATTGGCATCGCCATGCTATATATGTCTATAGCCCAAGATTCACGACTATATGGCCCCATTACGAGTCATATCCGCTTTCTGCGCCGGAGTTGTCAGAGTATGAGTCCAGCGTATCGTCCTCCTTCTCTACCCCGTTCTCATCGATAATTTTTGAGACAGTGCGCGTTGGAAGTCGAACAGTGCCCACGTCGTACCTTGAATGCACCACTGCAGTCCCAGAGAACTTTGTCTGCTTCGCGCTGAGCTCTTGGAGGCCAGCATAGAATTTGTCGAGAAGAAATGAACCGCTCAATTTTGTGCTATCGAGTGTGATATCTTCGATATTCTTCGGCAGGTTTTGGAAGGACAGCGAGCCCTTAATTTGGTTCGAAGAAAGATCAATGCGCTTCAGGGCCGCTGGAAGGCTCTCGAACGTGATACTTCCCTGAAATGCGTTTTGAGAGAGGCCAAGGACTTCTAGAGTCTCGGGAAGTTTCGTCAAGCGCAGACTACCTGAAAGAGCGTTTTGACCAACGTTAAAGCGAACCATCTGTGCCGGTAATGTTTCCAAGTTGAGTGTCCCTTCCATCTTGTTCCTGTACACATTGAAGTCTTGCAGCGGCTGCGGGAGCGTTGAGGTCTCAAGCGTGCCCTTCAAGTGCGTGGCTTTCGAAGTGACCTTCGTGACGTGCGGTGGCAGAAAGGCAAAGTCAACTGTGCGCTGGGCCTTCTTGTTTGCTCGCATTCGCAGGCCAATTTTTGTGACATTCTTGCTCTCATCGCACTCAATCATTCTCCACTCGCATACGTTGTGGAAATTGCCCTTCCTATCTTGATAGATTTTTTTCGAGGCTTCGTCAAAGCCAGCGACGAGCAGCTCCATACATGCCTGGTCGGGAAGCGAGTCATAATCGAGGCGACCGAGGGCTGGGTCGACAGATTGGACGGCGAGACTGAGGTGGACATGCAACATTTGTTAACTATAAACCTGAAGCAAAAGGAAAACAGGATCGATTGACGAATTTCGACATCTGTGACATGGACGAGGAAATTTCTTTTATCTGATAATTTCCATGGGATGATGATTTTCACTTGCGATCTAAAAAGTAGCTAAGTTCGTTCTGTCCATCTCGATGCACATCATTTGCAATCATACAAAAAAAAAATAAATCTGCATAGCTACAATTTTTATACTTACTTCGGCTTTCACTCTCGAAATGGATCTCAGAATCATGCAAGATGCTCAATAATAGTAACAATAATTCTCATACAATCATCATATACCTTTTTCATAGATATTCTGCGCTAGATTTACCTTCTGGTCTTGGACTTATCTAAAGCGTGCCTGAACCCCTGGATTCTCTTCATTCCCCCACCACACGGTATGATCATCCAAATCAGCCTATTAGCCTTGAGGTATGCGAGCACTGAATCGACAATAGCACTAGGAAGGTCAAGCCCTATAAAACGGAGACACTTGCAGCGCGCTATGGCGGTTAGAATCGTGTCATTCACCACGCATCCATGGAGGTTCAAAGCACAGAGATGCTTTGCATTCACGCGGATAAGCGGGCCGATTGTGCAGACGTACGCACCGGGGGACATCAGGCTGAGCCATCGCAAGTTTGTGCACCTGGCCATGAGCGCAAATGTTGTTAAACTTATTGGCATTTCACATGAAATGCGAATAGACTGCAGGGATTTTTGAACTAATGGGCTCGATAGAACTAATTGCAAGCCGTCTTCGTGCGATTCTTGAAAGTTCATGACAGAAATACCCTTCAGATTCGCGCAGAGACTGAGCGCACGCGCAATGCTTATTGGCAACGCACATTGAAGATCAATATGGCAAATTCTATCACTACGGGCGTTGACGAGGAATGCGATGTAACGGGCACACGATACGGTGTTAACATGCGTTTCGTGAATTGTCAGCATGGAAATACTTGATTTTGCGTGCAAGAACTGAAAAAGGGGCACTGCTGATTGATGTCGAAAGAAATGCGCGAAATGCTGCAGATTTGGCAAGTGTAGGATGGCTTCCAGAGATCTCATGGCAACTGTATTATTGCCTAGTGAAAGATTGCGGAGGTTCCGGCATTTCGCCAGGTTCTCCATGTCTTCTCGGGAGATAAGCTTATGAGAAAAAGTGCATATGACCTCCTCACACGGGTGCAGGTGCAGAAGTGCGAAGTGGGAGGGTTCGTAGAATTTCAAGAGTACCCCGTCAAACTGCTCTTTTGAGTCACTTAAAAGTGATGTGACCTCGTCTAACGGGAGAAAGTCGTTGCGCGGTAGGGTTCTCAGAAGTGCGCGGACTCTTGTCAGGAGCGTATCTGGTGGTAGGCTTCCCGGTGGTCGGTGGGCTGGATAAACTATTTCGGAACCCCATGGTAAAAGCCATTTCGTACGCTGTTCGAACTTTGTCAGTCCGAGGATCAGTTCCATTGATGGGGCACTTGATGGGCTCTCTGATAAAGGTTGTATTTCCTTTGCCAAAAGGAGGCTCTCAACGAGGAGCGGTTGTGCTCGATGGCTACGGAGTAGCTCCAGATTAGTGATGCGGGCAACTTTTGCCTCGTGCGATTCTGTAAGAGAGAATTCGGTTGGCTCCTCGTTCTTGCTGTGAGAGTGCTGCTGCACAGGCATTGACTAGAATAATACGAAAGAAAAGCGCGTCGTACAGATAACGCGCGAAAAGATATTCATAGAAAATTATCTCACTTTCACTTTAAGACAGGCGCTTGCTTGACACGCGAGTTAACGTGGGATGCCACGACGTCAAAATCCGTGATTTTAAAGTCTGCATGCCTCGTATAATCTCAGCAGCGCTTTTTTCAGAAGACATCACACAAGCACACTCTTTCCGATATCTATGAGCTTTAAATCGAATGAAGAGCATGCGCGAATTGGCGGATACAAGCCTAATTGGTAATGCATACCAGGTCAGCTAAAAGGCTACGAATGAGCTCTTACAAACATTTGCTCTCGAGCATGAAAGCCCTCTTTACGTCAGAGATTGAAAAAGAATTTGCTCGATGGCAAATGTGTCCACATAAGTACATGATGGTAAGATTCTCAAGCATCTATTACAGTACTTTGCATATGAACTTATACAAGATGGCCATTTCTTATACCAAAAGATTTTCGGCTGAGCGCAGGTTCAGCAGTGAGAAGGAAATGAGGAAATGGCACTTACGAGAATGAAATTTTAAAACACATTTCTTTTTACGCATTGCAAATTTTTATTGAAGTGCTTTCCATAATCAAACCTCCATTCGGCGCTCATGTCGCTTGACCTCATCAAGAAGTATTTTTATCTGCCCCACGCAAATTTTGTATCGATATGTTTCGTACGTGGTCGACTTCACTTCTCCAATATGTACGCGGCTGTCGCGCTGAACATTCCCAAGCACATGCTTCTTAAATTTGCTATCTATACTTGATAGAGCGATGGGCTCGATCCCGACAGGCAACGACTCACTATTCACAGCATTAGTAGAAATTGGTGCCCCCGAGGATGGTCAGTCGGCGGAGCGAGAGTGGCAAAGGCGTCAAGTCTGCTCTACCAAGTATGCGACTGTGAATGAAATGCATTTCCCGCAATCGGCCTGGTAGGCAACTAAAGTTCACGTGGCCTACGGAAGACCCGCCGACTCGCGTGCACCCCTCGGCGGTAAAATACAGAAGCGCTCTTGGTAGGCGCTGCGTTCGAATTTGCTGGCAGAGCATGAAGTATTCATGTGGAAAACGACAGTCGTCGGTGAAAGATAATCTAAAAAGACAGACAGTCGTCGCACAAGGCCCTGTACACGTCGAGCAAGCTGCAGGCACCCTCTGGGCCACGGTCAGCACAGAGTATTTGATCTCGCTCGACGTTTCTCGGCTTTGAGCACGAACGATAATGAAATTTCTCTATGCACGATTGCTGGTAGTAATGCGCCCGGGCGAAGCATCCGCACGCAATAAAAAGACTGATGAAGAACATTCACAATCCAACGAGAGCATAAAAGCTAAAAATATATCACAGAATTGGAAAAATACATGTGCAAAGCCTTACATTACGCACTCGCTGAAAATCTATGCATTTAGTTCATTTGTGGTGAATCCTCATCATTCCCTTCATAGACAAATTTCTGTATGCCCACCGCTTGCGCTATGACAGCAGCATCGATGGACAGCGCATTTACCGAGATATCAAGCGTCTGCAGGGCCACTGGAAGGTTGTGCAAGTCAACTTTGCCCACAAAGAAGTTGTTTGCGACTTTGAGCTTCGCCATCGTATCCGGTAGGTTCGAAAAGCACAGGGACCCCTGAAACTTGTTGTGATTGATGCACAGGTAGTTCATCATCGGCGGGAGGTGCCTCAGGTCGAACGTCCCGTGAAAATAGTTCTTCTTGATGGACAGCCATGTCATCCTTCGCGGAATGGCTTTTGTGTGGACAACATTTTTGAAAGAATTGTCGTTCAAGCAGAGCTCCTCCATGTCTTTTGGCAGGTAATAGAAACCAAATTGTCCCGAAAAGTTGCACTCAGCGAGGCGGAGAAAGCGGAGACTTCGTGGAAACTTTTCTGTGAGTATTTCTCCCTTGAAATCATTTCCGTCAACGAAAAGATCCTGAAGACCCTCGTTCATGGCGCCCAAGTGGATGTGCCCAAAGTGCTTATTACTCGACACGAAGAGATGCTGCAGCGATTTTGGAAGGTGCCGCACGTCGACAGTCCCCGCAAATTCGTTGCTGCACGTGCGGAGGTCCTCAATTGTTTCGGGTAGCTTGGTTAGGTCCAGTGTCCCCAAAAAACGATTGGTGTCGATGTACACGATTTTGATCTTTGGTGGGAGTGTCGTCAAGTCGAACGTCCCTTGGAGCTTATTGTTTTCGACACAGAGTTCTTTCAGTGTTGCTGGAAGCTTCGACGTCTCCATTGTCCCATAAAAATGATTGCCCTCGAGGTAGATTTCCATGAGCTGCGGCGGCCAGTACTCAACGCCGATGGACCCCGTGATCTGGTTGAAGTCGAGTCCCAGGGCCTCTATGGTTAACGGCAGAAAACGAAAGTCGACAGTCCCGCCGAGATGCCGCCCCTGTGTATCATCCTCTGCATTTTCAAGGTAGATAAACTCAATGGCCTCATCGTCGTTGAACCCAAAGTGAGCAGTGTCGGCGAAATTAAAGTTTCCAGCGCCGTCGGTGAACTTGGCTTTGTTCTCGACCCCGCCGAGAAAAGTCTCGAGGAGGGTCTCTCCTGTGACATGAGCATGGGGTCGAGGCGGCCGAGGTGGCTTTCGTCCGCTGCAATGAGCCAACTGAGCATGACAAGAATTTAAAAGTTCTGGCGACACAGTGAAATCCTTGAAAAGTTCTGAATATGATGTTTGAAGTGATGAAATTGTAAATAATTATGTGTTTTACACAAATCTGTTCGACACATCATTTCCCTCATCGTTCACGATTGACCCAAAGTTCTCTTTGTCGATGTGCACCCAAAAGGCGCATATGTGATCTACGTTGGCCACGAGCACTTCCTGCGCAAAGTTGTTGTTTTTCAGGTTGAGCGTATTAATCGAGTCTGGGAGGGCTCGTAAGTTGAGCGTCCCCGAGAGGCGATTCCGTCGAACATTGAAAGATTCTATTTTTGGCGGTAGGTCTTCCATGTGCATTGTTCCCTCAATGCTGTTATGGGCGCAGTTGAATTCGAGCATTCGCCGTGGAAGGTGCGCAATGATAAGGGAGCCCTGTATTTTGTTTGCTTGCATGTCGAGTGACCTGAGCGTCTTTGGAAGATTGCGCAGGTCACACTCCCCGTCAAATTTATTGTATGAAATATCAAATTTTTCGAGAAGCGGTGGGAGTGCTGTCAAGTTTACTGTTCCATTGAGCTTCAGATCTGAAATGCAGAAGGAAAGCACAGATTTTGGGATCAGCTGCAAATCTATTGATCCGCCTGGTCCGATGCCATGGTCGGTCTCGTCGTCTCCCGCCAGACCGTCGTTCTCTCCGAACAGATCTAAACGGTAATTGGGCATAAAATCGATCCCCGTGATATTTCCATCTTTGTCGAGCGTTAGGTCTGTCCAGTCTGCAATACCTCGAAAATCGCCGTTGCTATCTTGTATTCGTGCAAGATTGTGAATGTCTGCGACAAGTGCTTCCATCATCATCTGCGGGGTCAAGCAGCCCATGTCAAAACGGCCTGCATCTGAAAGCTCGGCAGTGACAAGAATAATAGATCTTGCATGCATACTATGTGAAAAATAAATGTACAGAAGAGGAACATCTTGCGTTGAATTCGAAATCGAATGAATAATAGCCATTGTTTGACTTACTCGAAGCGTGCAGCGATCAATTATTCCCACACATGTATTAATGAGCCCATCACTCACATATACTTTATCTTTGTCCGTCCGTTTTTCATAGCGGTCGTGAACAAATTGTTCGAAACATCAATCCAGCTTAGTGTCGGCGGCAGCATGGAGATGTCCAGCTCCCCACAAAGCTTGTTTGACTGCAAGGTAATTTCCGTCGTTGCTGCTGGAATGCTGCGGAGATTTATTGTCCCCGTAAAACCGTTGTTGTGCAGTAAGAGCGACTCGAGCGAGAGTGGTAGATTTCGGAGGTCGAGTGATCCCGATAGCGAGTTGTCGCACAGCCAAAGCTCGACGAGCTTGCCTGGGAGCTTTGTCAGGCATATTTCGCCTGTGAAATAATTCTCGTTGAGGAGCAGCTCACCAAGCCCTCGTGGCAGGTGAGTCAAATCAATACTTCCGTGAAGCATGTTGAGCGTCAAGCGCACCATTTGCAGCGGCTTGGGTAAGTCTCTGAGGTTGATCGTCCCATGGAAACCGCTCACAGAGAGGTTCATGTCCTGCAGCCCCGCTGGGAGCTTCGCCGTTTCAATCGTACCGGCGATCCGGAGCTCACTCAGGTAGAGGCCCGTTATCGAGCCCGGGAGCGCGCTGAGCGCGATACTTCCCTGAAATTTGTTGGTGTGCAAATTTAAGAGGGTAAGCGTGCGGCTGACTGCGGCACAATCGATTGACCCTGTCAGCGCGTTCTCGCACAGGTGCAGCTCACGGAGTGCGGGTGAGAGATTGTGCAGGGAGACACTTCCTGAGAAAGCGTTCGTGTCGAGCCGCAGCGTGTGTATTGTTTTGGGCATGCGCTGAAGCTCGAGTTTTCCCGTGAATTTGTTCTCATTGGCCTCAAGGAGCTGGAGTGCCGCAGGAAGGCCACCGAGGTCGAACGTGCCCTTCATCTCGTTCTTGAACATTTTGAGGTATTTGAGGGCTCGTGGCAACGCGGCCGTGTCGATTGTCTCCTGAAAGCGATTCTCACCTATGTGCAACTCCTCGAGGCGAGGTGCTGCCCCGGAAGCACAAAGCGACCCCTCAAAATTGTTGTTGTAGAGCTGGAGCTGCCGGAGAGCTGCTGGGAGTGCTGTAAAATCAATAAAGCCCGAGAAAGCGAGTCTATTCATGACAACCTCTGCAACTGTGCTTGGCAAGAATTCCAGGTGCAGTTCACCTTCAGTGCCCGCATCATCCATCTCATATGTGGGCCATACTATACTTGTCACGTCACCACTCGTGTCGCAGGTCACCCCACCCCACTCACAGACTTCCGCATAATTCCCATGCTCGTCTTGAAAGAGCGTCTTACATGGCAGCGCTTGCACGCACATTTCCATGAGCGCCTGCTGCGTCATACTGTCGTAATCGAGGCGCCCAAGGACCGCACCTTCAGCTGCTCGTATGAAGACCGAATGGAAGAGCATCGCCATCTTAGATTGGGAAAATAAAATGCAGATAGCGAGATGGAACTAAACCCTTATGGATTTGCCAAAGAAGGCGGTACATATGATAAAGCAAGGAAACTCTTTTGAATTTGAATGGTCATATGTTGGATCAAAGAATTATGCTAGCAGAGTATCGTCAATCAATCACTATAATTCGATTGACAGACCTAGAAAAAGGTACGTCTGCTCGAGGCAAAGAAATTTCTCTGTTTATCTCAGAAAAATAAACCTATCAATTTTTTTGTGCTTCGCTCTCGAAGACCACTTGTGTCTTTCTTTTTCGTGAAATTTCTTACGATGCCTTGAAATCTTGCAAATTTTGTTCCTGACGATTACATGAAGTTTGTAAGGCGAGGGTTGAGATTTGCTTTTGATGCTTCTATTCCAGCCATGTATTCCGTGCAGAGTACAAGACTGTTAGGGCGCGTAGGCAAAGCCGACGCAATATGCACGACGACTGCTGAGCGAGGAATTCAGATTTCACAAATGAGCGCATTGTATAAGGACCTCCGAATACAACGGATGAAAGGAATACAGATAACACTACGCACTCACCTCTCCCCATCCACCTAGTTATTGGTACATGATCATCAAACACACCTGTATGTCATCGCTTGCGCCTCGGTGGCGAAACGCTTGAGTATGAGCTCTCGCTCGAATAGCTCTCGGCTCGTCTTCGCCTGTGGCGCCTTGGTGGGCTTTCGCTGCTGTAATAGTCGCTCGAAATGCTGCGATACCGTCGATCGCGGCGAGGCGGAGATGCACTGCTATAGTCATCACTCGATATACTGCGATATCGCCGGCGGCGCTCTGGGGTTTCGCTGCGGTACCGTCGGCTCCGACGCGTGGGCCTTTCTGAGTACTCGCGACGGCAGCGGCGCCGGTCAACGCTGTCATCACGGTGTTTTCGGCGGTGTGTAGATTTGCGTCGTCTGCGTGGAGATTCGTCTCGATGTCTTCTCGCTGGTGTGACTGAACGATGTCGCCGCCTCGGGCTTTCTTCTCTCCGGCGTTTACGGGGTGACTCGTCACGATGCCGCCGTGCTGGCGAGTACGCATGCTCTCGACAGTCAATGGCCCTATGTCCAGTTCTCTCAGACTTGTAACACGCGTCGCGTGGCAAGCGTTTTCGCTTGCAATCACGGGACAGGTGGCCAGGCTCCCCGCAGTTATAACATTTGGCCGCATTTGGGCAGTCGCTTGCCCAGTGACCAGTGCGACCACACGTAAAGCACGCATTTGTCCCGGAGCAGTCGGGGCTCGTCGAGACTGCGCACTGCACGCTTGACTCGCCAATTTTCTTGACATTTTCGATGCATCTAAGCCCGTCTTCGCGGCGCTCAAATTCGACGTGGGCGTACTTCCCCCGTGATCGGAGGCTTCGCACAGTGCCGAATGAGCGAACCACCTCGCCTATGGTCTGCTCAGACTCGTTGTTGAGGCCACCGATATAGACAGTGACATGCTCGGAGGACATGTGTATCCCTAGAACGAAATTTTTCTTTTAGACAATGTCAAAGGCAGAGATACAAACTTTCACTTAGATTAGCATTCATTACTCTCTCTATTAAGCGATCTAGCCCATGAACGAATATGCGGTGCTACATTATGCTCAGAAGCCGCTTGAGCTCAATGACAAGGCGCCAGTCGTCAGTCTCCATCTCATCGCGGAAGGATTCCTTGAGGGCGTCGATGCTGTGACGCGTCATGTGCGTGTGGAACAGGCCTGTTGTTTGAACATGGCGCCCTATGCAGAGCTGTGGGTCGGCTGCTTGTATCTTGATCGCTACAGTTTGCTCTGGGGCTGCCTTTGAGACTTGCGAGTTCTCGTGTTCGATGCCGATGACAGTGCCGACGAGCTGTGGCTCGTTGTTCTTCATGGTGAAGCATGGGGAGTTCGGGCGCAGCTGGCCGCGCAGCACTTCAACGCCAAGAATGATGGGGTCAGTACTTCGAAACGTCTTTACGACTTTGAAGGTGGCTGGAAACACAGCAACCTTGCTGTTCGCCTCTTTGCGTTTCTCCTTCTGCTTCTCACCATACTTTTGAAACTCTTCGAGCAGGCGATAGATGACATCACCGCAAAATATTGGAATATCGTTCGCATCAGCGATTTCTTGCGCTTCACGTGTGATGGGCACATCAAAAGCGAGAATACTAGCCTTCTCTGGGGCTTTCTCTTTAATAAGAATGGCATTGAGAACGTGGCGCTTGTGCATGGGACCGATCGCGACGTGTGCGACGTCAACCTTATGTTCTCTGAGGAAACTAAGAAGTGCTTCAAGGGAGCCCATTGTTGATGCTTGGACGCAAATACCGATGCCCTTGAGCTGTAGATTTTGCTTGAGGGCGTCAAGATCTTTCATGACTTCCGCCATTGCGCTTTTCTTTGCATTCTCGTCAGATGCATCTGGAAGCAGAATGAGCGGTGATCCAGCGACGGCATCCTCGAGATCATGAGCAGCGATTTTGACGCCGCATGCAGCATGCACTTCCTGGTGGAATACCAAATCACCTTTGGCCCGAAGTTCACGGCAGACTTGGGGAGTGATGAGGGCCCGGATGTTCGTGACGATGGGCCCAGCGAAGCCACAGACAACGATGGTATCACCGACGCGAAGGCTACCGTTCACAAGGATGACATCGAGAGTTGTTCCTTGACCTTCCATTTTTTTTACCTCAAGAATCGAGCAGCGAAAATCATCTGTTGTGGAAACACGCGCTGACAAAAATTTTTGCATGAGCTGTACAAGAAGAACGAGAAGGTCTGGGATACCCTCACCTGTGTGTGCACTGACTGGCACAAGAGAAACATTCTTTTGGAAGTCTTTGTTCTCATAGTAAAGTTTTGAGTTAAAACCTTCTTCCATTAGCTGCTGGACGACATGAGCCACCCGGGTATTATATTCCTGGATGACATAGCCCTCCTGATGCTTAAGAGCATATTGGATAGGCCGGTCGGGGAAAGGTCTCCATCCGTATATACGATCGACCTTATTCATTGCCACAACGAAGGAGCACTTCCGTTGACGAAGAAGATGAAAGCTCTCTCGTGTCTGAGGCTCGATCCCCTTGGTGATATCAACAATAACGATAGCGATATCACACAGAGAGCTACCGCGGCTGCGAAGATTAGTAAAAGACTCGTGCCCTGGCGTATCAATGATAAGAAGTCCTGGAATCTTAACATTAAAGCGGTTATTCTCGGCAATTTCTTTTGTTTTTTCAACGATGGTCTCTAGTGGAAAGAAGGTGGATCCTATCTGCTGAGTAATTCCACCCGCTTCTGCGCCTTGCAGGTTAGTTCGACGAAGTTTGTCTAAGAAGCTAGTTTTGCCTGCATCGACATGTCCGAGAACGCAGCAAATTGGGGAGCGAAGCTTTCCTGTATTCTCAGCAGCTACTGCTTTTCGTCTTTCTAGTTCGAAAGATTTCGTAAGCAGCTTACGCTCAGTTGCTTCTAATGAAGATACTACCTCCCTCGTATTAGATTCAGTACTCATTAGGGCCTCTTGTTGCTCAACGAATGGATCTGCGACTAAATCCTCCCAGCTGTCAATTTTAAAGTCTTTTTGGCCAAACTCATTCGAACAAACACTTGATGCATCATCAGAAGAGAGTGCTGCAGCTACATAGACTGGCTCTGTTGGAGCACTTTCAGTCTGCGTCTCTGGGCTACTAATTTTCTTTTTTGCAGAAGTTTTCTTTGAAGCGTATAGATTCTTTCGGAAGCTTTTAGTATTATCCGATTCTTCCACTACATCTGGAACAATCAGACCACCACGTCTCAGAGATTCGAGCTTCTTAATTTGCTCTTGTCGTTGTTTCTGCGTCATGGTCGAAACTTTACTTTCTTTCTCAACTTTCTTTTCCTCTTCTCTTCGACGCTCTTCTTCCTCGATTTTTCGCATCTCTTCTTCGATGCGCAATCTTTCTTGTTCTTCTTCCCTCTTACGTTGTTCTTCGGCTTCTTTTCGCTTTTGCATTTGAGCTTTTAACGCGCTCAGTCCTGCAGGCTTACTAGGGCCTTTGGCTGCTGGTTTTGCTGATTGTTTTGGCGGCATAATGGCGGAATTTAGTTCATTTAAATTTCGGAACTAAAAGAAGAAGAAAGCGTAATCTGAAAATTTTCAAGTGATAATATTGGAAGTCTTCAAGCACTCGAGAATATATGGGATACTTTTCGGTTGAAATCGCTCAGCATAGTACGAGCTGCACGTTTAAGCTTAGGCAATGGCGAAAGCATAAATTAAGAGCTTAATCATCGGAGAAATCGCGGGGTCTTTTCCAATTTATACTGATGATACAAATTACTGGAGAGTTTGCACCTATCCGAGAGAAGCCTTCGCGTATGATGAAATAATTAACTATTTCATTGCTTCATTGTGCGGTTTACAAAAAATTAATTGTTGTTGTACCAACTGAAAATGATGGCGAAGTTGCCCAGAGCTAGGTTATACGATTTGATGCACTCATTTCTGAGCTTATTCTTCGTTCTGAGCCTATTCTATATCAGCACAAGCTTCAGCATAATTCTACTTCCCCTGTACGCGCTACTCGTTCCATTTCATCGTGATCTATTCGTCAAAATTGGCAACATCTGTCAGAACCATTTTCTAGCTCTTGTAGTTCATCTCCTCGAGAAATGGTGCAGTCTCGAAATCAAAATCTCTGGAGAGCTCCCAACTAATTCTGAAAGTAGTATCATTATACCAAATCATTTGTCGCATGATTGGCCTGTTATCTGTGCTTTGGCCTATCATAGAAAATCACTCGGAAATCTCAAAATAGTTATCAAAGGTATCGTAAAGTTTGTACCAGGGTTCGGGTGGAGCATATGGCTCATGTTTTGGCCTTTTGTTTCGCGGAAATGGGCTTTGGATAAAAACATACTCGAAAAACTATACACGAACTACGCTAATCAGAGCGAAAATACTTTGCTATGTATGTTCTGCGAAGGCACAAGATATAGTGAAAAAGCTTATAAAGCTTCAAAAAAGTTCGCTGAAGAGAACACCGAATGTCCAAATATGGAGTACTGCTTAGTACCCCGAGCACGAGGCTTCATTGCTGCAACAAAATCCTTTCTTCGCTCTTGTTCTGAGCCCCTTTCAGTCTACAATATGACTCTTGTCTATGAAGGATTCAGCGAAAGAAATCCATCTATGATAGATATCATATTTCGTCGCCCCACAGGAAAGCGTTCAGTGATAATTTTCACGTCAACTGAGAAATTAGACAATACTACTATTCCTTCAGATGAAACACTCAAAACGTGGTTGTTTCAGCGATTTTCAGAAAAAGAGGCTCTTCTCCAGGACTATTATGATCCAAATTCAAACACAGACTTTAATGCTAAGATGCAGCGTGCTGGCCATCTCTCCATGCTCACTATCATGCCCCATACGCTTTTCTGTCTCATTGGATCGTGGGTTGCAACTCGAATGTACATCATTCTTTTTAAGTCCGCCATGCTTCTTTTGCCTTTCTAAAAATCTAGTACTACGTGGATTAAACCGGGTGACCATTCAACAATATCTTACTTTTAGGAGTTTAAGTGCTAAATGATATACGAGAATGCCTAAAAGAGCAGAGAAAACTGAAAATAGGCATACGTTAAGTAACATCGTAGACTTTGTCTCCAAAATCAAAGACATTGACTATCCCGAAACGCTATGTGATAAAGATGCAGATCGTTTTCATTCACAAGAAGAGCTTTCTAAGTACTCGTTGTCAGAATTAAAAGGATTCTGTCTGCATAATTATAATGTCATCTTGATAAAATGGATGAAACTTCGCCTGGAAAAAGAATACCATCAGTGCACTTTATTACAAAAATCTAATCTAGAAGTGAAGAAAGAAAGTGATGAAGAGGCAAATTTAAAAGAAATCATTGCCCATATAGAACAGCAGGAAGAAGAATTGCGCGACAACTTGTGCTACAGCAGATATCTTCTAGATGTGCTCCAGAAGCTCGAGCGCAATCCGGAAAAGTACCTCTAGTTTTAGGGCTGTAATTTTTAGACTATATGGCAGTAAGCATAAACTTAGTACATTATCTTATCTGTTGGCAATGGAAGTTTATGAACGCATCGTCCATAGGGTCCGTGGAGCAATGTGGGCTCATCATAGAAGGCTCATGCCCGAACGCCAAGCGCAGCGTATCCTAGGATATGTCTATAGTCACAAGTACGAATATCAAATCCGTTTTGATGAGATGACTATAACTGGTACAGAGCTCGATGGAAAGGTTGAAGTAGTCATTACACCGGCGGGATATGTCAAAAGTGTCCGTGTTGCACCAGATTTTGAAGATTACAATCAATGTGAACGGGACAGCCTTCTTATGAGCGCCTATACAAAGGCCAAGCTAGAAGGCAATGTGCTGATGGCACAAGCAGAGTTAAAAATTTACCATCAATTTCTCCGAGACTTGAAGCCTGTCGTCATGGGAATACGAGATAACCCTGAGTTCTATACCATCAATGTGGGAATTAAACATGAAGATGAACAAGGTGAAGAGGATCACGAGACTCCGCATGGCGTTTTACGGGGCTCTAAAAGTGTGCAGCGTCATAGAACGATACCATACTCTAAAGCATCTACTCCATATGAAGAGTGGAAATATCGGCATGAGATGCTTAAAGCTTTCTTCCACTCACCAAAAGGAAGGCAATTCGCTCGAACATACGCTGGAAAAGACATTATTCATCGCTACTATAAGCAATATGCATCTGCTGTTAATCTTGATTATACTCCCCGTGGTGCCCCTGGTGCAGTAGAGGACGTTGCGCCACTAGATCTACCAGTACCATATATGTCTATGGATGAAACTGCATTGCTAAAGCGAAACTGGTTTGCGTACTTGGACAACGTAAACGTCGCACAAAAGCTTTGGAATAGAGTGCAGTCGTATGATAGAATGTCGTATGAGCGATCCTTACAGGCAGAGGGCAAAGCCTGGCACGCTGAAATCAACTCTGCTGCGTGCACGCGCTATTAAGATTCCCTGTGTAATATTGTTAGGCCAAGAACTATTTTTAGGAGAAGTATTGTCCAAATTCAAGATTTTCTTTCTATTCATGATTTAACCACCCGAAGCCGAGTTCCATTCGTATTCTATGTCCAAGGCACACTCTGATGAACAGTATCCTCGAAAAGTTTCATCAAAGACGGCAAAACAAGGGGCAGTGTTCACTAAGCCTACATGGGCTTCTGCACCAAGGAAACGCGGCGTTCACCTTGAAGTATGGCGCCCAAAGAAAGGTGAGGACCCCAATAGCTCGAGATCCATCGTCGATTTTTGCTACCACGCATCGAATATATGCATCGACTCACACTCATACTATCTTTTTGGCTCAAAGTCAGATATCTGTGATTTCGTGATGCATCACCCTTCTTGCTCACGCGTGCATATGGCTATCGTCCACCACGCAGAGACAGGCGTGGTGTATGTCGTTGACTTAAATTCTACGCATGGCACATATATCAATGGCGTTCGACTACCTGCGGGCAAGCCAACAGAACTCAAAGCAGGTGGGGTGCTCAAAGCAGGGTATAGCAGCCGCGCGTATATTCTTCGAATACACGCCCCGATTCGAAAGGAAGTAAAAATGGAAGTTGCTGACTTCTTGAAGGAGCTAAAAGAAGATGATGCACCAGAAGAATCTGCCCAGCTAGCAGCCGAGAGCAATCCGAGTGAAGTAGGGCCACGTATGGGCTATCACATTCTCATCAAGCATGCTGCAGTCCGCAAGCCGAGCTTCCGCGGTAAAGCAATAACGCGCTCGAAGGATGAAGCGATAGCGCTCCTCACAAGTGAAATCCGACCGAAAATCGCTGCAAAGCCTGAGGAATTCGCACAAGTTGCAAAAGTATATTCCGAGTGTGTCAGCGGTCAGAAGTCCGGTGGTACAATGCCGCCGATGGTGAAAGAAAAAGATTGTGGTGATCTGAACCCTTTGCGCGACGCTCTGTGGGCCCTCGATGAAGGTGCTATTTCTGACCCTATCGAGACAATCTTGGGCGTACACCTCATTATGTGGAAGCGTGCATAGCCATGTTTCATGAATAAATACATCCATTTTTAAAGATTGGTTAACTCAAGCCCGCTCCATTTTTATACTTTTTGCAATGCGTCTTTCCGTGTTCCAGCGATTCGGCCAGCGTACGTTTGCTATGCAGGCATACATGAACATTCATGCCAGCGTGACGTCGTCGCATTCGCTTCAGACAAGTAGCAAACGCTTCTTTAACGCGCCAGGGGCAGGGGCCCCCAGCAGCGGTGTCGCCTCTCCCTCAGCTGACCGCGTGTGGGAGCTCTGGAGCGAAGGCAATCTCTTCGCACTGTCCATTTCCGAGCTTCAGGCCTTCCTCCGCGAGCAGGGCGTCCCACACATCGACCCGACGTGGCGGAAATCTACCCTCGTTAAGCAGGTCGAAGAGATCGTTTCTTCGCTGCGTAGTCACTCATCAAAGAGCGTCAAGAGCACTGAGGTCGCTCGAGCGACCCCCAGCGCAATCACAGCGAGTGACTCGCTGAGTGAGCTCACCGCGGACGGTGTCTTCGACCAGGGGAGCACCTTTGTCGACGTTCAGCAGAGCGGTCTCTACTCGGGCGACTCGATGGGGCCGATCATCCCGCGTGCCTTTCAGCTGATGCACGAAAGCCTTTCGCCAGACGTCGCCCTCAGCCGCATCAACACGTCGCTCTTCCCTGGTGGAAGTTCGAAGCTACAGGCGTACACGCTGCTCCCGACGAACGCCGCCAACTCCAACCGCGGGCGGTTCAGCAAGGCCTTCCAGTGGTGCGTGCTTAACCTCTGGAACATGAGCATGGACGGCGAGATGCATTTGTCTGTCGGTCGGATGCTCTTCTGGAAGGGGGCGTACTGCTACCCAGAGCCGGCGGAAGGCGAGCAGAGGCGTCTCATGTCTCTCTGGACCGTCCAGCAGAAGCTCCAGGCACAGCAACCGTACACGTGGGTGAGCGTCGCTTCCAAGCGAAACCGCGCGGCCGTTGATGAATTTCTGCAGCAGAATGCGTACGAGCGCTGTGGCCCAAGCGAGGATCCCATCGAGTCCTACCGTGTTGCTGTCAAGCGGGCCAATCGCGAGGTTCTCGAGGGTGAGGTCAGCAGCGACATGGCGACCACCTCCCTCAAGCCCTGCTGGGAGCGCTTTCTCCTCACATTTTACGTCCGTGACGCCATGCCAGACGTCCGCATCCAGATCCGCGCGCGGCTCCCGTTGAAAAAGAAGACAGGGGACATGTTCTCAGGGGTGAACCTTATCAAGATGAGCGGTGAAGCCGTCGAGCCAGCGCTGCCGGGTGACCTCGGTGAGGTCCTCCACGTCACGAAGCGCTCAGTGAAGACGTGGAAGCGCACGATTGATAACCTCCGCGTTTCCTTGCTGATCTCAGAGATAACGAGCCAAGTCGCCTACGCTGGCGAGGGCAAGCAGACCGAAGACACCCGCATGGAGTACGAGATGCGGTGTACTATCCCGCAGCAGAACGACACCATCGACCTCGCGGCCATCAGCGAGGAGATCTGGGAAGCCACGCTGCAGTTCTCGAAGGCGCTCGAGGAAGGCATGGTGGACTTTGGGTGCATGCCGGAACAGACTGCCGAGTAAAATTTCCGAGATCCTGCGCAAGGCGTGCCATGTGTGATATTTTCGCATAGCATTGACGGAGTAAGGGTGTGAGCGTGAAATATTATGTGTTATTCTTCTCAGATTTTTCAACTTATCGAATGAACACGAACTCCCCATAATGGTTAACATTTTCGACTCACTAACAAAGCACATTTCATTCAAGTCGAGCACTGCGGCCCCAGACTTCCATCGCGATCAGCGAGGAGCAGTCAAACTGCAAAAAGAAGTAGCGGCAAAGAGCAACGATGCCTTTGACCTGCACCTACCAGACACGCTCGACTTCTTCGGCGAGGATACTGTGCCTGAAGCTTCGACGAGTGCAGCAAAGCCGGTGGAAAAGGCACCAAAAGTGAAAAAAAGCAAAGAAGCAGTGCCGAAGAAGACAGAAGCACAAAATGAAAGCCCACAGCCATCGCTGACAGCAGCTGAAATTAAAGAAATTCGAAAGTCGCAGGACATTCATGCGCTTGTGATGCTGGCGAGCGACGCATCAGCGAAAAAGCTGCTCAAGTCTCGGAAAGCCCGCAGGCGAAACCGCTCGGGGGACCTTGCGGGTGTCCCAGAAGTCCCGTCTTGTGTGCAAAATTTCGCTGCACTCCGTGCACACAACGTACCACAGCGTATGCTGGACAACCTCGCTGTCCGCGATATGACAGAGTGCACCGCTGTGCAAATGCAAGCGATACCAGCGATGCTTGCAAGCATCACTGGGGGTGGAGGTATCCCAGCAGCCTCCATCGTCTGCGCGCCGACCGGCTCGGGCAAGACTGTCGCCTATCTTTTGCCACTTTCGACATTCGTGCACAAAACGAAGGAAAAAGCAGCGGAAACAGACGCTCTGCGCGCCATTGTGATCGCCCCAACGCGTGAGCTCGCCATGCAGATCGAGCGAGAGTTTCTCTTCCTTGCCGACCACCTGGGCATCCGATGCATGCGGCGGGAGAAGAGCAAGTCGCAGACATCCAAGCAGGACGTGCTCATCAGCACACCCAAGCGCATTCTCAGCCTTCTTGCTGCGGGCCACATAGCGCGCAAGCACTTCCGTTTTTGTGTTTTTGACGAGTTCGACCGCCTCTTTGACCGCGACAGCGCGGATATGCACCGCCAGACGCTCGAAATTCTGCAGTTGATTCCCCAGAAAGAGGCAATCCTCGGGCTTTTCAGCGCGACAATCCCGCAGCGGCTCGAAGAGGCCTTCCGCAAGGTCTACCCGCACGCCTACTACCGCATCCTTATTGGCGCACGCGTCTCGGCGAACACAAGCGTCAGCCAGCGAATGCTCTACGTCCGCGACGAGGCCTCAAAGGTCGACGCATTGCGGCGGCTCCTCACTGGCGGCTTCAAGGCACCGATGCTCATCTTTGTGCACACGGCGGAGCGCTGCGCGCAGTTCGCCAAGGCCATCGACACGCCGGCCCTCCGCGTTGCTGTACTCCGCCACGACATGCCTGAGCGCGCCAAGAACATTCTCATCGAGCAGTTCCGGCTTGGTGAGATCTTTGTGCTCATCACCACGGACATGCTCGCGCGTGGCATAGATTTTAAGGATGTCGGCACAGTCGTCAACGCGGACATTCCACTGACGGCGGAGACCTACGTGCACCGCGTGGGGCGCTGTGGGCGCGCTGGCGGTCAGGGCGACGCCGTCACGTTCTTCACTGACGACGACACGCCGTTCATTCCCGCTGTCGTCAAGTTGATTACTGAGGCTGGCGGTGAGGTTGCGCCGTACCTGCTCGAGATGAAAGCGCCAGGCGCTGGCAAGCTCAAAAAGGCCCGCATCGCCGTCGGCAAGCGTCTCGACCTCCCCCGACTCGGTTAAGTGTCGTTTTTGCAAACTTTTATGTATTTTTTACTAGATTAGTGCCCCAACTTGTAATGTATTCTCCCTATTCACTAAATTTACGAAATGCACACGCTTGACATTGGAGACCACTACCTTTTGTACCCGTCTGTGCATCGAGCGAATGGCGCCGATGACAGCCGACCATCTGGCGCATATGCGAAGAAAGCGCGAGACTATGAAATCCGCGAAGTTGGGGCGAATGGTCGGCGCGTGCCGTTCGATGCGAAAGATGCTGTTGCAGACACCGACGACGAAATGCAAGGTGCCACTACGTACCTTTCAGTGCTGTGCAAAGTGCTCTTAAGCGAGCGCGGTACTGAAGTGGGCGTAAAAGAGGCAATACGCGAGATGCAAAAAGCGAATTTCATGGAGCAACTCCAGCCCTTTTTTTCCTCAAATCACATGATGCGCCTCATGAGGTATATCGCATCCCTGGCTCCCCCATGCACAAACACGGACGAGCTACCGACACGTGCGGACAAAGCCCATTTCACGAGGGGCTTTTACGAAATGTCAGCGCAAGGACCCATCAGCGATGAAGCAGCTCACAATATTCAAGAAGCGCTGAAGGCTTATGCGCGGCACATGACAGTCTTTGTCGTGAGGACCCAGGATACAGTGAAGCTTCAATTTCGTAAGCTTGAAAAAGAGGAGGCACACAATGCCTGCAAGCGTAATGCAAGGTACACGCACTTCACCCTCAAAATTGACGGACTGAGCTCGCAAGACGCAGTTTCGCGCATAGCGACCCTCTTGCAAGTGCCAATCAGTGACTTCCAGTTTGCTGAAGAAAAAGGAGACAAGCATCGCATATACCAGCGTGTGTCTGCGCATGGGATAGACTGGGACCGAATTCAAAGCGCGTGCATGCGCCTCAAAAACCTGACGCCTGCGAGCCCATGCATGTCCAGAAATCCTCTGGCGCTCGGCAGTTTCAACGGGAATTACTATTCGATTTTTCTGAAAGAGCGAAAAGATAAGGATGAGCACTGGGAGAAGGTTTTCAAGCCTGTAAAGCGCTCTGGATTCATTAATTACTATGGGCCTGAGCGGTTTGGCCCCATTGAGCACCCCGCGCACGCGCTTGGCCTCCATATCATACGGAGAGAGTATGTTCTTGCACTGCAGCTCTTCTTTCAGAGAACATTGGCAAAGACAGAAGCATTTCGCGAAAGTGCTGCAGCGTTTGACATTGCCAACTTGACCGCCAACACGGTGCTATCGTATCAAAAAGCTGCCAAACTTTGCCCACAAGAGCTGTCGAATGCCCTCAAGGTGCTCCACGCACTCGCAAAAAGCCCCAAGAACTACGCTGAAGCATGGGAGTGCATCGATGCCGAGACTCGCTCATCGTACATTCGGGCAGTGCAAAGCTACCTATGGAACCTCATGGCATCAAGGCGCTTTGCAATGCATGGGAACGCGCTCGCGGTCGGCGACCTCGTCTACAAGTCAACTTTCGGCAGACTCAAGAAGAATGTGTACGGCGAGATGAGCCCATCGACAAAGGTGGAAGTCATCACAGAGGCGAATATGTCCGAGTACACAATGCTCGATGTCGTGCTACCGCTGCTCGGCGATGCGCCAGACCTGCAGTACCCCAGGCATGCCTGTGGTCAGGGTGCATACCTCGACATTCTCCAGAGCATAGGTGCAGAAGATTTCATGCGCTTTGCATTGCCAGGTGGCTATAGAAAGCTCATGGTGAAGCCCCGTCGTTTCGAGGGCAGCGGCAGGCTTTTTATCTTCCAGCTTCCCAAAGGGTGCTACCCATCATCGCTGATCCGTGAGTTTGTACGTTTGTAGAGAGACCTAGAAGAGGGCCATTTTATGAGCCACTTGTTCAAAGTGACTCCTATTCAGCACTTTCCAAAGTAAACTTTTCCTGAAATGTTTCCATACAGTAAATGCAAACGTATGACTTCGGGGACGATTATTTGCTATGGCCGACGCTGCATGCTGTAAACGGGCCGGAGGATACTCGCCCCACGGTAACCATAAAAAAGAACCCAGAAGACTTTGAAGTGTGGGAGCTGGGCGTTGATAACAAGAAAATTCCTTTCGATCCTAGCGAAAACCATTCAGTAGAGTACTTACTCGATGAACAAGAGGAGGAGATGCAGCCATTTGTTCGGGGAAAGACAGTCTCAGATATAGTTGGTTTCTACTTTACAAGGAAATCAATGGAAGAAATTTGTGATTTCGCATCTTCAACAAAACCGACAAGTGCAGACGGCGCGCAATCTGCAGATGGGACAGTTCACTTTCTCGATGTGTATCCGCGCGCCTCACTCGATCGGTATCATGTTCGATCGATTCAAAAGGGAGTGCGGCACTTTTGGCCGCATTTGATCGCACGACGAGTCTCCGGCCACGGTTCGCACAGGCGCATTCGGTTTCAAGTGCTCAGTGAAAAGCAAAGAGAAATTTTAGAATCGAAATACACATACTTCACACTCCGCACAGAAAACTATGATTCTGAAAGGGCAATTCACTGCATTGCCAAGGCACTGGATGTCCCGAGGACTTCGCTTACCTGTGCTGAAGGAAAAGATGACTGTGCGATCACCTACCGGCGCATGTGCGGGCGCAATATCGATAAGCCAAAGCTTATTGAGCGCTTCGGGGGAACAATCGGATGCACCATACAGGTAGCGAACCTTTCCGAGGCGCCGAAGCCTATCTCGCCGAGCGACTACGGCGGCAACTCATTCAAGGTCAAGATCTGCGATACTGGTGGACTGAATGAAGCGCAGGTGGCCACCTTGCAAGAAATCTCACGTCATGGATTCATTAATTACTATGGCGCAGAGCGATTTGGAAGCAACACATGCCCATCGCACATGATAGGCTTGTATGCACTTCGAAAGGCTTTCGCTTCAGCACTCGCACTACACTTTATTCATCTCGCTGAGAAATCAGACATATTACGGCGCTGTGCTGGTAAGCTTAATCTCGATGACTTTTCGGCGAACACCACATATGATTATGCGTTGGCACTTGACCTGTGCCCAAGATCACATCAAATTGAGCGAGAAATGCTCCAAGTGCTCATAAATGACCCGAAGAGCTACAAGGAGGCATGGGAATGCGTTCCGGAAGAATCGCGCACAGGGTATTACGAAGCTGTACAATGTTACGATGGAATCGAATGGTCACGAAGCGCCTCGCACTCTTCGGGCGCTCCCTTGTGGTTGGGGATCTAGTTTCACCCATCAACGAAAGTTTGTTTTTCAAGACTGACCGTAAAGACTACTTTTACGCTGACAAGCCCCCAGATGCCAGAGTGCATGTCATCATGGACTATAATATTGCATTATTCAATCAGCATAATGCAATTAATGACCTTTTCATGCCTCTTGTAGGAAGTGAATCACGCTTAAAGTACCCAACGCATGCGTCTTTCGGTGAAGAGGCGTATTTAGAAGAGCTCAAGAGGCTTGGTGCCGAAGACCTTCGCAGTATGAACATTCGGGGAGGATATCGACGGGTTTTCTATCAGTCCTTTGTGCCCTGGAGTGGTGATCCATCGAGTGGAGGTTTTCCGATCGGTTGTGATCTTCCAAAAGGGTGTCACGTTAATGCGGTGCTACGAGAAATCGTCCGTGTGTGTGAAGGGCATTGACCTCGATATCCATGCGTGAAGATCCATCTGGTAAATAATAACCGAGCCAGTGGAGTCTAAAAAATAAACACTGTGAAGTAGGATTTTATATTTAATTAGAGCTGAGTAGAGTTAGAATGCAGGGAAATGACATCGGTGACCACTTTTTGCTTTGGCCTACACTACACGCAGTAAACGGCACTGATGACAAGCGACCGACGTGGGACTTTCCAAGGAAAGCTGATGATTTTCATGTTTGGGAGCTCGGGAAAGATAAAGAGCCAGTACCGTTCGAGCACAATGTTAAGATTGATGATGAGACCTTCGAGACCTTACATGAGTCTTTCGTCGACAATGAGATTGGTTCCGAAGAGCTCTGCTTAAGGGCTATGGGCTTAGTTATTCGGTTTATAGGGGATGTTCACAGATATTTTTCAGAAGATGACATCGAAAATCTGTCCAGCTTTGTGGCTGTCACGGGTCCAACATTACCGGGGCGCAAACGCGCTGCTTTGGAACCAAGGGAGGCAAAGTTTCGCGAGGAGGGCCAGATTGATCTGCAGCCACGTCGAGCACTGTCGAAAAGTGGGCGGAGAAAAATTCGTGAGTCTGTGGAAAAATATTTTCCACATCTGACAACTGAAGTCATACGAATCCCAGACAAGCGCACACAAATTCGATTCAGAGTGCTTCGGCAAGCAGAGAGATCGAATCGTTCGACATACATTCACTTTACTTTGCTAATGAAATACTTTAACATTGAAGACAAAATTTTGTCGATAGCAAAGCATCTTCGTGTCCCCGCAAGCTCATTCACGTACGCCGAAAATAAAAATGTTGGGCCAGCAATCGTTCACCAGCGAGTATGTGGGCGCAACGTAAATGCAGGAAAACTGCAGACATTTCTCGACGATGAAGCGGCGAGCTTCGTACGAGCCACAGGACCGCTATCCCCTGTCGACTCTTTCGGGAACCATTTCTCAGTTTTTCTCGGAAACATAGCAACAGTGAGTGACCCGCAGCGTGAAATTCTTAATTTAATTCAAAGCTCTGGTTTCATCAATTACTACGGCCCAGAGTGCTTCGGCCCTAGTAGCTGTCCATTTCACGTCCTCGGCCTGCACGCACTCCGAAAGTCGTTCGGAACTGCTCTCCGGCTGTACCTCTTTGACCAGGCTGAATCCTCCAATGCGTTCCGACGGTGCGCCAGTGAGCTCAAATTCGATAATTTTGAAGCGAATACTGCAGAAAACTTTACTGAAGCACTCGAACTATGTCCAAGATCGCACCAGGTTGAATGTGCCATGCTCGAAATCCTCTCAAAAGACCCGAGCAGCTATAAAGAAGCATGGGAGTGCATCGCCGAAGACACTCGTATGGGGCACTATAAAGCAGTACAGTGTTACATCTGGAATAGAATGGTTAGCAAGCGTCTCGAAAGCTTTGGACATTTACTCGCTGTCGGTGATTCCGTTCTGGACGATTCGGAGGAATGGTATGTGGCTCTTCAGAACCATAAACTTGCGAGCGCTCATAAGCCACTGAGTACCCCAATAAAAATACTAACAGACCAAGATGTAGCTGAGACCGAAAGGTGCCCCCCGATATACGACCTTGTAATGCCACTTGTTAGTAATGACCCGGATGTTGTGTACCCAGCACACAAATCATGCAACGAAGCAGCCTATATGGAAGAGCTCAGAGCACTCGGTGTGCAGGAACTTCGCAATGTTGGCCTCCCCGGGGCCTACCGCCGGGTATTTTTCCGCCCGTTTGAGTTCACTTGGCACCATTTGTCAGGAATTGGAAAAGTAAACATCTCCTGCCATCTTCCAAAAGGGTCTCACATTAATGCAGTCTTACGAGAAGTCACCCGCATTCATGAAGAATAATGATCTCGAGGCAGCCATACTGACTCATTGGTGATGCAACTGCTACGTGTTATGAACTAGGAAGTGATGTACTTGGATCTCTACGTAAGCATCAATTTCGAGGATGTTGCTTTCATTTGATAACTGTAAAAATGCAGGAAAATGACATCGGCGACCACTTTTTGCTGTGGCCATCTCTACACGCAGTGAACAGCGCTGACGACAAGCGACCGGCGTGGGTTATTAAGGAGAGGCCCGAAGATTTTCAAGTTTGGGAGCTGGGGAAGGATAAAGAGCTCGTGCCTTTCGACCCTGACGTGAAGATTGATCATGAGACAGCCGAGAGCATACATCGATCTTTCCATGAGGGACGGGTGAGCGACAGAGAAGCCATTAGTACTGCAATAATGTTCGTAGGTGATATCCTGGGTGAAGTTTATCATTTTTTTCCCGAAGAAAAGATCACAGTGTTGTTCGCATTCTTAGTTGCAACAGTACCACTACGACCTGGGCACGATCGGCCTACCTTGGATCCTGAGGTGGTAGAGCTTGTTGAAGCTGGAATGTACGACGTACGACCACGCCGAGCTTTAGTTAAAAGTGAGCGGAAAAAAATTCGCGAGGCTGTGGAAAAGTATTTTCCGCACATTACAACTGAAGTGATACGTCGTCCGGGCAAGCGCGCACGAATTCGGTTCAGAGTCCTTAGTGAAGCAGAGAGAGCAAGCCATGTGACGTACGTTCACTTTACGCTGAAGTTGGAATACTCGGGCATTCAAGGGCCACTTACGGAGCTCTCAAGAAATCTTGATGTTCCTGTGACCGCGTTCACGTACACCGAAAACAAACATGCTGGGCGAGCAGTCGTTTATCAGCGCGTTTGCGGGCGCAACATAGATGCACGAGGTCTGCAAAACTATATATGTTTAAGTGACCAAGTGGCGAGCGTCGTTCGGGCTGATGAACCGCTATCCTCTGCGGACTCATTCGGGAATCAATTCACAGTTTGTATCAGAGATATACGAAGACTGACAAAATCGCAGCGTGAAGCACTTGATGCCATGCGGACCGACGGGTTCATCAATTACTATGGCCCAGAGAGCTTCGGTTCCGCCAGCTGTCCGGCGCACATCATCGGCCTGCACGCACTCCAAAAATCGTTCGCTGCTGCGCTACGACTGTATCTCATCGACCAGTTCGAATCTGTCGATTTGTTGCGCCGATGCGCCAGTGAGCTCAAAATCGATGATTTCGAAGCCAACACTGCAGAAAACTTTATTGACGCACTCGACGTGTGTCCCAGATCGCAATGGGCTGCGTGTGCCATCTTCGAAACCCTTGCAAATGACCCGAGCAACTATCAAGAAGCATGGGAATGCATTGCCGATGAGACTCGTATGGGCTACTATAAAGCAGTACAATATTATATCTGGAATAGAATGGTTAGCAAGCGCCTCGAAAGCTTTGGGCACTCACTTATCATAGGTGATCCCATTTCACACGATTTGCATGAATCGCATATGCATCTTGCGGACTATGCGCTTGTGAGCGCTGATAAGCCACTGAGCACCCCAGTCGGCGTGCTCACAGACAAGCACTTTGCAGTGACCCCAAGGCACTTTGACATATACGACCTCGTCATGCCACTTGTTGGTAGTGACCAGGGTGTCAAGTACCCAGCACACGAATCATGCAACGAAGCAGCCTATGCGGCGGAGCTCAAAGCACTTGGTGCAGAAGCGCTCCGCAGTGTTGGCCTCCCTGGGGCCTACCGGCGAGTATTTTTCCGCCCGTTTAAGTTCAGGTGGTACCATTTGGAGTCAACCGAAGAACTGCGTATCTCCTGCCAGCTTCCAAAAGGGTGCCACATCAATGCAGTTCTCCGAGAAGTCGCTCGTGTCAGTGAAGCTCCTTGATCCAACATATTCAGCTAAAAATTTTCCATCAAATCGATCTGCGCTTAAGCTTATTTACTTTCTCAAAAATTTTCCATTATAAGCCATGCTCCGCCGAACCTGCGCGTCTCGCTTCATGGAGCACGCGAGCATGAACCTGCCGAGTAACACAGACGGCCCCACTCCCGAGGGCGCGCCGATACAGCTCAACGCCAACACCACCAAGCCCTGGTACGACAAGGTCGAAAACTCTTTTCCGACGTCCCTTCGCGGCCGCGGTGGGCACGAGCCCGACGTCCCAGACCACCACTGGATACCGCAGTTCTTCCACGCGTTCAGCTCGATCAGTCGTGCATCTGTAACGCCGTGGAGCGCTGAAGGCCCAGAGAACGCCTTCCGCTTCCGTCCTTTCCCGCAGTTCGACAAGCGCGCGCAGGACCAGATCCGCCAGATGCACGAGGCACCAGAGCCCTATGGCCCGAACAGCCTGCCGTACCGCGACCGGTTCCTCGCCGAGCTCGAGGCGTGCAAGAACCCGTACATCAACCGCCGCGTGCGCGAAAAGGCGCATATGACGCCCTGCACGTACCTTGACCGAGAGATCGCCCGCCAGATCCACAAGAAGGAGCACCAGACGCCGCTGCAGGTCCAGCGAGACGCGGGGCGCATCGAGCGGCCGCTGCCGATTGCAGGGAAGCTGCCGGTCGACCCCCTCTTCCCGTATGTCTACGACGTCGACGACCTCCGCGAGTACGAGCGCACGAAGCACCACCTCAAGCGCTTTACATGGCAGCCAGACGCAGAGGCGCAGTACACGATTATTATATGTGCCCACTGGGACCACCAGGCGCGCCTGTGTGCCGAAGACTTCGCGACGTTCATCTGCTCTATCGCAAAGACGACTATTGAAGAAAAGCTCCAGGGGCTGCGCTCGCAGATCGCAATTTTCATGAAGCACGCCGATGTGCTCGACAGCGACGGCGCGGGCAGCCGGATGAAGGGCGTCGACCCGAAGATTCTGGAGGCCATCATCAACGAGCTCCGCGCCGAGGGCAACTACTCGACAAAGGAGATCCGCCAGTTCGTGCTGATGTACCTCGAGACGCTCGAGCGGCAGTGCCAGCTGGCGCTGAGCCGCGTGAACAGCGGCGAGTTCCCAGAGGTCAAAGAGCTCGAGCCGTTCATCCGCGCCGAGCAGTTCTGGGCGTCCAAGAAGCCTTTCGGAAATTTTAATGACATGGAGAGCAGCACGCGATGCTTCGAGTGGCGGCGCTACTTCCGCCAGATAACGCTGCGCCTGCCGTTCACGTGCACGGAGATCGAGAAGCGCATCAAGGACACGCGCCTGTGGCTGCACCGCGAGTGCACTGTCGAGTACCAGACGATGATCAAGCGAAACATTGTGCTTGACTTTGAAAAATTCCCTGTGATGCACGACCCGAACCCGATCCCGGGCCACGAGTACCACCGGAACTTTTCGTTTGCCCTCGACTGGAAGCCTATGCAGCCTTACGGCATCCGGCACTTCCAGTACAGCAAAAAGGCGGGGTGCCGCGTGGCGAAGCAAGAAAAGACTGCGCATTACGAAGATGTCTTTCCAACAGACACGTGGGCAACTATGGCCTCCCGTATGGATGTGCCGCTCGAAGACCTGAAGGACGCGAACGCAGATGTCCGGGACAAAGTTGACAAGCACTTGAAAACATCGGGGGAAGCAGACGTGCTGCTGCGTCAGTTCGCGAGCGCACTCGTCATTCCAAAGACAGCGAAGCAGCGCCGCCCCGCTGAGCATCCCTGGCTCCTGTCGCAAAAGTACGTGCAGTCGTACCTTTTCCCACGAACGATCGCAGAAGAAAAGAAATTCCAGCCCAAGGACGTCTATCCAGTCCCGGAAGAGAAGGACGGTAAGAATAGCTTTCCATTTGAAATGCGCAGGCCCACGGACACAAACTTCCCGAGGGCTGGTGAGCTTGTGCCGGGCGAACAGTCGTGGTGGGAGTACACAAAGTGTTACCTGGACAAGAAGATTTCTGCGGCTGGCCCAGCTGTGGCTTACCGCCATAACCCGCACTGGCCAGTGCAGCACCCACCAGGTACAGAGAAGGACACGCCCTACGAGGAAGATCAAACATGGATGCTGCAACAGCAGCCGTTTCTCAGGAATGAGCGATTTCCTGCAGAATCTTGGTTCTACGATCTTCCGCGCGTTAACCGCGAGCCGCTTATTCGTAGCATGGACTGGCAAGCTCCATGAGGTAATGTGTAGATGTGAAATTTTAGGACAAGTGGGGCTTGCACTCTCCGAGCATGTATCAGGGCACAATATAGTGGTGGATCCTGCTTTAAAACAAGCAATAGTTTAGGCGCGTTTGTTGAATTTTAAGACTGTGGATCAAGCAGTGAAGTAAAGTTTTTTCGTAATTCGAAGCATCAATCTAATATTCTTTCTTCGCAATCTATTCTAGTTAGCAGAGAATGGAGCTAGGCTGAAAATGAGTGCAAGCGTCCCGAAGCCTAAGAAGCTTGAAGATTACTTGCATGATATCGCAGAGTGTCCCGACTCAGTTTATCTTCGGGCGAGTGCAAAGCTTTACAAAATGCTGCGTGATCAGCGAACAGCGCTTAACATATCGCAAGTCTGTGTTGCGACGGCAATGACGTATTTCCATCAGTTTTACTATCAGAGTACAGCAATGGAAGATCATCACCCGCTTGTGGTACTTGCAGCAAGTACGCTTCTAGCATCTAAGGTGGAAAATACTCCAAAGTCGACCAAGAGCATCATTCGATCATTTTTTCCTCAAGAAAAGGAAGTACAGAAACGAACTGACCAGATAGTCGTATACGAAGAACTACTGATTCAGAAGGTAGACTTTACATTTATTTACCCACATGCTTACGCTGACCTAGGAAAATTTCTCAACTCTCTGAAGGATGATGTCCTTGATAATAAACAAAAAGCCACATTCAGGGCAAAATGTGGACTCATTCTGAACGAGAGCTACAGTACGCCACTATATCTAGCATTTACTAGTCATCAGAAAGTTTTCATTCGGTTTATTCTCAAGGTTGTTTGTAGGGTTGTCATTCACGACAAGCCGGATACAGAGAAGATCACGAATGCTTTTGAATCGCATAGTGATATTACCAGTCAGGAACAAAAGGAAGGTTTAAGGTGCCTAGCCAAGGCTCTTAATCTACAATGTGAAAGCGCACTGGAGAGCACAATATTGAGTATTCTAGAAGAAGTTGGAAAAGAGTCTTAGGAATTGACGACTTGATTCTATGTTTATGCTCAGTTTTGAAAGTTAGTAGAATTTTCTAGCTAAGTCACATTTTGCCCTGCAAAATCTCCTCTGCATGGCTATCTTCTCAAAGCGAAGGTGTCACTGATACCGTCTCTGCACTTAATCTTAATTGCTTATCTTAATTGAATTACTGAAGTTTTAGTAGTAATTTCAGAATGAGCGAGAATGCTATGCCATCTTCAACACTCATTCACGAGTATATGAAGAACGCTGAAGAGTTAGCACGGAAGAATAGTAAGCAAGTCAAGTATAAAGCACCTTTCTTCGCTGCTCGTTGGGTCCCCTACGCATGCATATTCTCTTTAGCGGTGCTATGGATTCCCGATCATCTCAAAATAGACGGTATACGGATGGGCTTAAATGCCTATGGTAATCTACAATTTGCAGTTCACAAAGCATACTGGCGGTGGACAATGGATCCAAAGGAGTATGAGACGCTTATGAAGCAAATAGAAGCGAACGTGCCGAAGAAAGACCGCGTAGATTCACCAGACTGCCCGCTTTAACTGACTTGCAATGTGAATAATTGCAGTACATCGAAAACTTCGAAAGACTTTCTTTCATCATCATCCATCTTAGTTTATGAAAATTTTATTTTGAAGTCAATGCTTCGGCCCAGAACTAATACATTCCCATCCGCACGATTATACAAGCACTCCGCAGCAACGCAGGTCCACGTTAATAAGCTTCGAGCAGATCTATGTGAGCCTCCATTGGACCGGCAGCTTACATCAAGACCCCGCAAAGGGCCAGCAGTTGCGCACAACCTCGATGTCTACAAGAAAATGCACAAACTTCACAACTCTGCAAAATGGAAGCAAGCGAACGTGACACCTGTTCGCGGCGGAGTCAGCTCAGACCTCACTTTCCGCAACACGCACAAAGAAGGGCGATACGATACCAGTGGAATGTACCGCGACTGGCTCTATGGAAACGATAGGCGCTATGTGAATTTCGTCGGCTTTGTGCTCTTTGTTCTTATCTTCAGCGTCTTTTCATACACAATCAAGTTCCTCGGAAGTGACAAGTGGGATATGCCAGCACCGCTGCTGAAAACTCCAGACCTCGCGGCCAAGCCAGGTGACCCTGGTGCGAAATTCCAAAAGCTTGTATAAAACAGTTGTCGTAGAGCTCGACGATGCGTAAATAAGCGCTAGTTTTCGTCAATTTTTGTCTGATTCAGATTTGCGAACAATCGATTCAATGCTCGGTGTATCATCTTAAAAAGAATTTCAAGCAAAGCAACACCATAAGCACTTTCTTCGTATCCTCTTTCTATTTTCCAATGGTCAAACTCGACAAGAACGGCAAGCGCCGGCTCGGCCCGTCAACGGACGTCAACCGCCGCTCCATCCAGAAGCAGACGCACCTCCGCACGCCGCGGACCATCCGCGTCCTCAAGCAGCGCGACGAGCGCGTGCGCCGCGACCCCAAAACGGGCGAAATCACCTCCGGAAGCGTGCTCACTGGTGAGGACAAGAAGCGCGGCCAGATGTCCCGCGTGGCGCCGCAGCGCAAGTGGTTCGGCAACACGCGCGTCATCGGCTCCAAGACGCTGCAGTCCCTCCGCGAGGTCATGTCTGAGAAGACGAAGGACCCGTACTCGATCGTCCTCAAGGAGAGCAAGCTGCCGTACAGCGTCCTCGAAACGCCGCCGAGCAGCGACACTGTGCAGCGGGAGATGAACTTCGCAGACACGTTCGGCAAGAAGGCCCAGCGCAAGCGCCCAGTGCTCGCGAGCGAGAATCTTGAAGATATGCAGGCCGCGGCAGCCGCCAAGCTCGAAAAGTACAACGCACCGGGCAGCGCTGCGGGCACCGACGGCAACGTCGACCCCGAGGCCGCCTACCGCAAGCTCTTCCGCAAGGGCCAGAGCAGCCGCATCTGGTCCGAGCTCTACAAGGTCGTCGACTCCTCCGACGTCCTGCTCTACGTCCTCGACGCCCGCGACCCCATGGGCACGCGCTCGCGCTTCCTCGAGGAATATATCAAGAAGGAAAAGCGCTACAAGCACCTCGTGTTCATTCTGAACAAGACGGATCTCATCCCTGCGTGGGCGACGGCGCGCTGGCTGCAGATTCTCTCCAAGGACCGCCCGACCATCGCGATGCACAGCTCGACGACGCACCCCTTTGGCAAGGGGAACCTCATCAACCTCCTGCGCCAGTTCTCGCGGCTGCACAACGTCGTGAACAAGCCCAAGATCAGCGCCAAGCGCGTCATTCGCAATGCTATCAGCGTCGGCATCATCGGGTACCCGAACGCAGGCAAGAGCTCGCTGATCAACACGCTGCGGCACGAAACAGTCTGTAAGGTCGCGCCGATCCCGGGCGAGACCAAGGTCTGGCAGTACGTCATGCTGACGCGCAGCATCTACCTGATCGACTGCCCCGGGGTGGTCTACGACAAGGAGGGGAACAACGATGTCCAGTCCGTGCTCAAGGGCATCGTCCGCGTCGAGCGCATGGGGAACACCTGTAAGCACGACATCGTCCACGCTGTGCTCGAGATTTTGAAGGAGAAGGACGTGTCAGCCAAGTACGGCATCGAGCGCTGGTCGAGCGTCGACGACTTTTTGGCGCAGCTCGCGCGCAAGCAGGGCAGGCTCCTCAGCGGCGGTGTGCCCGACACGGACGCCGCGGCCCGCGTGATCCTGTATGACTGGCAGCGCGGCGGGCTCCCATGGTTCCACGCGCCACCGTTCGAGTCCAACCAAAAGTATCGCGAGGCTGTGCGCATGTCTGAGGCCGAGCACGTAAAGGCCATCGAGGCAGCCTCGGCGCTGCAGATCGACGGCGATCAGATTGTGTGCGGTGAGCCGAAGAACGAAGAGGACGAAGAGAAGGTAGATGAGAAGGAAAAAGTCACATTACAGGAAACAAAGAAAGAAACTCAAGAGAAAAGCGCAGACGCTGACTCGGACGAGGAAGATGAGCGGCTTTGGGCTGCTCTCATGCAGGAGGCGTAGAGTGATGGAATCTATCGAAGTAAATTTTACGCGGGATTTATACACATATTCTTTCAATTTTTCTATATTACTCGATGGGCGCATACTGGAGCTCCGTACGCCGCGCCGTTGGCTGGACGAAAGAGATACAGGTCATTCTCGTCGGCCTAGACAACGCGGGCAAGACATCTGTGCTCTACCGTATGCAGCTCGGCCAGGTGCTGTCGACGATGCCCACGATCGGCTTCAGCAATGAGCGGCTCACGTACGGCGACATGAAGATCCACGCGCTCGACATTGGTGGCCAGACCACGCTGCGCCAGTTCTGGAATTCCTATTATAAACACACCGACGTTGTGCTCTTTGTCGTCGACGGGACGGACACCGATCGCATGGCGACGTGCCGGAATGAGCTCATGCAGCTAGTCAGCGACCCGGTCCTCGCCAACTCGACCATCGCGATCCTTGTGAATAAGTGCGACGCTGCGCACTACCAGCCCATAGAAGACACGAAGCAGATGCTCAGTGTGGGGACCATTAAGCAGAAGCATTGCCGGGTCTTCGAGACGAGTGCGCTCACAGGTGACGGTCTCAGCGGCGTTCTTGACTGGATCACTGAGCGAATGCGGGCGCATGGGTACGTCAGATAGGTAGATCTATCGTAGATTTGGTGACGAATAGCCGAAGAAGATGCGCGAATCCGCGAAAAGCGAATCAACAGAGGCCATCGTGCATTACTCAGTATGTAAATAAGCAAGACGAGCAAGAAGTCCTGAGTGCACATGTACAGGGCATAGTCGAACAGCGTAGATCAGACGGATTCCAGCATAAAGTAATTTCCAACAGAGGCTCATCGACTACACACGCAAAGTATTCTTTCTTGCAGCTCCTTTTTTGTCCATCGATGGCGCTATCCACACAAACCCTGCAGTTCCTCCGGTGGATCGTCGACGCTTCGTCAAAACAGGAAGCGAACGACCTCATCAGCGCAGCGGTCCGCCAGAGGACGTGGCGGCCACACCACGCTGAAAAAGCCGTGTCCATTGCGCTCGGAAAGTCACAGTGGGAGCGCGCTATTCTTATTGCGGAGACCGCAGCAGAGTCTGGGCACTTGCCCGAGCCGCAGGTGTACAACAAGCTCGTGGGGGCGCTCCTCACCCGCTGGAAGAGCGATGCTGCGTGGAGTTGCGTTTTCCGCCGTGTGCAAAAGAGTAATGTTCGGCTCGCGGAAGACGTCGTGACCATGCTTGAGCGCCACTGTGCGAAGAATCCAGAGAGAACAAAATTGCTTATAGCGTACAAGAAGCAGCACAGTTTGAAGACAGAGAGATGAGTGCCATCTTTATGCGTAAATGATGAAGGTGTGTATGGGGTGGGACTGAGAGCCTGTTATGGGTCGCATGAGTGCCATGAGCTGCAAGGGGCAGAACAGATGAGATATTGAGACAGTGTTTCGACGGCTTTTGATATTTCACTTATTTCGCCTGAATATCATTTGATTTTCTGAAATGAAGGACGAAACGACACATACAGAGAAAAGTAGCCCCCAGCACGAAAATCAGGGAGACATCACTGACGCACCAACTCTTACTGAGGCTACCACTGACGAACTCCCATCTGAAGTCACCTCGAAGCTCCAGAATGTCGTTGACTCTGTCCAGTTCGAGCTCGACCGCCTCGACTTTGACCTCAACCGCCAGCGGAGCTTGCAAAAGAGTGCGATGCTCGACACGTCCTTCGGGTTCCTCACGGGCGCGACGTTCTCGGTTCTCTTCGCCCGCGTCTATCGCCAGGCCAAGCCGATCGACTGCTTCCTCTACCGCAACCGCTTCCTTGTGCCAAAGCTCAACGACTACGTCGCCCGCCTATTTAATGTGTACCCATTCATTTTCATGAGCTTCTCTGCCTACTCGCTGAGCCACGGCGTGCGCGGGCTCAGAGACTGGCGTGAGACGTCGACGGCAATGATCACGACCACCACGCGGATGGAGGAGAAGCGCCACTTTCAGAAGACACTGGCGCAGCGCTTTGACCTCAAAATGCGCGACTTTTCGCAGCCGCCACCGTGTTTCACTGGTGCCCATCAAAAATGATGCCTGACACGTGAGTTGCAGGCGATGTACATGTTCCAATGGTTTGCGTCTTGTTGTGCTTGTCTTTTCACTTCTTTTACAGATCATCCACTTACCTGTACCATTCTATCTCTTTCCCAGTCGAATGCCACAGCCCGAGCTCATCCTGCGCAACAGCCGCGAAGTCATCTTCACCTCGATCAATCCATCCAGTCGCGAGCGCGTCGATGCGATCACCTCCAAGGCTGACACTGACGAGTGCCCGATCGCTTTTACTGGGAGCACCACGGCCATACCGAGTAAGCAGGCCGTTGCGCTCTACCGCCACGGGGCCGACGGCGTCAGCGCCCACGGGTCAGTCGCAGCAACGAACGTCCTCCACGCGCTTGTCTCGCCAAATGGCAAGTTTCTGGTGACATATAGCGCGCTGAGCGGCGCACAGCACGCGAACGTCACTGTCTGGGACACGAAAACGCTCGAGCCGATGAAAAGCTTCCAGCAGCACAGCTGGCCGGTGTTCTTCTGGAGCTCGGACGCGGCAACCTGCCTGCGTTTCACGACGAACGCTGTCCTCGTGCTCCGCGGCGACATGCACAACGCCGAGCAGATAGGCAAGATCGCTGTGCGCCCAGTGAAGGGGAAAGAGTACACCTGCGAGATGCAGAACGAGACGATTGTTCTAGTGCAGCCCAGCGACGCTGAGAACGACGGCGCCGTTCAGCTTTTCGACGTCAAGGATGTCACCAAGCCCTGCAACACCTTTCCGCTCGAGAATTTGGACAGCGGTGACATTCTGTGGTCGCCCAGCGGCTCGCACGCGATCGTCATCACGTGCGTCGACACCGACAAGAGCAACTCGAGCTACTACGGCTCCCGCGGGGTCATTCTCGTCGACGCGGGCCGCCGCAAGATGAAGTCCATCAAGCTGCCGCAGGGCTCGATGCCGCATGATATCTGCTGGAACCCGACGGGCGCCGAATTCATTATTGTTCACGGGAAGATGCCGCAGAACGGCGCGACGATCTACGGCCTGACGGGTGCCCCGCTCTTTGAGTTCGCAAGTGCCCCGCGCAACATCGCTTGCTGGGCACCAAACGGTAGAACGATCGCGCTCGGGGGCTCCGGGAGCTTGAATGGCGAATTTGTGTTCTGGGACCGACAGAACCTCGAGACCATCGCAAAGTGCAATGGCCGCATGGGGAGTTTCACGATGAAGTGCTCGAGCTACTCGTGGTCGCCGTGCTCGCGGTACTTTATGTGCGCTGTGCTCGCCTCGCGGATGCAGGTGGGCAACTGCGTGACGATCTGGACGCCGAGCGGGCACAAGTACGCGAGCATCCCGATGGACCACCTCCTCGAGGCCCGCTGGGTGCCCTACGACGCCGCGCTGTACGCCGACGTGCCGTTCATCGCCAAGTACCAGTCCGCACAGCTCACGGAGAAAAAGCCGGCGCTCTACGTCCCGAAGCACCGCTCAGAGGAGGCCGCGAAGCTCCTGCAGCGCGGCAACGCCTTCGCAGCTGTTAAGAAAGTGACGAAGCCGACCAACCGCCTCGAGTCCGACGTGATCGGGGGCGTCGTGGCCGTGAGTGTGAAGCCAAAAGTCAAGAAAGAGGAGAAGCCCAAAGTCGTTGAGCTGACGCCGGAGAAGCGCCTGGAGACAGAGAAAAAGATCCGTGCGCTGCAGAAGAAGAGCCGCGAGATCGAGAAGCTCAAGGAGGCGGACCCGGAAACCCTCACCGAGGCGCAGCTCGAGAAGATGCAGAAGGCGGCTTCCGTCGAGGCGGACATTATCAAGCTGACTGAGCTCCTTGAGAAGGCCGTGCTCTTGGGCTAACCCGCGCTGATCCAATCGATGCCAACGTATGGATAGAGATGCGTCACACAGAACGAATGCGTTGTTTCCATATGATTCGAGTCGTCGTGTTTAGCTGAAGGCATGGTAACTATAAAAGTTTTATTCTTTACTTCTATTTTCTAGCCAATTGAACGCCAAGCCGGACCAAATGAAATGCGAGTTATGAGTTTCAGCTGTTTCTCACAGCGGCGAAGGTTGCAGCAGATGTATAGAAGCAAAGTGGCACATTTTTCCGCAGCTGCGTACGCAGCTTTTGGAAATGTTCTACAGAAGGTGCAGTCGAAAAGTACGAAATCGCCGCGAGCAGTATTCAATGAGTTTGTGTCATCGAACATGCATCGCAAGCTCACGCCAAGCGAATTAGATGCAGTCACCTCCGCGTGCATGTCGATTATTGAGGAAAACAGCCGAGACGAAATTTTCCCGAGTGGGAAGCAAAAATTGTTTGCAGACACACTGCGCGACTTTGACGCAGCGATGCACACTGCAGGCCAGTCCTATTTTCTCGCCGCAGGCACAGCACTTGGGGCCATTCGGGACGGCCGCTTCATCGACCACGACGACGATATCGACATCGGCGTCTTTTATCGCAAAGGAGAGACCGAACGCACCATGGAGGGCCTCATGCACGCATTGCAGAAGGACTTTACTCTGTTTCAGCGTCTTGGGACCATCAACCACGGCTATGAGCTGCGCTTTCTTCACAATCGAACGAGAGTCCATCTCGACATCAATTGGTTTTACGTGGAGGAAGGCACTGCCCCGTTCCTCTGGTGTGCGACGTACTATGGTGGGTCTGATACTCGGAAATTCCAAAAGTATCGCTACAAGCATTCGCTCTTCATTCCGCAGAAGCTGCCCTTCGCTGGTGGGTCGTATTACGTCCCGCCGAAACGCTTTCTCGAAGAGTACTACGGCAAAGACTGGGAGACACCGAAGAAGTTTGACTACTGGGAAGGGCTGGCGGGCGAGTACAAGAACATCATCCCGGAGTGAAAGTGCTCAAAGTGTGTCCTTGACAAGGCTTTAGTTTCTCAAAAAGGTGGAGTGTCCTGTGAATGAACTCGTTGAAAGAAATAATTCTATAAATGATCAAGGCCTTATGAATCGCATTTCCTTTCATTCACTCAATGTCAGCACAAGAGCGAGAGGCATTTGCCAATATCCGGCCTCCGATGAATCACCTCGTTCTCCGATCGCTCCAGGAGCACTTCAACTACACGCACGCAACCGCTGTTCAATCCCTTGTGCTCCCACATCTTCTCAACGGGGCATCCGCGCGCGTCCAGGCACCAACTGGTGGGGGCAAGACCCTCGCCTTTCTCTTGCCTATGCTCTGTCGCTACCTCGCCTCCCCGCCGGTGAAGTCAACCTTCGCGCTCATCCTCGGCCCGACGCGTGAGCTCGCCATCCAGATCGCTGGCGTCATGGAGGGCCTGGTGTCCAAGCGGCTGCACCGAATTTCCTTTGCGACAGCCATTGGTGGGACGAAGCGTAAGGCAGAGGCCGAAGCGCTCGCAAAGTCGCCCATTTTTGTGATCGGCACGCCCGGCCGTGTCCTCGACCACCTGCAGAGCACCAGTGACTGGAAATATAATACAATAAAGATATTCTGCATCGATGAGGCAGACCGCGTCCTGGACAACGGGTTTCAGGAGCACCTCACGGCCATCATCGACTTTCTCCCGCGGGACGAGTCCTCCCAGGTTATGCTCTTCTCAGCCACAAACGACGCGACGAAGATGGATGACCTCGAGAAAATCACATCGGCGTTCCCTGTGAAGCTCCTGACGCTCTCAACGCTCAGCCAGAACAAAGCAGACGTCGTCAGCACGCTCAAGCACGGCTTTGTCACTGTCGACGCGCAGAACAAGCTTGCCCTTTTGTACGTTCTACTCAAGCAGTACTTAAAGCGCCAACTCAAAGTGATTGTCTTCTTCTCGAGCTGCAACGAGGTGCGGCACATTTCGGACATTCTGAACTACATCAACATCCCAGTCGTGCCGCTGCACGGGCAAATGCGTCAGGCGACGCGAACGACGACTTTTCACCAGTTTTGCAACTCGAAGGACGTCATTCTGCTCACGACGGACGTCGCAGCCCGAGGGCTCGACTTTCCATTTGTCGACTGGATCATCCAGTATGACGCCCCAGACTCGCTGCCAAAGTATGTCCACCGCGTTGGGCGCACAGCACGCGCAGAGCGCGAGGGCAACGCCCTCGTCATGCTACTGCCGCAGGAGAAGGCGATGATATCGCACCTCGCCGGGCACCTGACGAACCCACTACAGGAGTTTAAGATCGGCGAGGGGAAGCTTGATAGCAAGATATCGGCAGAAATAAGTAAGCTTGTCGAAAATAATTACTATCTGAAAAAAGGAGCGACAGATGCGTTCCGTTCGTACTTGCAGAGCTACGCATCGCAGTCGATGAAGGACGTGTACGACGTCTACGCGCTTGATGTGGCAAAGGTGGCGCGCAGCTTTGGGCTCGAAAAAGCGCCGATTGTCGACCTTGGTCTTTCACAAAGCTCTCTGAAGCGTGAGCGGGCAAGGAAAAGGCGAATGAAGGAAGAGTTTGGGCAAGGCCGACATTGAATCACAGTGATCGGGTGAAGCGGAATCTGTCGTAGAGAATGTGCCAAACAGTATTATGTTGGATATCCATCGTTGCACTGCGCACATGGAAACCGCTGATGGCTGTCGTAAACTTTGGATACATTGTAAGCTTGTAAAATTCTTAGTATTTAGGAATGAGCGCCATCAAGTACTTTGCGGCTCTCGCAGCGGTTCCTATTCTTATGGTTACCTCAAAGATCGGTCGTCTCAGTGGAAAAGAAGAATATGAAAATCTCATTTACGATCAATGGAAGGGCACATTTTCGTGGAGGGGCCGGATTTTGCATGAGCATCACCATGAAGCGCTTGCCAAGGTTGTTCAGGAGGCCAAGGATGCACAAGCTTAGCACTGAAAATTTTGCTGTAGATAGAGAAGAGTCGTCTGGAATTCTAAGGTAAGTGTACTTTGAATGAAGTGCAATGTATACGTGCAGTACTGAGGTCTGCGAAGAGTGAATTCTTTCGAAATAAACCTCATACCTATCCTCGCAAGCCAATTACTTTGATTTCACTTAACAGACTAGTATTACAACATATGCATACCATGCGAAAGTTTCTTACGAGCAAAACCTTTGGTCTTGGCGTCGGCATGTGCGCGGCCGCAGCAACAGCGACCTACGCCTTCGCCGCTGAAAAGGCAAAAGCTGCCCTGAGCTCTGACGAGTTCCGCCCACTCAAGCTTGTGAGTGTTTCATCAGAAAGCCACGACACGAAGCGCTTCCGCTTCGCGTACCCAGAATCTGACATGGTCTCCGGGGGAGAGGTCGCCTCATGCATCGTGCTCAAGTACATCAACCCAGCGAGCGGCAAGGCCGTCGTTCGCCCGTACACGCCGGTCACTGCCATCGATCAGAAGGGCTTCCTCGAACTCGTCGTCAAGCAGTACAACGGGAGCAAGATGGGATCGCATCTCTTTTCTATGCAGCCAGGAGAGACCATTGACGTCAAGGGACCGTTTACCAAGATCTCATACCAGCCCAACAAGTGGAAGCACATCGGCATGATCGCTGGCGGCACTGGAATAACGCCGATGTACCAGGTCCTCCGCACAATCGCTGAGAACCCTGCCGACAAGACTAAGGTCAGCCTGATATTCGCATGCCGCTCGGAAGAGGACATCCTGCTCTCGAAAGAGCTCGCTGAGCTTTCGAAGAAGAACCCGAACTTGTACATCTACTACACGCTGACGAACCCCAAGAAGGGCTGGATGGGCGGTGTTGGCCGCGTTACGAAAGATATGGTGAAGTCTATCATGCCTGCACCAGGAGCGAAAGACTCCATTTCGTTCGTCTGTGGCCCTCCCGGAATGATGGAAGCTGTTTCTGGGGACAAAGACTTCTCCTCGCAGCCACCGAAGCAAGGAGAGCTCACGGGCATGCTCAAAGAAATGGGCTATGGCGGAAGTGAAGTGTTCAAATTCTAGGCACCCCGAAATATAGTAACTACAAAGTAACAGAATAGTTTGTTGAATGAAATACGATAAGTGTACGAGATCGGTGGTGGTAGATGAATGATTTTTACTAGTTCTGAGCTACTAAATTCAGAAAATGTGACCACATACGAGTATAATTACTAATTCTGTACTAGACCCGACTCCCTAGGTTACTAGCCAAAGTTCTCGGAACCCCATTTCTCGTAAAGGCTTTTCAGCATTGCTAGAATTGTAGCTACTTGTTTCAAAGTGTACTTCACTTTTACTAAACGTATGTTATGATCCGTCATGGCACAGTATGGGAAAGACTGACGCTAACTCCTGCGGGCCATCCCCCGGTAGCAGCGGGGAGCACAGCCCTGAACGAAGCTCTCTCAGGTGGTCTACACAGTAGTACAGCGTACGAAGTAAATGGCCAAGAGATCACTGGCAAAACGATGTGGTGTGCGCAGCGCGCTATTGCTTTGAAAGATACACACCATGTCTGTATCCTAAGTACGAATAATATTCCAGCAAAGGGAATCTTCGGAGAAAATGTCGACATCGACAATGGACTGGTTTCGCTACCAACGAAAGCAGGTGTTCGCGTTGTGAATGTATTCTCGGCCAACAGTATGCTTTTCACCCTATTTCGGTTGTACGAGCAGTACACAGAGGTCGGCAGTCAGGTGCCACTTCTTGTCATCATCGATAGTTTCACTCCTATTCTCTATGCACTCGAAGAGGAATCGTTCGATAAATACGTCACAGATTTTCGTGCAGCGTTTTTTCACCTTAAGGCGATTGGTTGCATAATACTCGCTATTACGAATGGATTGGAAAGAGAACTTGAGGAATACGTCGCAGAAGTATTACCGAGCTTATTCGATGCGAAGCTCCTTTTTTCGTGGAGCCCTGGCCCAGCTGAAGAAGGTGCTCCTCTTAGTGGACCCCGTGTGAAGCTCACCCGCACACGCCACGGCACCGGAGTCCCATCCGAAGAAATTACCTTGCCATACCGCACAGATTTTGGTCCAGTTGTTGATACGTAGTGCCTGCGTGTACTATTCCTGTTAATCAAGCAAGATACTGATCTATGATTTATTATCTCTTCATTCTTCGAGAGAATGTACAGACGCCTTCAGCTTTGTCCCTTGGCACTCTCAGTGGGAAAGTACTTTTGCACATCGAAGCCCCCAGCTGATCAAGAAATTAAAACAAAGCCACAGGGGCCTCTCGAGAAGTCAACAAGCTCGCTTGACATCGAGACTCGCCGAAAGAAGCTCTTTTTCCAAAGCCGATACCGTGGTATGGCTGAGATGGAGTACATTCTGCACACGTATGCGGAAAAGTACCTCGAAAAAATGCCAGCAGCGGATCTTGATCAGTGGGAGAATATTCTGTGCACTGGTGACTCTGAGCTCTACAAGTGGATCGTACAGAAGAAGGATGATGCAGTCAAAGAAGAGGTTCGACAACAAAAAGTGAGCCAACATTTGCTTGACAGTCTCAAAGAGATGCGCCTAGATCAGAAAAAGGTGTAAATGGACCATATTTGCCTATAGCGCGTTGTGCATACAATGTTCCTTATGTACAAATTAAATCATCACAATATCTATATTCTGTCGTCCATTTCCTTCTATTTACTTAAAATCTGATGCCACGCTTCGAACCAGGCGCACGACACCAACCTGCAGACATGGACTGTCTCATCGACGCCCTCAATGAGTTTGACGAAGAAATGCGCGTGGCTGAGAGCACCCCAAGCGACGGGCAGCCACACAACGAGATGCTGTGGCCGATTCTCGAGATTTCGAGACGCCGCACAGCGCTCATCTACGCCAAGTGGAGGGCTGGGGAAATAAGTGACATGACAAGGGCGTACCTCGAGCACCGCGGCATCGCTGACGAAGGGCTCATGGAGCACTGGCAAACGAGCGGCTATGAAAAGCTCTGCTGCATGCTTTGCATCGACCCGACGTCTCATGCGTCAGGCGGTGTTTGCATCTGCCGCGTGCCCGCGAAGGACCGAAGCCACGAGGGCCCATGCCACACGTGCCAATGCATGGGATGTGGATGAAAGCACTTCAGCGTAGTAATCAGTGGCAAGCTGTCGAAATGACGCATGCGTTATGTGGAGAGGCAAAAGAGTGCTCTCTTCGGAAATCTCTTACTATTCTTTCTGAAAGACATCATCTATTTTCTCCCTTTTATCCTTTTACGTCACTACAAGATGCCAGTTAAGCGACGCAATCACGGCCGAAGCAAGATGGGACGCGGACACGTCAAGCCAGTCCACTGCCTCAACTGCGGCCGCCTCTGCCCGAAGGACAAGGCCGTCAAGCGCTTTGTCGTCCGCAACATGGTCGAGAGTGCCGCCGTGCGCGATATCTCCGACGCCAGCGTCGTCTACAACTCCAGCACCGTGTTCCTCCCCAAGGTCTACATGAAGCAGCGCTACTGCATCGCGTGCGCCATCCACCACCGCATCGTCCGCCCGCGCAGCGTCGCGAACCGCAAAATCCGCACGCCACCTGTCCGACCGAAAATGAAGGCAAACTAGAGCGGCTGATTTACGCAAAGTATGAGATAATACGATAATAAACTAGAGAGGGGATGTATCTGTGCTATTGCGCTTTTCAATCGTATTCGTAAGGTCATTTTTTTACTATCTATGCATGCTGCTGCGATCCGTATGCCGCTTGAGCACCCCGAAGTTCACGCTTGACATCGCCAACCCAGCGCAGAGCATCGCCGACGCAAACGACGAGCTCGACAGATACTCCAAAACGGAGCGAACCGGGACAGTGAAGTGGTGCTACGCACTGCTGAACCGCAGCATGGCGTACTGCTGCGCCAAGGAATTCGACAAAGCCCGCGAGGACGCCATCGACGCGCACATTGCCATACAGGACCGCTGCGGTCCGCGATCGTCGAATTTGTACTTCTCAGCGCGAATTGTATCGCAAGTGTGTGCTGCCTTCGCAGCAGAGATCGAGCAGCTCGAGAAGAGCGAGCACATCACAGTGGAGCTCTCGACGCTCCTGCCCCGGAGCATCCCGGCGATCTACCGCAAGAAGGGCATGTCCATCGGTAAGTACCTCCGCGAGGAGGAGAAGGAGTACGCAAAGTTCGCGCGGTACATCATGCAGCTGCCTGGGCATGCGCACATGACGGGTGGCAGGGATGAAGCGAAGCGCTCCGGCTGGGCAGAGGGGAATTCTGAGGAAGAACACTGGTGAGTGTGGGAAATGGATTACAGCAAGTGCTGATAGCAGAGATTGAAAAATGGAAGATGAGGCTAAGCTAAGACGAACTTTTTGCTCATGTGTCTCGTACAGGAGAAAATTCTACCCAAAACAGCTTGGTTGCGAGTGATTTCAGAGTATTCTTCGAACCAAAGGGAAACTTTTGCTTCGTGCAGGAAAGGCATAGATAGTAGAATGATAATCGTAGCAAAATTATGCTTCGCATTCAGGCAAGCATGAATATATGCGTGTGTCGCGATTTGAGTACCCAAAACTTAAACTTTCTTGTGATGCCCTCCGCATACATCGCTCAAACTCATCTTTTGTTTCTCAACTTCTCTACACTACCAATTTTGAACCCAAAAGACCTGCCTGAAAACCCACCAAACGGGTTCGACTACGAGGTCTTCGTCATCGGCGGCGGCTCTGGTGGCCTCGCGTGCGCCAAGAAAGTCTCAGAGTTCAACGTTGACGTCGGCGTGTGCGACTTCGTCAAGCCCTCTGCTACCCTCGGGACAAAGTGGGGCCTCGGCGGCACCTGCGTCAACGTCGGCTGCATTCCAAAGAAGCTCATGCACACCGCCGCTCTCTGCGGCGAGAACCTCAAGCACTTCGCGCCATCGTACGGCTGGGAGGTCCACCCGACCCCAAACTGCGATTGGGCCACGCTGCGCCAGAACGTCCTCATGCACATCAAGTCGCTCAATTTTGGCTACAACGTGGAGCTCCGCCAGAAGGGCGTCTTTTATCACAATGCCCTCGCCGCGTTCGACCCCGTCGACCGCCACAAGCTCCACCTCACCGACAAGAACGGCGAGACGCGCACTGTCCGCGCCAAGAACATTGTGCTGGCCATGGGTGGCCGTCCGACGCTCCCCGACAACTGCCCTGGTGCCCAGGAGTACGGCATCACCTCCGACGACCTCTTCCGCCTCGAGAAAGACCCCGGTGAGACCTGCGTCGTCGGCGCCTCCTACGTCGCGCTCGAGTGCGCGGGCATGCTCGCCGGCATCGGCCGGCCAACGACAGTCCTCATGCGCTCGATCCCGCTCCGCGGGTACGACCAGGACATGGCAGCGAAGGTCGCGACCTTTATGGAGGAAGTTTCCTGCGTGGAGTTCGTCCGGGGTGTCGTGCCATCGCGCATCGAGCTGAACCCAGAGAACGGCCGCCGCGTCGTTTTTTGGAATTCTCCGACAGGGGAAGAGGTCAGCCGCGAGTTTGACACAGTGCTCTTCGCCATCGGCCGCACGCCGGAGACCGCTGGCATGAACCTCCCAGTCGCCATGGACGAGCGCTCGAAAAAGGTTATTGTCGACAAGGCCCACCGCACCGACTGGCCCTTCATCTTCGCGCTCGGTGACATCGTTCACGGGGGCCTCGAGCTCACGCCAGTGGCGATCCACCAGGGCGTTCAGCTCGCCATTAACATTTGCAGCAATGTGCCGACACGGCCCATCGTGACAGACCTCGTCGCGAGCACTGTGTTCACGCCGATCGAGTACGGCTTCTGCGGGCTCAGCGAGGAGGCGGCCATCGAGCGACACGGCGAGGCGAACATCGAGGTGTTCCACATGAAGTTCAACCCACTTGAGTGGACAGTGCCGCACTTCGCGCGCGACCACTGCTACGTCAAAGTTATTGTTGATGGTGCGGACCGCGTCATCGGGTTTCATATCCTCGCGCCGAACGCTGGCGAAATCACGCAGGGCATATCGATCGCCATGCGCGCGAACGTCACGAAGGCGATGCTCGACGAGACCATCGGCATCCACCCGACCGTCGCAGAGGAGGTCACAAGCCTGAGTGTCACGAAGCGATCGGGCGAGGACCCCTCGAAGGGGAACTGCTGAGGATAAGGGGAGTGCTGCTTAAGCATTCCCCGCCCGAAACAGCACTACGCACTTTAGTTCAGATTTGAACAGAATGAGCGAAGGGCGCGCCCGAAATGCCGGGAGGCAGGGCACGCCTGGATGTATCGAGCAGAACGAAAGTGTGCGGTCATGGAATAATTGCGTTAACCCATTGGCATTTGAATTGCGGGTAAGTCTGAAATTCTTTAGGAATCTTAAAATTTTTTTCGGTTGAAGCGAAAATCAGAATTTTATCCAAATGTTCAAGAAAACGCCACAGGCACTTATTCAACTCGTCAAGAAGCGCCGGGCGACCGAAGAGCGCCACCTGCCCTTCGGCGAGCAGCCGTCGTGCAAGCTCTGCCACGCGCGCTTCACAACAATGACAGCTTTCAATGCACATAAGCTCATGCCTACGCACAGGTCCCGCGAGCGCTGGGTCGAAATCAAAAAATGGATGGCCGAAGAGGGCCATGTCTACCTGGCCCGGGAGGAGGACGCCGCGTTCGCAAAGTACGGCCACTGCAACGGCGGCCGGCGCTCCAGGCTGTGGATCGACGAGCGTTTTAATTACGGCGTCGTGCCGCCCCAGATCCAGCCGCCGGCGAGCGAGATCGTGGAGCCGGCAAGCAACCGCTGGCCAAATGACATTAAGCCACAAGTCAGGACAGTGAAGAAGTGAGGAGAACTGAGATTTTTGTATTGAGAGTTGAAGGTTAACAGTAGAGTAGCAGTGAGTAGAAGTAGTCGTTGTTGCAGATGCAACAGTGTTTCGTTGTTGCAGATGCGACACTGCAGATGCAGTGTTTCTCAACATCTGTCATTGACCCTGAGGAACCAGATTCAGAGAGGATACCTCCTGTGATGCATCACCTGTGAAGCAAAGTATTTTTAAAGGGCTAAAACGAAAAAGACTTATACTCATGGGGCCCATAATGGGACCAGAGAGGCTTTTTAGTCCAAATAGTTGGAAAGCACTTTTATTGATTCCATGAACGCTGACTCCTTTTGTTGTTCATGCCTGATGCCTTAACTTTACCCCCTCAATCACACATATTTTTTCTCACTAACTCTTTTCTTCAAACGTCTCACGCGCTCCGCTCCGCATGCACATTCCCCTGCCCAGCCTATGACCAACCTCGCGGACCTCTGCCAACGCGTCGTCCACGCGCAATGCGAGACGAACACCCACCCGAGCATCGTCCCCCTCCGGACGCCCTTCCACAGCTGCCGCATCCCGCCGATCTCCATCGTCGACTACGTGCAGCGCATCAGCAAGTACAGCAAGTGCTCGCCCGAGTGCTTCATCATCGCGCTGATCTACATAGAGCGCTTTCAGAAGCAGACGCGCAACGCGCTAACGTACTACGACGCGTACCGCATGATCCTCATCGCCGTGATGGTCGCCGCCAAGTTCCGCGACGACGTCTACTTCAGCAACGGCTACTACGGGAACATCGGCGGCATCCCGCGCGACGAGGTCAACGCGCTCGAGGTGCTCTTCCTCTCGACCATCGGCTGGGACCTCTGGGTCGAGCCGCGCGTCTACTGGCGCTACCTCGAGCGCTGCTGCAGGGCCGTGCAGATTTAGCTTAGGACCCGCACCTGAGACAGTTTGATAGTAATTCACGCCGAGCGCTACGCGCGCTGGCGATTTGGGCTTTGTTTTGTTAATATGTGCGATATTCGCTTTCGCGTTTATCGGAATATCTGCCATTGCTCAACTATCTCAAAGTTGTTTGATTCACTTTTTAGAGCAAAATGTTCCGCCGCTGCATTTTCCGCCGGTTGGACGTCCGCCTCCACCAGAAGGAGCTGTCCAACCCGATCACCAAGGGCAACAAGCCGATCACATCGCTCAAGGACTGGAAACGCCCGGCGATCTTCGCCGACATGGAGGCCAAGCACGGGCCCATGGCGAAGCACGTCGACCCAGCGAACACTGTGATTCCGGACCTCGAGACCAAAACAGAGGTGAAGCTCAACGAGTACCCCGACGGCCAGACGACTGGGCTCACCTTCAAGCACTACGACCCGAGCGAGATGTCGACAAAGTACTACGCATCCATCGACGAGAAATTCTTCCGCAAGTACATCCTGAAGCCCAAGAACAACTTTGACCGCGACCGCGTCGCCGACATGATGCTCAACACTGCGCTGACGGGCGTGTCCCTGCTCTTTTTCCGCTACCTGCTCGCGCCGCTCTGGTGGGCTGGCCTCCCGCCGATGACTATGATCAACCAGGCCAACATCGAGGTGGAGCTCGGCCAGATTGACGAGAAAGACTACCGCACGATCGTGTGGCGCGGCAAGCCGATCTTCGTGTACCACCGCACAGAGTCGCAGCTCAAGGTCGTCGATGAGACGTCAATGTGCGAGCTCAAGCACCCCGAGACTGACGAGGAGCGCTTCCCGACGAACCGCGCGATTTCCGTCGTCATCGCCATCTGCACGCACCTCGGGTGCATCCCCACGCCGAACGAGGGCATCTACTCCGGCTACTTCTGCCCGTGCCACGGCTCGCACTACGACATCTCAGGGCGCATCCGCATGGGGCCCGCGCCGCTCAACCTCGAGGTGCCGCCGTACAAGTGGATAGACGAGCAGACGCTGTACATCGGAACGTAAAATTGCATAAGGATTAGGAAAATGCGGAATTCGATACTGTGGGTGATAGAATCTTTCAAGATTTTTGTTCTGAATAAAATCAAATGTTTTCTGTGTAAGCACGTGGAAAGGTGCTCGCATCGGTGAGGATGGTGAAATCCAGGGATTAATCTCACGGAGTGGGAGGAGCAACAGTTTATATACAGCCATTTGTAGCTCAGAGAGACAATATACCAATTTGACATATTTAAAACTACGCTGGGTAGATTCCGAAATCAATAAATTTGGTAATAAGTGAGCTTAGTGACATTGAGACGCACTTTCCCAAAAAAATAAGCTCGATGCAGTCGCTCGATGAAAATCGCTATCAAGTCCGGAATCATCTTCAAATGTGTCTACAGCTGAATACCCAAGTACAAGGCACATTACATCATAGATCAAGCTGAACAACCGAAGCGTAGTAATTGTCGTTCTTTTCTTGCTACTTGTGCTTTTACTGCATGCTGTCCTTCTTTTAGGCGCTATCAAACGCTTACATCCTCTTTTAGACCACTTTATACGCACAATGCAACACCTACGCAACACCGCGATGCGCACTGCGCTCTTCGCCCTCCAGCGGACGCCCTTCCACGGCGGCCGCTTCGCCACTGATCCGCAACAGCCTCCCGCACAGACGGCACCAGCTGCCCAGCGTGAAGCGGCCACTCCAAAGCCCGCGACACAGCAAGCCAAGATCAAGCTCACTGTCAAGCACCGCGGCGTCGAGACCAACGCGGACGACCCGAAGCTCAACCTCATGGCGTACGCCGACCTCCCGCAGTTCAACGACCCGAAGCGCTCGCAGTTCCCCATCCCCGAGAAACTCCCAGCGGCGCTCGCACAGGTAGGCTACGTCACGCCGACGCCCATCCAGCAGCACACCATCCCCATGATGCTCCTCGGCGAGGACATCATCGGCCTCGCGCCGACGGGCACCGGCAAGACGCTCGCGTTCGCTGTCCCAGCCCTCACGCGCATCGACCCGAACGTCCACTCGTGCCAGGTCCTCGTCATCTGCCCAACGCGCGAGCTCGCCATGCAGACCTACAACGTTTTCGCGAAGCTCGCTGGCCCGCTCGGCATCCGCGCCGCGAGCGCCTACGGCGGCCAGCAAAACCGCAACTTCCAGTCGCGCCAGTGCCATGGCGCGCACATCATCATAGCGACGCCCGGCCGCCTCTGCGACTTCGGCCGTGAGGGCGTCATCGACCTGTCGCGCTGCCAGTTTTTCGTCCTCGACGAGGCCGACCGTCTGCTGGACATGGGCTTCAAGCCACAGATCGACGACATTATGCATTTCTTCCGCTCGAACCAGCTCGTGCCCCAGACGCTCATGTGGTCCGCGACGTGGGACGACAAGATCCAGAACCTCGCGCGCGAGTACATCAAGGCCAACCACTTCCTCGTTTCCACTGGTGCGCACGAGACGGGCCACTCCGTCAATCCGCTCATCAAGCAGATCTGCCACTTCACCGAGGGCAACCGCCCGCCCAAGATCCAGATTTTGCTGGACCTCTACAGGGACAAGGTTATTAGCACGAGCGAAAAAGCGATTCTCTTCGTCGAGCGCAAGCAGACGGCCGCGAACGTCTTTGCGATGATCGCGCAGAACTTCCAGGGCGCTTTTGGGGTCGGCCACGGCTTCTGCCGCGCCGTGCACGGCGACCTGCCGCAGCGCGAGCGTGAGCGGGCCATCTACGACTTCAAGGAGGGCCACTGCAATCTTCTGGTCGCGACAGATGTCGTCGCGCGTGGCATCGATATTCCGAATGTCTCACACGTTATCAACTTCGAGATGCCCTCGCAGTTCGACTCGTACGTGCACCGCATCGGGCGCACGGGCCGGAACGGCAACACGGGCAACTCGCACGCCTTCTTTGATGCTGTGACTGACGTCGCGCTCGCGCCGAGCCTCGAAAAATTTCTCAAAGCTTCGGAGCAGCCTGTGCCAGAGAAACTCGTGCCGTACGTCGAGCAGGGCAAGCGGCAGCAGCAGCAAAAGTATGAGAAAAAGTTCGGTCGCAGAAACTACGGCGGTGGTGGGCGCGGCCAGTACGGTGGCTACCAGGACAGAAGCGGCGGCTATCGCAGCGGTGGCCACTACGGGCACCAGCAGCAGCGAGGCAACTACCACCAGGGGCATCAGCAGGGTGGCTACCAGCAGGGCCACCAATGAGGGGCTTCGCAACGCCGCAGCAGTCGGCGAGCGCCGGCGCGTACAGGCGGTATATTAGATAAAGCACCATTTTATTCACGAGAACTGGCACTGCTCGACGGAGCGAATGAATGAAAAGTGTTGTAACATTTTTCGATAAGGTTTTTTGGAATTTTGAGAGCAATCGTAGTGGTCATGATAATTTTCTGTTAGTTACAAAGCAAGTAGTAAAATAAAGATGATGCCGATTGAGAAGAGCCCTCACATTACTGAGAGAAGTAGTATGCTTTCAATTTTGAGGCTGGTGGTCCCGAAATAGCAGACGAATTCCGTAATGGTCGTAGTACATTCCGATCATCTCATTTCGGTCTTTACACAAATATATCTCGAATAGTCTTGTGAAGGAAGCTATATCTATATTTTGACTGAAAAAGTTGACTTTTTTTACGCGCTCATTTCAGCTGTAAAGATCGGTAGCCCAATCCTAACCTGTCAATATTTTCCTTAAGCTCTTTTTAAGGATAAATTTAGGTACAATGGGCATGCGCCAGAACATCAAGCACAAGCGGGACACATTTTACCGAAAAGCCAAGGAAGACGGATACAGGGCCCGCAGCGCCTACAAGCTTTCACAGATCCTTGAACAAACAGCGATTCTGCAAAACACACACCGCGTCGTCGACCTCTGCGCGGCGCCGGGCAGCTGGTCGCAGGTCATGGCTGATACACTGGACCCGAACGAGGGTATCGTCGCAATCGACCTGCAAGAAATCGCTCCGATTCCAGGCGTGACGTGCCTACAGGGTGACATCACTGACCCAGAGATAGCCAAGAAGGTCTTAGCGTTCTTTGATGGCAACAAGGCGGACCTTGTCATCTGCGACGGCGCGCCGGACGTCACTGGCCATCATTCGCTCGACGAGTATCTCCATCACGACCTGCTCCTCGCGGCGACAAACATCACGACGTGTGTTTTGCGCCCGGGTGGCGCATTCATCGCAAAATTTTTCAGGGGAGAGAGCCTCGAGCTTCTGCGGATGAAACTCCGCTACTTTTTCTCGGATGTTCGAGTGATGAAGCCAGACGCCTCGCGGGCCTCGTCGACGGAGGCGTTCTTCGTCGCGCAAAACTACCAAATACCCGAGGGCTTCAAGCCAACAGTCGACCTTGTCGAGCTGAAGAAGCAGAAGCTGCCGTTCATCCCCTACTACATTTGCGGCGACCTCCGGCCAGAGATCCCAGAAGAGGAAATCTATAGTACGGAACGAAAGCCTGGGTTTCAGATCGAAGATTTGCTCGCCGGGATCGAGCTTGCGGACGAGCGTTAGTAACATTTGGTCTTTCTCAAGTGTATGGCTCGGGCAATATTGTGATGGGATGAATAGTAACATTTGTAGCATAATCTGTACCTCTTAAGACTCGATAAGATAAAGACCATGGGTGTCGAGGCAAAGAGGTGAGTAGAAGCACTTCTATAGCTAAGCCCTAGTAAGCACTCATCCTCACTATGACACTTGATATTGAATCTCGAGAAAGAAGGATTCCTTTTAGTCCCACGCACAGCAAATCGCCTTACTATCGCTATGTTCTTACAATTTCATGCATATTTTTCTATTCATTCTTGTAAACCTCGAAAATGCTACCCTTTAAGTCGCCTTTCGCGGTCTACGGGGCCTACCTCGACTGGAAACCCACAAACGCCTCGAAGGACACGTACAAGCCAATCGTCCAGTGCCTGCCCATGGCCGAGAGGCTCCCGTGCGACTACCCACACGTGCCTGAGCGCTACAAGCGCAAAATGGAGCGCGTTGACGCACACACGTTCTAGGCCCCTAGCCTACTCTGTATAAATAAACTGTGTACTGCTTTCATTGGAACATGACGAGCCTGTGGCAAAGAATTTCCAATATCTCATTCGTTTGAAAACTTTTCAACTTCTTTGCCTTTTATCCATTCCCATGGGCTACCTCCACTACGAAAACTTCAATAGCACACAGCCCGCCGAGTATCACGACTACGAGAACACCGAGGTGGAGTGGAGCCTGCCCGACCGCTACGAGATCATCTCAAAGATCGGCCGGGGCAAGTACAGCGAAGTCTTCAAAGGCTTCGACACGCAGACCTCCAGGTTCGTCGTCATCAAGGTGCTCAAGCCCGTCAAGAAGAAGAAGATCAAGCGCGAGATCCGGATTCTCGACATCGTCAGCGGCGGCCCCAACGTCGTGCGCCTCGTCGACAAGGTGATGGACCCGCAGAGCAAGACGCCCGCGCTCATCTTCGAGTTCCTCGAGAACATGGACTTCCGCGAGCTCTTCCCGAAGCTCACTGACTTTGAGGTGCGCTACTACATGCTCTCGCTGCTACACGCGCTCAACTTCTGCCACTCGAAGGGGATTATCCACCGCGACGTCAAGCCGCACAACGTCATCATCAACCCGTGGGAGCGCAAGCTGCGCCTCATCGACTGGGGCCTCGCGGAGTTCTTCCACCCGGGCGTCGAGCTCAACGTGCGCGTCGCCTCGCGGTACTTCAAGGGCCCGGAGCTCCTCGTCGACCACCGCATCTACAACTACAACCTCGACATGTGGAGCCTCGGCTGCATGTTCGCGGGGATCATTTTCATGAAGGAGCCATTTTTCCGCGGCGAGAACAACATCGACCAGCTCGTGAAAATTATCAAGGTCCTCGGCACCGACCGCTTCTGGCAGTACATCGCCAAGTACAACATCACCGTGCCCAAAGAGTTCAACGGGCTCATTCGGCCTAGTGTGCAGCGCCCATGGGCGTCTTTTGTAAACGCCGAGAACCGCCAGCTCTGCCCACCGGACGCCATCGAGTTTTTGGACAGGCTGCTGCAGTACGACATGGCCGACCGCATCCAGGCGAAGGACGCCATCGACCACCCGTACTTTGACCCGGTGCGCGCCGCAGTCGCGGAGAGTGGGTTTTGATTTTTGATACGAAAATGTCAGTGTTTGCCAGCCGGAGGGTAATGCTATCGATTTTGCGCTTTTGCTGTCTCTTCGCAATTTTTCACTTTTTCAAAAAAATTGAATGCCCTCGTACTGCTTGCTGCGAGCAGTCGACTCGTCGCTCGGCCGCTTAGATTACGAATCGCTCTCTGACCAAGCGCTCATGGAGATCACCTTTGACGGCCTCGCTGAGCAGTCCAAGGCGCACTTCCAGGATGCCCACGGCAGTTTCACTGACGTCTGCAGCTGGACCGGTGTGCATTGCAATGCCCAAGGCCGCGTGACGCGCATCCACACGGTGTTCGGGACCAACCTGCACGGATTCGTCGCGCTAGACTTCCTGCCGCCGCTCGTGACAGTGGTGAATCTCCAGGCGTTCGGCGTGCCCATAGGAAATTCGATGCACGGCACACTCAGCACAGCGAAGCTCCCGCTGCGCCTCGAAGCGCTCTATCTCGTTGGACAGTTTATTGACGGAACGGTCGATATGGCCACCCTGCCAGACAGCATGACTGTCTGCACGCTGAATATCTGCGCGTTTACTGGCAGCGTGGATCTGACAGCGCTACCGCCGCGGCTGAGCGTACTGAGCCTCCGAGAGAACAAGCTGTGCGGGTCTGTCTCGCTCGATCGTCTACCGCCAAAAATTTCGTTCTTGGAGCTGAGCTTTAACGCGTTTTCGGGCAAGGTCTGCCTCGAAAAGCTACCAGCAAGCCTCGCAGAGCTCCATGTCTCGAACACTGACCTCAGTGGCGATTTCCGTCTCGTCAACCGAGAATCGTCGATAAAGCTGCTTGTGTCTGCGTTTCATACAAAGTTCAGCGGCACAGCAGTTGTGGTGAATAATAGAAATGTGAAGGTCGAGCTCGGTGGGAGCCAGGTCGTCGCCGTCGTCGATGAAAAAGGCTCCAAGCACATGTACGAGGAGTACATGCTGAGTGCCTACCCAGATTCAGCCGAGTACTCAAGCGACGCAGAGGAGAGCGTCGACGAAAGTGAAAGCGATGATGCACTATACTAGTGGCTGAAGAGATGTAGAATGTTGAATGAAGTAAAGAATTGCGAATTTATAGACAATGGCTCTGTTCGAAGGTAAAAAAAGTGAAAAGATTGCGCAAAGTGGAAAAAACATGTCTGCCTGTCTGGAGAGTCTTGCTTCCCAATTACTGAAGCGAAGCAATGTAATTATTTTTAGCTATTTCACAGATTTCAATGGGAGGTGACGATAAGCCAATTGAATATAGTGCGCTGAAAAAGTCACACATGCGGCGCATGGAGCAAAAAGCTGAAAAAGCAGAGGAACAGAAGCGCATGGCGCGGTGGGACCCACGCTTCGACGACGCGTGCGGTAAACTCGACCGCAAGCAGTTCCGCCAGGCCTACGCGTTCATGGACGACATCCGCCGGAAGGAAAAGGCGCAGATCGCTGAGGAGCTTGACACGATGGCCGACGAGCTCAGCAACGACGAGGGCCCAAGTGCGGAGCCCAGCGACTTCGACTACGAGGGGCTTCTACGAGAACGAAGGAAAGATCTGAAAAAGAAAATGCGGTCATTTTCCTCGAAGGGCAAGCGAAACAAAAAGCGAAAATTTGGTGAGAAGCGAGGGAACCACACGCCTGCGAGCGCATGCTAGGAAGTGAAGTGAAGTGGGTAGTACTTGCAGCGCCGACGTGGGAAAGCAGCCGCGAACTCTCAAGTCAATTGAGTTTTCTTTTGTATGTGCTAACTAAATCTTAATAATTAAACTTCTGTCGAATTCGAAGCTCAAAATGCTGTCTCGGTCATTTTTTCGACGCTGCCGAGCCATCCAAGCGTCCTTCGCCCGTCTCTGCGAGCAAACGACCCCGGCTGGAAAAGCGAGCGCCCTCATAGACCTCAAGACAAACGAGCAGACAGAAGCACAGACTGAGGCACTTGACGACCTCAAGCCGCACCCAGCGCTCGCTGGAGCGATCGAAAGCATCTACGCCGCCGCACCCCTTGCCGAGCCCGAGCGCGACGGACTCATCTGTGGCCTCAAGATCCTCGCTAATCTCTTCCTGCACTACATACAAACAGGGCAAGCCGACGCCCACCCCGCCGACTTCAGCCGCGTCGCCTCCTTGATTCTCAGCAAGAGCCACAGGATAGACCCGGAGCTCACCATGTTCACGCTGCACGCCTTCTTTCACCAGTGCATGCACTCCAAAAAGGCCTTTGACGCCTTTCTGAAAGAGTACAGCGGTGGGACGCTCATCCACGCCATCGCGCGTGAGTACGCTGATAAAATCGCACAGGCGAAAGAGAAGCACGACGACACTTTCGACCCAGCGGGTAGGGATTTCGTGCCTTCAATTGAAGATAGTCGCATCGTCGATTTCTCACTGTCGATCATTCTTCTGAGCGTGACGAGAGTCCTCGAGGGCGTCGAGGTGAACGACGATATGAAGCTCCACGCGCTGCGGACGACGCTGCACTGCCTCGATACTCTGAGCGAAGTGAAGCCGGACCCGCCCATGCAGCACAAGATGTGGGAGGTCGTGTGGTACTGCTGCAACGGCTCGCTGCTCGTGTGCGGCGAGGCCGCGAAGTGGTTTACGTACCAGCGCATCGAAGCAGTCACGAAGGTCGCACGGGTAGCTTTGAAGCAGCCACACAGCGTCGCCTTGGAGCTCTACTGCCAGTGCTTTTTCAATGTTTTGAGTGTTCTGACTGGCGACCGAATGGCGGTGGCGCTCGACGCACAGCGCGCGAGTGGCATCGTGGACGCCATTCTCCTCAACGGCTTGATGAACGACGCGCTTAGAGTGACCCAAAGTGAAGTATTCACTGATGAGTACTCAACGCTGAGCGCCCTGCGCTTTCTCGTGAACATTGTGGGGACCGACGCAGAGGTGCGGTCAGTCCACGGCATTCGGATTATAATGCAGGCCGCCGAAAAGGCGAAGCAGCTCGACACCCTCGAGCAGACTGTGCAGGTCCTGTGGAACGTGCTCAACTTCCCTGAGGCAGTCACTGACTTCAAGGATATGGACTGCGTCACACAGATCCGCCGGATTATTGTTCGCAACGTAAAGAACGAAGAGGACGGGAAAGCGTTTGCGCCGTTCTTGCGGAAGCTCGATGCGTTGTATGGGGAGCACAAAGAGGCGATAGGAAAATAGGCATAGTTCGAGGGTCAAACTGAAGGGCTCAGGAGCTGGCTATATAACTGTTGAGAATGGCTCATGACCTTTAAAGCTCACTTCTTTCCAAAATGATGATAACCTTTGCACGTCAATATGAGAATTTCAAAGGAAATTCGACGTGATATCAGTTTTTCGTTTTCAGCTGATTCTTTGCCACTTGTGCTTTGCTTTGCGTTGTCGAGCGTCACTTCCCTCTCCTGCTTTTACAGCTCAGTAAATAATCAAAAATTTATTCTTTTTTATCCAAAAAGCGATGTTTTTCGTCCCAAACACATACTACCGCTCGCTGGCAGACAAGGCCGTCGAAGGGGACACCGACAGCACAGCGAAGCTCCTGACGCTCGCCAAGTACGACGAGCGGGCAGTCCGCGCGCTCTGCTCGCACAAACCGCTCATTCCTTCGCTGGTGAAAAGCCTCGAGGACTTCGACGCCACCGCCGCCCACAAGCTCCGCATCATCGAGTTCTTCCGCAAGGCCGTGTTCTACGACGTCGAGGCCGGCGACTACCTCGTCGTTTCCTTCCAGCGCATCTGTAGCGTGTTCTCGCTGGCCGAGAGCGTCCCGCTCAAGGCCGCTGCCGCCGAGCTCATCATAAACATCGGGCGCGTCCAGCCCTACCGCGCGTACCTCTACAACTTCTCCGAGTCGTACCGCCACCTCCTCATCACGCGCGACCCCTTCCACGAGCGCGCCGTCTGCGGCAACCTCGCGTACATTTTCTGTGACGACTACCTCGGCGACGCCGTCCAGAAGCTCCAGTACAAGACAGATATTCTCAACTACATCAACAAACTTTTCCTACAGAGCTTCGACTTCGGCGCGTGGCGCTACTCCGTGCGCTGCATGTGCATCGCTGGCAACTACAATGAGGACAAGGCCGACGTCGACAACACGCGCGATCTCGTTTTCCTCATGAACCGCTTTGTGCCACAGTTTCTGCTCTACTTCATCCCAACGTTCTTTTACGCGCGCTACCGACACACCCTGAAAGGGGACCTGGCGCGTCACACGCCGCGCTACGTCGTCCGCTGGCGCTCACTGTTCGGTGCGCTCTGCTGCGCGATGCTCGGCGTCTACAGCGGTACCTACCATGAGTACCGCATGGACGCGCTGCGGGAGCGCTTCGCGGAGGAACGCCAGCGGGAAATGCGCAAGCGGTTTGGCTTCAAGAACGCGGGCAAGGCCTACAAGGAGCGCACAGAGTTTGACAGCATCGACAAAGTGACGCAGTCGCTGTTCTGGAAGCAGACGCGGATGTACTGCTTCACCGCTGCAATGCTGATGGCCTCGCAGTACCCGCTGTCGGTCTGGAAGCGGCCGGAGTTTATGCGCTACGCCGACAAGTACTGGGAGATCCTGCCGGTGCTCTTGCCGAGGCTGATGGGCGTGCCGGCGCCCTTCCGGCGCGTCGTGCCGTTCATTATTGTTCCGTTTGTGACAGTCAAGACCTTTGAGTGGGGCGTGCTGTCGACAGCGACGTGGCACGACTACTTTGTGCGCTGGCGATACTGGCAGACTATCAAAGACTTATAGGGGTGGTATAAGCTTATGGACTGATAGCTGTGCAGCTTTGGGATTGATATAGCGTATGGGTTCTATACTTGTTGTGTCAGTAAATAGCATTCAGGGGAACTCTATTGTTTTACGAAAAGTGTAAGTAGAGTTCAATCTCTTGAACATTCATGAGCTCAGGACGGTAACAATTGTAAAAATTGCGCATTGATTGTACATAGATCACACTTTTGGGCGTTAACTTTCGGACTGCTCGCCTTATCCTAGCTCTCTTCTTCAATTTACCACATTTGCTATGTCATCCCCGAATATACTCGTCACAGGTACCCCTGGCACAGGCAAGACAACAGTCAGTCAAAAAATAGCGGAGGCGCTGCAGTACACCTACCTGAACATCGGCGATATCGTCAAAGCCAACAACTTCACCACATCGTACGACGATGACTTTGACGCAGTGGTCCCTGACGAAGATCGCCTGCTGGACCACCTCGAGGAGGTGCTCAAAGACCAGAAGGGCTACGTGCTCGACTACCACTCGTGTGAGCTCTTCCCCGAGCGCTGGATCGCACAGCACCCGCAGGGAACGGTCCTAGTGCTTCGGACGGACACAAAGCTCCTTCACGGCCGGCTCGAGGCGCGAGCGTACTCACAGAAGAAAATTGATGAGAACATCGCTGCGGAGATCATGCGCGTGTGCCTCGACGAAGCGCAGGAGAGCTATCCAGCCGACCAAGTATTTTCTTTCGCTAGCAATGAGGAAGCTGACATGGCAAAGGTTGTCGACTTTGTCATAGGGCGGGTAAAGGATCTTCAAAAACTGGAAAGGGGTTCGAGCTCAAAATGATAGTCATATCGAGTGGGGTTGGCAAGAAGTGATCAAGAAGGCATGCGTCAATAAAATTGCATGATCTATGTTTCCTGAGAACAATGGAAGGTTAAAAAAGATCATGCAGTGCTCCTCAGCATGGAAGCAAAAGTATTTTGATGCAGATGGGTGTGCTTTTTAGCGCAGTGACTTCACTGGTCGACCGACATTCAATTCCACAGCAGTCGCTCTTGAAATTGCCAATGCAAAACTTCAAAGATTTTGGAGCAACACTACAAATTGTCGCAAAGCCTTGTTAGTAACTTTGCGCGTCAGATCAGCTGAACTGACCTATTCTAGTACTTGGCCACCAACTTAATTGTAGATCAACGGTATCTAGATTCTTGAGGCTTTTTCATGAGCGAATTTCAAAGTCTTATTGTTCTTCGTCGCCAATTTCCGTTTTCACTCTTTCATAAAAAATTAATGCATTTCCTCCAGCAATCACAGCGATGAGTACTTCTCTGTACGCCAAAATCGAGCGCATCGGCGAGGGTGCCTACGGCGTTGTCTACAAGGCCCGCGACCGCCAGACGAACGAGACAGTCGCGCTGAAGCGTATCCGCCTCAGCAACGACGAAGAGGGCGTGCCCTGCACAGCCATCCGCGAGATCGGCTGCCTCATGGAGCTCAAGCACCCGAACATCGTGCGCATGCACAAAGTCCTGCACAGCGTGAACAAGCTCACCATCGTCTTCGAGTTCCTCGACATGGACCTCCGCAAGTTCATCGACGTGCACAACAATGCGCTTGACCAAGACACCATCTGCAACTTCTCCAGGCAGATCCTCACGGGCGTCGCGTTCTGCCACTCGCGCAATGTCCTGCACCGAGACCTCAAGCCACAGAATCTCCTCATTCACAGCGAAAGTAAGGCAATCAAGATCGCAGACTTTGGGCTCGGGCGAGCCTTTGGGGTTCCAGTGGGCAAGTACACGCACGAGGTCGTCACGCTGTGGTACCGCGCGCCCGATGTGCTCCTCGGCAATACGACCTACGGCACGCAGGTAGACATGTGGGCTGTCGGCTGCATCATTCTCGAGATGGTCACGGGCATCCCACTTTTCGCCGGGAAGAACGATCTCGACCAGCTGCTGCGCATATGCGCTTTCTTGGGGACACCCACGCCGGAGAACTGGCCGAGTATGATGACGTACGCCAACTCGACAAATACACTCTCGAAGCCAGAGTTTTTTGAATTTCCCGAGCCTGAGAGCACCAAGTACTTTGCACAGCCGGCGCTTGCAGCATTCGGTGCAGATGGCATCGACTTGGTCAAGCGCATGCTTCGGTATGAGCCCGCAGAGCGCATCAGCGCTGCGGAGGCACTGCAGCACCCATACTTTCAGCGCCAGGGCAAGTGAGGAAAATGTGAAGAAAAGTGTGTGTATAACGGATTGTCGGCTTCATTGTGCTCTTCCTGCATTTCATTGTGTGACTGGAACTTATGCAAATCAGCTTCCTACGTTGCAGCTTTCTATTTTCTATACTTTTTCTGATAATATAATGAGCCGCGCAAGTAAAGTGATCCACGACATGGGCCACGCCATCTGGATTCCAATCTTCGCGGTCGGCGCCGCTGGAGCTTGGTATTTCGAAAAATTTTACGTCAAGCCAAAGGCCATCACGCCGAGCGGGGATGGCCACGACTACTACCTACGGGATATTCGCGACGAGAATGGCAAACTCCTCGCGTACCGAAAGGTTTCAATCAAAAAGGGCAAGGAACCCTCTGCGAACGCTGTGCAAAAACAGGAGACCAAGAATATGTGAAATAGGACTTACCAGAGCCCGAGGAAAGGCTTGAGTGTTTGACAACGGAGGAAAAGCCCTGATGGGTTCAGGCGACGATCAATGGAATGTTTCAGTAAGTCGAGGAATGCACTCTATTCGAAAAAACTTTTCGAGCATTTTGTCAATTTTACTCTTGGAGTGCTTCCCACATATTCTTTCCCATCATACTAAAATTTAAATTCGCTAATGCTCCGCCGCGTGCAGTCCGCCATCGCTCCGCGCACCACACAGCGCCGCTCGTACTTTTACAGCAACGTCGGCGAGTCCGGCATCTGGGGCCAGACGTGGAAGATGTACTACCGTAACCTCAACATCTGCATTGTCCTTGGTGTCACTTTTGGTATCTACGTCCTGAAGGGCCCATACGCAGGCGATAAACAGTTCGCCCCCTTCGCCTCTGACCTTTTCCTCAGTGACGGCACAGAGCTTGAAGGCGACGAGGCCGCTGCGAACGCACGCATCGAGCTCGCACGCATGCAGCCGTTCATGGACGAGCTCCGTATGAAGGCTGGCGTCGATGAGTAAGTGTACCATACGATGGACTTTCGCAAATAATTTTTTGCATTTTTGAAATGAATTTCGACTGTTTCCCTTTTCTGCACCTTTCTTCACCAAAATGTCTCTCAGCGAACTCAACAAGAAGCTCACCGCCAAGCCATACGTCGACAGTTACGTCCCGACGAAGGCCGACTACGCCCTCTTCACCGAGATGTTCGGCAGCAACGCGCTGACGATCCAGTGGGTCGCCCGCATGGCCTCGTACTTCTCCAGCGAGCGCGCGCAGATCGCCAAGGCTGACAAGCCAGCCGCCAAGAAGGCCGAGGCGCCCAAGAAGGAGGCCCCGAAGCCGGCCGCCGCTGCGGAGGACGACGACGTCGATCTCTTCGGTGACGTCACCGAGGAGGAGCAGAAGGCCCTCGACAACAAGAAGAAGGAGGAGGCCGAGGCAAAGAAGAAGCCGGCCGTCATCGCCAAGTCGAACATCGTCATCGACGTCAAGCCGTGGGACGACACCATCGACCTCGAGGCGCTCATGAAGAAGTACCGCGCGATCGAGCGCGACGGCCTCCTCTGGGGTGCGCACAAGCTCGAGCCGATCGCCTTCGGCATCAAGAAGCTCAAGGTCATGATCGTCATTGAGGACGACAAGATCTCGTCTGACGACGTCGAGGACATCATCATGCAGTTCGAGGATGAGGTCCAGTCCATGGACATCGCCGCTTGGAACAAGGTGTAAAGCGGGCAGCAAGCTTTAGAATTTTACAAGATGCGATATAAAGAATAAAGGGGGAATGGGAGACATTGGGTGGGCTTTGATAGCTTTTTGCTATGATTTGATTTTGCTATTAGTTCAATGGCTGACTGCAAATGGTATCATTCTAAGAAATATACCTGATAGTGCTTGAACGTAACGCAGTGCAATGTATACAATGTATTCGATTTAATCTCTTAGAATTCACATGCATATACTCTCCATGCCACGAGTACTGAGTCTGCCCATATTCTTCTATGCACAGGACGTTGCTTTCGATACAGTAGATCATGCAAATGTCCCCGACCAGGTAATGATGGAGTTGGTCGTCGCAGGGCTCTCTGAGGAAAGCAGAAAAATATTTCAAGACAAGAATGGCTCGTTCAAGCCCGTGAGCCAATGGACCACAAAAAGGAAAGGTGCCGAGCATTGCGTGATAGCCTGTGATGAAGATGACCGCGTTATTAGCTTTATCCATAAAGTCAAATCTGGAACGTATAATTTGCGCGCTCTGCCTTTGCAAATCCGTGTTTTCCGGACGTGGTATGATATTGAAAAGCCAAAGCAAAACCCAAGGGTTACTGGCACACTGGACACATCTGCGCTGCCGTCGGCACTGCAGATCTTTGATTGTTCTGCGAATGCTTTTGGCGGCGAAGTGGATTTCCAATGGCTGCCCCCAGGGCTGCGTGACTTCATGATCAGCCGAAACTATTTTACAGGCAGCTGCAATCTTAAATCACTTCCAAAAGCTTTGATGCGATGCTTTTTGGAAAAAAACGCATTTAGAGGGAGTATTTCGCTTGAAAGCTTGCCGCTTGGGCTCACGCATCTCAGACTCCATGAGAATAATTTTCAGGGCACACTGAATTTTGATAGCCTCCCAGACTCTCTCAGGCATCTAAACGTTGGGACCAATGGATTTACGGGAAGTTTTATTCTGAGCAGTCGAAACGCGCCCATTGTCGTCCTTGCGAGAGACACACAGATGAGTGGCACTGCAGTCGTCGCTGACAATGACCACATTCGTGTGGACTTAGCATGCAAAAATATCAACGCTGTGCACGATGAGAACGGTGATGCCCATCCCAGTGCTGCGATCATTCTTCATGACCAAAGTAGAGAAATGCATTATCCTCGGTTCTTGGATTTACACGAGTATGAGTATAGAGATGTTGATCCGCTCGAAAGGTTTGCAAACGGTGCAGAGTCGCTCGATGACAAACTCTTGCTGATGCTGAACCCCCACGCCCCGTCGTGTGGTGTCACATGGGATAAGAATGGCCGGGTCACTGAGATATCTATAATGAATATGGAAGATACAGTCATCTTTCTTGACTACATTCCACCGCTCGTGAAAAAGTTCGGTATACCTTGCTTTGAGCTCGGTGAAGGAAACCTTATTCGAGGAACGCTCAACACGTCGAAGCTCCCTAGGCAACTCGAATACTTCAACATTATGCAAGAAAATTTTACAGGAACTGTGGATTTGACCAAGCTTCCATACAACCTCGAGAGAATTGATCTTGAGTACAATCAGTTTTATGGTAAGTGTGACTTGACCATGCTGCCAGCGAAGCTTAATGAGTGTTACCTCCACGTGAATAATTTCAGTGGAAGCGTGGACCTGAGTCGTTTGCCCCAGAATCTCGTTGAATTGTCTATCAATGACAACTGTCTCATTGGTGAATTGGATATCAGCTCCGTTCGAAAAGAGCTCAAGAAGCTGTGGGTGAACAATAACCCTTGCTTTCGCGGCCGAAATAAATGGTATGACCCGACCGAAGGAGCATATTACGAGGGAGCTGAAGAAGGCAGCACGCTGATACTAAATGCAGGTTTCTATGATGATGATTATTATGATGATGATAGTGAATAGTATGACCAATACTTTGTCGTAATTCGTTCCTGATTCATTACGGAATTCAGCACAAAAGTAGCAAAGCAGCAAGGACTATAATTATGCAAACGAGTTTTCTCGTTTATCACGCAAGCGCTTTGCGTAAAATCTACCTTTAAGCAGTCACCATGACTTATGACCCTTGCGTTCCCACGCACATCCACGTCAAATCTATTCATCTTCCTAGTTAGACTTCATAGACACCGTCGGACCGAATTATGCTATGTTTTTGCGTGGTTCGATATTTTAACAGCACAGTGAAGTGCTTCGAATGATGGATCTTCATAAAAGTATTCAATAGTTTGCATAGAGCACGAAATCAATTTTCCTTTTCATTATGTGGGGCAATGTTGTACGAATCAAATCCCTTCTAGCCTATATGCACAAACTTTACAGATAAATATGCTAACAGCGGTAGCAGTGGCTCTTGGCCAGCCGAGCCCGCACCCCACAAAGCGCTGTCTGGCAGCTGACGAATCTTTTGATCTTGACTACATCAGTATTTCTGATCAGGACATGATGGAGTTAGTCATCGCGGACCTCTCCGAGGAAAGCAAAAGGCTCTTTCAAAACAGTAAGGGCGGGTACCGATATGCTTGCGATTGGACTACAGAGAGCGACGAAAATGAGTACTGCGAGATATCCTGCGATGAGGCAGGTCGTGTGACTGGTTTTGTACATAAAGTTCGGGCTGGGATGTATAATTTACGCGCGCTACCTCTGCGAATCCGCGTGTTCCGGATATTGCATGGAATAGAGACAATTGAATGGCGTGGTATAGCGCCAAAGCAAAATGTCAATGTGACCGGCACACTTGACACATCTGCGCTACCACTGACACTGCAAGTATTTGACATCTCAGAGAACGCTTTTGAAGGCCAAGTTGATTTTGAATGGCTGCCACAGGGACTCAATGACTTCATGATCAGCCGAAATAATTTTTTGGGTAGCTGCAATCTCAAATCACTCCCAAAAGCTTTGTTACGATGCTTTTTGGAAAGAAACGCATTTACAGGGAGTATTTCGCTAGATAGCTTACCGCTCGGGCTCACTCATCTCAGACTCCATGAGAATAATTTTCAGGGCACGCTCAATTTCAATAACCTCCCAGACTCCCTGAGGCATTTAAACGTCGGGGGTAATGGTTTTACAGGAAGTTTTTTGCTTGATAAACGAAGTGCGCCCATCATTCTTCTCGCGCGAGACGTGCAAATGAGTGGCACGGCCATTATCGTTGATAATGACGACGTTCGTGTGGATTTAAAATGCGAACATATCAGTGTTGTACACGATGAAAATGGTTCAACGCATGAAAATACAGAGCTCATTCTTGACGATGAGAGCAGGGAGATGCTCTTTCCTCGGCATTTGGACCGCCACGAGTATGAGTACAGAGATTTATTTCCATTTGATAGATTCACTAAAAGCACTCAGATGTCAGACGATAAGCTCCTTCAGCTATGCATTCCTGGTGCCCCAAGTGATGGCGTGAAGCGAGACCTAGAAAATCGCATCGTAGAAATCAGTTATTTTGGGGGTGGAACTATATTCTTGGACTTCATTCCACCGCTCGTAGAAGATTTTAACATCCCGAGCTTCAAACCCGGTCGGTCTAGCGAAACATATGGTACACTCAACACATCGAGGCTGTCCGAATCCTTGAAAGATTTCATTATCCTACAGAACGAGTTTACAGGGCCTGTGGACATGACCAAGCTCCCTCGCGGGCTTTGTCACCAATGCAACATTGGTTTTAATCAGTTTTATGGGAAATGTGACTCAACACTGCTGGCCCCCAAGCTAAAATATTGCTATCTTCATGTTAATAATTTCAGTGGTGGTATAGACCTCAGTCGCCTACCAGAAAGCTTAGCATATTTATCGATAAATGATAACTGTTTTACAGGGTATCTGAACATCGAAGATGCTCATGTGAATTTCTTTGGTGAAAATAATCTTTTTGATTGTGAACTTACTGATTTGTCGGGTATTGAAAACCGTGATGAGTATCCTCCGATGGTACGGGATAAGCTCTATGATCCATGTTATGAGGAATACTATTTTTGAAACTGTGCAAGTGAATGATAGAGTACAGACGAATAGAGTACAGCACGAAGCAATATGAATAACCTCGAGCGAAAGCCCTTTGAGAGGCTGCAGCAGCTTGCTACGCAGGCAGTGTGTTCCACGTAGTCACCTCAGAGCAGTCCTGAGTAAGATAAAAATTGTGACCCCTACACAATCTTTCACATCGTTTGTAGTTTTGTATGCTGTAATCTCAATGAGAATGCTCATAAATCATAATTGCCTAGGATTTTAAGAGATTTTTAGAGATCAATGCAGTGAATGCCCCCGATCAGTTTTACTGACAGCGTAGCACATGCCATGCAAGCACTATGGAGGTTTAATCACGGGTTTCAACGAGTTTCTGCAAATGTCCCAGTCCGCCACTGCAGCGTCGCATCCCCGCAACTTCCAACGTTTTGGATGTGCAAAACCTGCGCATTTGTCAACCCATCGGACTCGTCGGCATGCACGCGATGCGCGCAAAAACTGTCCGATAAACAACCAATTCGTGCAAAGCCAGCAGTTCAAAGCCGTGCCATTCAGCAAAGAATACTTTACCCGCAGAAAACCGCTCGGTCGTGGACGTGTCACATCTGCGGTATGGAGAACTCCAACAAGTACGCCTGCCAGACCTGCGCAGAGCCGAGAGTGAACCCGAACGGCTGTAGTCAAATTCTACTACGCCCACACAGCTCACCAGAGACCCTGTGGATGTGCGCCAACTGCCTCTACGTTCAAACCTTCGCCAAAGCCACGTGCGGCGTGTGTCACTCGACAAACGACAGCTTCAAAGTCCACGGCTGGACATGCCGCGGGTGCTCAAAGGGCCACCCGAAAGTGACGAGCGAGAAGTGCTGTGAATTTTTCCAGCAGCCCACCGTTCCCTACGCTATGCCGTGGCTCTGCGCTTGCGGCCAAAAAAACGCCATCGTCTACACGCGCTGCCTCATTTGCCTCCGCGGCAAGCAGAACCTGTGCGCAGAGGCCGACGACTGGGTCTGCCCGTGCGGCTACCTGCAGCCTTCGTATCGGCCAAAGTGCGCGGAGTGCGCTGGGGGTAGAAAAGGTGCTGTTGCGACGTGGCTGTCAAACTACCGGCCGGTGCTCGAAAACTGGCGGTGCACAAACTGTGACATTGTCAACCCAAAGGCGCGCGTCCTGTGCAGCCAGTGCAACAAAACAAGGCGAGATGCATCTATTCGTGGGATTGGGCACTTTGTTGCGTAGTTTTGGAATGCTTATGAGCTTTCTGAGCTAAGTCTTGAGAATGACTGAGGTTACCAAACCATGGTCTACCGAATATGAGAATTCACATCTCTAGGATAGCTATGAGACCCTTTGTCGAGAATTCAAAGGTACAAAACTTTCTTTTTCTTTTTTCCAACCTGATGATTGACATCTTGTTCCGCTGATGACGATGGCGAACATCCGTGATATAGGCTAAGATGAGCTGAAAAGTTTCTTTCTTTACTGTGTAGCGTCAGTAATTTTGCCTTTCTCAAAGTAGCGTCGCTTTGTTTCCTACTCATCCGTATCTGCCCCTTCTCTTCTCTTTTTTCACAGCACAATGCTATCCAAGTTTCACCGCATCGCTCGCCCGCTGTCGACAGCCGTTTTTGTGCGGCTCACTACCCAACACCCCGCGGCATCATACCGGCCGTACTCCATGAGCACCAGCACCCAGTCGACACCGACGCACCTGCTCCAGTGGACCTGCTCGTGCGGCACAGCAAACGGCCTTCTGACGTGCACATGCAAGGCGTGCGGGAAAGAGCCGCCGCTCGAGGACGCCGTCGTGGAGGATGAAGCTGCTGTGGAGCAGTGGGTGTGCTTCTGCGGGGAGCGAAACTCAGCTGACCAAGAGACCTGTACAAGCTGCGCGAAATCCCCGGCAGAGATGGCACAGTCAGTAAAAGTAACAGAAGCAGAAGCGCCAGCGGAGACATCGACTAAAACAAAAGACACCACGAAGCCGGTCAGTGACTCGTGGACATGCGTATGCGGGGCAAAGAACAAATCGTACCGCTCTGAGTGCGCAGTGTGTGGTGATGCAGTCGACCCAGTTGTCCAGAAAGCGCTCCTGGACGCCTGTATAGCTGCGGAGAAGGTACCAGCCCCGGCTGCGCCAGCGAAGCCCAATCCGCTCGAAAAAGACTGGCAGTGCCCCTCGTGCGCGTACGAGAACTACGGCAGCCGCCTGGAGTGCCGCCAGTGCGGCCGCTTCAAGGTTGGCCAGTCGCTCGGGCACGAGCAGGGGCTCATCGACTGGACGTGTGCAAAGTGCTCATTTTCCAACTTTGCTCGCCGCACGACGTGCTATCGGTGCCACAATGAGAAGAGTCTCGGTGACACAAAGCCAGTAGGCAGTGACTTTCAAGTCACAAGCAAAGACTTCATCCGCCGCAACCTGAGCAGTCTCGACTGGCAGTGCACGAGCTGTATGTACACAAACTACGCGTCAAGGACAGATTGCAGGCGCTGTAGCAAGCGAAGGCCTGAGGAAGGGTCGAAGGCATCGGATGCTCGCAAAGTACCAGAGCCCACAAAACAACGAAAAAAAGACACTTTTGGCTTTAACTCAAGATCGAATGCACCCACCACGAAGTTTACTTCCAGCCCTTCATCGAACTCGCAGCAAGGTGCAAAGTGGCCGTGCGTGTGCGGCACGATGAACCTCCAGCACCTCTCTCGGTGCATGCAGTGTCACGTGAAGCGCCCGGTGGCGCACCTCGCGCCGGGCGACTGGGTCTGCCAGTGCGGCACGCTCAACTTCAAGGCGCGCACGCTGTGCTTTGTGTGCAACGCGCCGGGCGAGCGGCAGCGCTTCGTTGTCACCGACGCCCTCTCGTGCTCGACGTGGCGATGTGCGTCCTGTAAAAGTGCCAAGGTCCAGAGCGCGAGCGTTTTTACGTGCAGTGAGTGCAGTGCGGAGCGGCCGGTCACGAAGGATATGATCAACTGGCAGTGCGCCAAGTGCGAGTGGTGGAACCAGACCTTCCGCGAGACCTGCCGCTCGTGCAGCGCTGACAAAAACGAAAAGGCAAATCATGGCAAGAGCATGAGCTGGAAGTGTCCCTGCGGGAATGTCAACCAGCAGAGCTGCTCGACATGCATCAACTGTGGTAAGGCCAAGCCCGCAAGGGGAAATGTGCAAGAAGTCAAATTCGGCGAACAATCCACAACTGAGAATAAAGGCTCAACGCACTTTGGGCAGAAGCCGAATGCGCCAATGCAGACTGCCCATGAGCGTCCAGGTGCCAAATTTATCAAATGGGCCCCACCGCTCACTGCAGAGATAACCCCTGACAAATTTTGGGTGTGCAGCTGCGGTGAGGAAAACTTTGCGAACGCGCACGCGTGCCGCGCCTGCCATCATCCGAAAATAGCTGTCTCGACGTGGTACTGCACAGAGTGCCGTACATTCAATGCGCTGCGAGACAAAGCGTGCGAGCGCTGCACGAAGCCGCGCGAGGTCTCCACCGCGAAGCTCAACAAGCTCACGCCGTGGAAGTGCAAGTGCGGCAATGAGAACACAGCCGTCGACGTGCTGTGCAGAAAGTGCATGTTCATCCGAAACTGCCCGCACGGGCAGCAGATGACAGTCCGAGCCGGTGACTGGCGCTGTAAGTGTGAGCTCGTGAACAAAAAGGCGCGGGCACGGTGCCTGCACTGCCGGACCGTGCGTGAGCTCATCGAGTGGCACTGTCACTGCGGGCACAAGAACAGCGTCAAGATGTCGAGCTGTGAGAAGTGCCAGAGCCTCCCAGTGAGCGGGCAGTGGCGATGCTCGTGCGGGTTTTTCAACTACGGCACGCGCGTTATCTGTCACAGTTGCGCGAAAATGCGAAGCGGGCAGGACCCACTGGCCCAGCTGGTCGAAGGCTTTGATTTGAGCAAAGACCAGGCGGAAGGAGACAATGTACGAAAGGCCGAAGCTGTTCGTGTGCAAGACGAGAAAAAGTTAGCTGAAGCCAAAATCAAGAAGTACGGCGCTGATAATGGCGAGGATAGCGCTAAAACACCAAAGAAAATATCGAGAAGAAAGAAAATGAAGAATGATGACAAATCACTTGAGGGCACAGTCTTGACTGAGAGCAAAGAAGCTGTCAGAAGGTCAGAGACTATGAAAATGCCTGAAGCGGAGTCAAAAATTAAAGAGAGAGCTGCAGATGATGCGAAATCTGTAGGTACTGAGAAGTCACCGTCGGTTGAAGTAAGCGAGAAGATCGTGTCAGCGGAGATAGAATTTCCCAAAGTTAAATCTGAAGGGAAGAAAGCAAGGAAGTCAGTGGTCAAAAAAGATGGAGCGACACCAGCGAAACGGGCGACTAAAAAAGCGAAAAAATAAATTACAGTGCTCTATCATTCACTCGCTGCATTGGGCATATTTCATCGAGGGCCGACTTTTTCCTGTGACTGACTAGAAATCATCGATTAGTAGATAAATGCAGCTCTGTCCGTAACATGTGAGTAATTTGCAATGATTTGCAAAGCATTCCCATCGTATGCTGTGTGGCTCTCTCTAGCTCATTCCTCTCATAAATCACTCTTTACTGTACCCAATGCATGTACGCTACCAAATGCCACTTCAAATATGCTAGATAGCTCTATAAACACCCAGCATGAGCATTCAGTGGAGCAAGATGAAATGAGCATGCACTGCATGAACCCAATTGATGTGCTGTCATTAATTAGCATACACACCCTCAATCGCGGTACACTCGAGCTCATTGAATCAAGTGATGCACTTCAAGACTTCATCTTCAGCAGACAAGAGCAGCTCCGTGCCATTATCAAGTTTGCAGAGACCCATAAAATTACAACTCTGCATGGCTTCGCGGCGTTCATGAGCGCCCTGAAGGACAAAGAAAAGGATACCCCTGACCAAATGCGACACTTTGTGCATAGGTGTCATAATGCTTGGAGCAGGATGATGTTCAATTCCGTCGCAGTGATGATTGATGCGCTCAAGTCGCTCCTCAGTGAAACGAGGTCATTGATAGAAGATAGAACTGCAAAAATGCACACTGAAGATGGGCAGCATCATCAAAATGAAATAAAAGATTACACCACAGACACATCAAGAAGCGAAGACAAGATTCTAGACAACTTTCTCCAAGCCATTCGAAGAAACTCGCAGAAGACGACGCTTCCCCAAAATAAGCACCACGAGGCCATATTCATCACCCTTTTTCAAATGATCGAGCACAAAATGTCTACAGGAGCGCTCGAAGAGGCGAGCGATCTCATGAAGCAGCTGTTTGACTTTATTTCGTTCGCCGACTGCTCGCCGACGTGGTGGCACATCGCGCAGATACCGCTCGCACAGCTCTCGTACGCCACGGTCGACGTTCTCGCTTGCGCGCATATTCTGGAAGAAATTGCGCCCGAGCACGCACCTGCGTTCATCTGTGCTCACGCATTCGCACTACTCGCGATGCTCAGCTACTATCATGATGTGCCGGCTGACTGGATCCACAAGCTTAATAAGAGCCAGTACCACGAAAAATTCGGAGAATTAGTCCCGTTCGACTGGATTGAACTGGCAAGACCGAACAACGCGATGAAGTTTGTCGAAAAGATGGAAAGATTAGAAATCGGAGAGGCCGACGAGCATCCCACCGACGTGACGTGCGACCAGAGCCCCGCGCTCCTCGGACTTGCAGCGATGCACTCCTTTATTTCCAAGCGAGCAGTGCATGCGAGCGTGCAGCTGATGGATACAGTCCTGCGCATTCGACTGCTTCAAGACAATGCGTGCATCGATCCAACAATCTTTGCACACTTTACTGAAAATTACTTTGGGTCTCACTCGGACCTCAGCGCAGACGCAAAGCAAGCGCTATGGACGTTGATGCTGCGGATTGGGGCAGTAGACTATATGAATGGGATTGAGAAACTGCGGCTACTCTGTGCGGACGATGTTCTCAAAAGTGTTTTCCCTGAAGCTGCAGAGAAGCACACGTTCAACGCATCAGCAAGAAGTTCCGTGCTCTTCAGCTGTGCTCGGCTGTTTTTATCAGCCAACTACATAGAGCGTGCACTCGCGTGCCTGACACATGCGATGTCCTTGATAGGTGGGATCGCCATGGCACATGCAGAGGATATTCTCTTTGCGATCCAGACGCAAAGCCTTCTGGCAGCTGTAACATACGCCGTGGGCGAAAAGAAGCGAGCGGTAGAGATTGCTTCGCAGCTCGAGTCAATTTCTACGGCTTTCAGGCTTCGGGCGCTTTACCGAGAAGCTGCACAAAACTTTCGTGAAATTCTGGAGAACACTGTCGAGGGCAATCAAAGCACATGCGAAAAGAAGTGGGAAAATCGATGGCTCATAGGCTTGTTGTACTTTGAAGAGATCAATGCTGAAACATGTCCTGCCCACGATGTAGCCGAAAAAGAACATGATTTCCTAAATAAGTGGCCTATCGAGAAAATTGCTCACGCTCGATTGTACGATGTTTGGGACCTCTTAAGCGACTGTTTGCAGTCGATAGAATCCGTAGATGAAGAAGTTGAGATGTCAGCGAGTCCATCCTCTGTGAGCTCTTGTGTGTAATTCGGTGGATTCCTACTATCAACCTTATCAGGTCACATCAGTTGCAGTTTATATACTTTTCAGTTTCAGAATGCTTCGTGCACTTCGATCGACGCCGATGAGCGTTTTGTGGGCAACGCAGTTCCGCGAGCGATCCAAGAAGCTTGCACCACTTCGCAAGCGGACAGTGCGAATCGCCAACTGCCGCCGGATGTGCAAGTTTCATTTCATCGTCTACGGCCGCCACACGCGACTGCGCGAGACGCACCCGGAGATCGCCGCAGAGTGGGACTACAAGCGAAACCCTACGCACCTATCGCCCGCGATTCTCATCAATACGACTGTCCAGCCGATGTGGTGGAAGTGTTCAAAGTGCGCAAAGCGCTTCTGCCTGCCCATCGACCAGCGCACGATCTACGAGAAAGGGTGCCCGAACGGCTGCAAGCCGGCAATGCCGCTGGACCAGGCAGAAATGATCGACCAGCGAGCGCAAGAGGGGCCGGATGTTACTGAGCTTCTTGAAGGAGAGAAGAATCCCGCATTCGCCTCGAGGAACACGGAAATGGAAAGTCGATAGATTAGGAGTCACAGTGACTTCGGGTCTCGATAGGATATGATCAAATGGATCGGTTCTTTTAAGTTTGAGATCTCGCCTGCAGGTCAGTGGCTTTCAGTTAATCAGCTTTAAGCGCCAATCACAGAAAAAATGACCTCAGATCATATAAAGGTGATTTAAGCCTTTGAATAGTACCGACCGAACCTCAAAAGCCAGCTGTGATCTACTTTGAATACGATCACATGGGGAACATGAGCATGATTTGCGTTTATTTTGTCTATCATCATTCTTTCCCACACTTTCCCATTGTTAAAGCTGAACTACTTTTCTGTATGATCCCACACAGCATCAACAGACCCACCTGAACCACCCATGATCCACAGCCCACACATCACGAACGGCTTCGACGCAGTCCTCGATATCGACACGATCATCGAGCGCATTGGCTTCGGCCCCTTCCAGCTGCGCCTGCTCCTCATCATCGGCCTGCCCCTCTTCGCCGACTGCATGGAGGTCTTCCTCATCACGTTCATTGCCCCCGACGTCCAGCGCGACTTTGGCATCTCCGACTGGACGATCGCCCTGCTCGCCGCGAGCGTCTTCGTCGGGATGTTCATCGGGGCCATCCTCTTCGGCGCGCTCTCGGACAACATCGGCCGCGAGCGGAGCATCACGTGCGCTGCGAGCCTCGTCGCCATCGGCGGCCTCATGAACTCTGCGAGCGAAGACCCCGTCTGCTTCGCGTGCACTCGACTTATCTGCGGGATGGGCATCGGCGGTGCCCACACGGGCGTGACGCTCTTCGCCGAGTTCTTGCCGACGCAGAAGCGCTCGCTGTACCTCAGCGCCATTCAGTTCTGCGGGGCCCTCGGCACAGTCGTCGAGTGCGTCCTCGCGTGGGCCCTCCAGAACCACTCGTGGCGTTGGCTCGTGCGCTGCACAGCCATCCCTGCCGCCCTCAGCGCTGTTCTTTGTGTATGTCTGCCGAAATCCCCGCGCTTCTCGCTCATCAAGAATAGGCCCCAGGAGGCCGTCACTGTGCTCAGGCAAGTCGCACGCTACAACGGGTGCCCGCACGTTTTGCCAAAAGACTTTACCATTCGCGCTGTTGTGTCTGAAAATGAGCGCTGGTCCATGCCCCGCCGCTTCCGCGCGCTCTTTGCGGACGCACAGCTTCGTGTCCTGACCTTTGCGCTTGCTGCCCTCTGGTTTACTGTGTCATTCTCGTACTATGGCGTCGCTTTTCTCAGCGCGACGATTGAGACCACATCTCGGCAGACACTGTACCGCTCTCTCGTTATCGTCTCGCTCGCTGAGATCCCCGCGTACTACATTGCCCACAAGATATGCACCTCGCGCGGGCGCCGCGACGGGATGACCATGTGCACAATCTTCGGCGCAGTCACGCTCGCCGTGCTCGCAGCGCAGGACTACATCCCTTTCGGCGTACTCGTCCCAGCGATGTTTCTCGCAAGGCTTACGTGCGCGGTGTTCTTCGCTATTGTCGTGCTCTACACGCCCGAGGCTTTTCCGACGAGTGTGCGATCGACAGCAAGTGGACTCACAAACGCTTTTTCGCGAGCAGCAGGTGCGCTGACGCCTTTCGTGTCGTTCCGCCTGCGTTCTGTGAGCGCCGTGGCCGCAGGGTCGATGTACATCCTTGTGCTGTGCATGGGTGCCGTCGCGACGCGGTGTCTGCCCTTTGAGACGAAGGGCAGGGTGCTCAGGGATGTGCTTTCGCCATAAGTGTGTTTCATAGGAATTGAGCTGCAATTTTTGTCTTCAATACTAAAAAATCGAAAATTTTACTTCCATTTCCATTTTTCATAGAGAATGGCATCGCAGACCCTGAGCGGTGAGCCCTCGCGATCACCCGAGTTCAGCCTGACGCCGCGCGTCCCCGAGTTCACCATCGAGGAGCTTGTTGAGTCCATCGGCTTCGGCAGGTACCAGATGCGCATTCTCCTCGCGTGCGGCATCCCCTTCATGGCGGACTCCATGGAAATCTTTTTGATATCGTTCATCACGCAGGCTGTCCAGAAGGACTTTGGAATCTCCGACCTCGCGCTCTCGTGCATCTCCGCGAGCGTTTTCTTCGGAATGCTCCTCGGGTCCTCATTCTTCGGCTTTGTCTCAGACTCTATCGGCCGGCGCAAGACCTTCGCGATCTGCATGGCGATCACATCGTCGTTTGGCATCCTCAGCGGTCTCAGTCCAAATGCTTTTGTCCTCGGCCTCACGCGCACACTCTGCGGCTTCGGCGTCGGCGGCTTCCACGTGGGCATGACGCTCTACACGGAGTTCCTCCCGATGCGCTCGCGCGCGTTCCAGCTCACGCTCATCCAGTCCTTCTGGGCGATCGGCGCGATCGTCGAGTGCCTCCTCGCGTGGGCGCTCCGCGGCCAGTCGTGGCGAGCACTCATCTGGGCCAGCTCCTTCCCCTCGTTCATCTCGCTCTTCTCGTACTTCTTCCTCCCCGAAAGCCCGCGGTTCCTCATGGTCCACCATCGCACCGCTGAGGCGAAGGAAATCTTCCGGTGCGCCGCTTCGCGCAACGGCCTGCCGAACCTTCTTCCAGCGAATTTCAGCGTCAAGCTGCCAAGCTCGCAAAAGTCCGATGGGTCCTTCCGAACGCAGCTCGCCAAGCTTTTCAAGAAGGGAACGATGCGGCGCCTCACCATTTGCCTCTCGCTGATCTGGTTCGCCTCGTCCTTCGCGTACTACGGCATTGTGTTCCTGACCAGCCAGCTGCCCTTTGGAAAGAATGACAAGTACATGTCGATGCTCATCATCTCGCTCTCCGAGCTCCCCGCGTACTGCTTCACGTTTCTGTTCTCGTATAAGCTCGGCCGCACGCGTGGGATGGCCCTGAGCTCGTTCATCACGATCGTCACGATGACCATTCTGGCGTTCCAAAAGCGCCTGCCCGACAACCTGCTGCTCGGGTGCACCTTCGTCGCGCGTGGTGCGCTCGCCGTATTCTTTGCCCTCGCCGGGCTTTTCACGCCAGAGGCGTACCCGACAGTCGTGCGCTCGACGGGCTTCGGCCTCACGTCGGGCTTCGCGCGGCTCGCTGGCTCGCTCACGCCGTTCATCGCGATCAGCTTGAATGCGCTCAGTGTTGTCGCGTGTGCTTTCGTCTACGTCGGTGTTTTGACAATGGGGTTCATCAGCGTGCAGCTCTTGCCCTTCGACACGAAGAAGCGGCACCTGAAGGACGGCTGCACGCCCGTCAGCCAACCGCTCGAGCGCACGCTGGTGTGAGCCGTTGCTTGAAATTTGCTTCGCAGTAATAATTCGTGACTGATTTGGATGATTTTGCGTTAAGGAGTGGGTGGCCAAGTATTAGGAGATCTTTTGTGCTTTTATGAAATAGAAATGAGTGATTTTTCCAAGGAGCTAACGTCGGCCTTTACTGTGAGTTGCAAGAGGCAGAGCATTTTTACCTTTATATCTTTGTAATTTATACATGAATATCATTTTCGCTGTCGACCCTGCTCTCGGTCGCCTGGAGTATGAGAACCTGACAGACCAGGCGCGAATGGAGATTTTCATTAAGGGACTTGGTGAAGAAGCCAAAGAACTGTACCAAGACGAGCATGGGTCGTACATCGACGTCTGCGAATGGGACTGTGTGGAGTGTGATGACGATGATGTCATTGTTGTTAAGCTTGTCGAAAAGGACCCGAAGGGTCAAGTGGATATCACTTTCGTTCCCCCGAGCGTCAAAATAGTGCGCATCACTAAATTTCATCAAAAAGGAAAGATCAATACAGCTCTTCTCCCCTCTGCGCTAGAAGAATTTTCAATAAACTGCAACGCCTATGATGGGAGTGTTGACTTGACAACTTTGCCAAGTGTACTGATTTCATTTTATGCTTCATGGAATGCTTTTACAGGAAGCTGTGATTTGACATCGCTACCACACGAGCTCAATTGGTTAGATTTAAGCCACAATAAATTTTCGGGGGAAGTTTCATTCGACTCGTTGCCACCACATATTCGAAGCATCAACATCTCAACGAATGCTATCAGCGGTGTATTTCGCCTGCTTAACCCTCCAGAGCAGCTTTTACAGGTGACTGCATATCGTACGCATCTCAGTGGCACAGCAGTGGTCAATCGGATCACGAGCGTGTTAGTTTCTATAATGGGGACAAACATCGAAGCGCTTGTTGATGAGGAAAATAACGAGCACCCTGACACTGAGTCTTTTCTTATGGACGAGAGCTTTATGAACTTCCTTGAGGTGTTCCATAGTGGATCCGGCGTGTGATCTTGCAACACCTAACTTTCCGAAATAATGCAACACCTAAAATTTGCATTATTTTGGAAAGTGTTGCATAATCACGGAAAGTGTTGCATGAATTTAGAAACGCCGGGTCCATAGAGCTTGAGTACCTGTAAGCAAATTGAAAAACGCGTGACTTGCGTCGAATGCTTTGTGCGCAATCATATCTTTTACTGTGCATAGGTATACATTAGAGTGCGTCAACCCATAATGCGCTTATGGAATTCCTGTGTATTTTGCTATCATACTATCGAATTCAATCCCAAATTACCACCCCATAAACGCACAAATGCCACCGATCTTTGTAATCAATAAATGAATATCTTCTTCGCTGTCGACCCTGCTCTTGGTCGCGTGGAGTATGAGAATCTGACAGACCAGGCGCGAATGGAGATTTTTATTGCGGGACTAGGTGAAGAAGCCAAAAAACTGTACCAAGACGAGCATGGGTCGTATATCGACGTCTGCGAATGGGAATGTGTGAATTGCGATATTGATCATGTTATTGCTATCGAGCTTTTCGACAAAGATCCGCAGGGGATTCTAGAGATTACCTTCGTTCCTCCTTGTGTGCAAGTATTGATTATCTCGGATTTCCACCAGAAAGGAAAGCTCAACATTCCTCTTCTTCCTTCTACACTTACAGAACTTTCAATAGACGGGAACGCATATGACGGGAGTGTTGACCTGACAACTTTGCCAAGTCCACTGATTTCATTTGATGTTTCAAAGAATGCTTTTACAGGAAGCTGTGATTTGACATCGCTACCACACGAGCTCAATTGGTTAGATTTAAGCGACAATAAATTTTCAGGGGAAGTTTCATTCGACACGTTGCCACCGAGAATTAGAAACATCAACATCTCAACGAACGCTATCAGCGGTATATTTCGCCTACTTAACCCCCCGAAAAGGCTTTTCATGGTTGCTGCTTATGAAACACAGCTCAGTGGCACAGCTGTGCTCAAGCGCGTCACAAAGACGAAAGTTTCGCTTTTCAGAACAAACATCGAAGTGCTTGTCGATGAAGAAAATCAGGAACACCCAAAGGCAAACGAGTATCTAAGTGAGGATACATACCATTTGATAGTAGAATGATAGCCGACTGCACATCCTTGAGCATGTTTAGCTGGAATCCAGAACAGTAGAAAGTAGAACACATAAATTCTTGGAACTCTACCTATTTCCTTAATTTTTTCCTCCGCATAACGTGCGAATGCCATCGATTCGCAAAGCAGTGCTCCGCGCCGTTGCGAGCCGCCTTGAGACCGCGCCTATCACCAGCGCCCTCCCTGAGGGCGCCCTCTCGACAAAGCTGATCGGCACCCACAGCGGCCGCTTTCACTGCGACGAGGCCCTCGCGTGCGGCCTGCTCCTCCATACCGTCCAGTTTTCTTCAAGCGCGATCCTCCGCACACGCGTGCCCGACCTCCTTGCACGCGCTGACGTCGTGGTTGATGTTGGTGGTGTCTATGACCACAGCGCCGCGCGCTACGACCACCACCAGGCCACTTTTAGCACGATGATGGAGACGCCGCGGGCCAAGTATACCACGACGAAGCTCAGCAGCGCCGGGCTCATCTACCTGCACTACGGCAAGGCGCTCATCGCTGACTTTTGCGCCAAGTTCGCGCCGGAAACGACCGCCGATGTCGACATGCTCTACGACAAAATGTACAAGGAGTTCGTTGAGCACGTCGACGCCATCGACAACGGCGTCGAGCAGATCGAGGGCGGCGGCGAGAAGCGCTACCACATCCCGAACACGCTGGCCTCGCGTGTTGATGCCCTAGGGCCCCGCTGGAACGAAGAGGTCACGGATGATTCGACGAATATAGCCTTCCGCGAGGCGATGATCCTCGCGACGAGCGAGTTCTACGAGCGCCTGGAGTATCTCTGCATGTCGTGGCTGCCGGCGCGCCGCCACGTCCTCGAGGCCTTTGAGAACGCGCAAAAATCAGAGAATCCGCAAATTTTGATTCTGACGACTGGCGGTGTCCCGTGGAAAGAGCATCTTTTCGATATTGAGCGTGAGAACGGCGTCTTCGGCAAGTCGCTCTACTGCGTGTTCCCAGAGCGCACGGGCGAGTGGAAGGTCATCGCTGTGCCGGAGAAGATCGGCGGGTTCTCGAACAGACTGCCGCTGCCATGGAAGGGACTGCGCGACGGAGAGCTAGACGCTGCGAGCGGCGTTGACGGGTGCATCTTCGTGCATGCGAGCGGATTCATCGGCGGAAACAAAACGTTTGAGGGTGTCATGGCCATGGCGAAGAAATCGATCGCAATGGGCAAGCAGTAAGGTGTAGCTGAACTTCGAAGGATTGCTTGAATGAGAGAAAATTAAGCTAGAAGAGTGGGCGATAGAGTGTTCTATTTTTGCTTATTTTACTAAAAAATGAAACATGCAAGACGGCCGCTGTGATAAGTCAGCATATTTGAGTGTGCACGTAAAAAATTTCGAAGAGTAACCGAATCTGCTTGAAACCATTTTTATAAAGAAATAGAAGTTTGCTAGGATAATAGCCTCATTTCAAAGTGAAACCCCGTTTTTATTTCATGCTCAGCGGACTGTCTCAAATTACTTTACATTTGTCCTAAATATCAATATGTTGTGAGCTCATGCATCCATTTATTCTGCTCGCCACTGCCGACAATGAATTGGGAAGGTTCGATGCGAATTCACTTCCAGACCAGACGTGCATGGAGCTGCTCGTGACTGACCTGAGCAAATCTATTCTACGACTTTTTCGCGACGAAAACGGTGCGTTCCATGACGTTTGCAAGTGGATGGCTGTGAAATGCAACGCTGACGGCGGGGTCACTCGAGTTAGATTCATAACCATGGCGTGGGGAGGAACAGTCAACTTGCAGTACATCCCACCATTTGTGAAAGAATTCGCCCTCGAAAATCGAAAGGCCTCGTTTCGGCTGAGCGGGAGTCTGGAGACTGCGATGCTACCTCAGGGACTGACGAAGTTTACTGCCACATGGCACGGGCTGGATGGGACAGTCGATCTAGCGACTTTGCCGTCGCCGCTGGTCACATTCGATATTCAAAAGAACTTTTTTACCGGGAGCTGTGATTTGGCATCCCTTCCTCAAAATCTGAAAGAGCTCAATGTGAGAGGAAACAAAATGAGTGGAAAAATCGATTTACGAACGCTACCGCCTGTCATACAAAGATTAAATCTCGAGGAAAACGCTTTTACTCGCGAAGTCGACTTTCAGCGCCTGCCAGAGACGCTATGGATGCTTGTGCTTGAAGGCAACTCGTTCACGGGGGAAATCTGCATGGCGCAAAGAAAGGAGGGGATTTCTGTGCACTGCGGGCGAAACAAATTTGCAGGGATAGCAACTGTATCGAGTGCGGGTGATGTGTTTGTTTACTTGAATAACACGGATGTTGAAGATGTAGTTGATGAGACAGGGGAGCAGCACCGCCTACAGCGAATGTTCATGCGCGGTTTGCTGAGATAATGAAAAAGTGCTCAAAAAGGGCTATGGAACGATGTGCGAAGAAATGCTTAACTCAAGACTTGAACAAGGGTACTTGTACAGGGGACAGATTCTTTAACTCGTACCCTACATGCCCACATATTTACATTATTCAAATTCATAGCTCCACTTAATTCTATACACTCGAAATCATATAGTGCATCGTATTTTTTCATTTTGAAAAAGTGTCACTCATGCTCAAAGCCCTACTTTTCACCCTGCATGACGCAAACGCAGTTCGAGACACAGCCATAGAGGCACAAACCATCATGATGCACTCCGTCGTGGGCAGTGACCCCGCCGCACCAAACTTTGGCTGGCTCAAGCTGAAGCAAATCCTTCCACAGGACGACGATGAAGCGGACGCCGATGTGTGCACGTGGACAATTGTCAAGTGTAGAAAAGGCATAGTCACAGAATTCGCATGGAACACGTTTCGCCCCCACGTCAAGCTATACTTGGCGTGGTTTCCGAGTACAGTGGAGTCCATTTACATCGTCAACGCAAAGCTCAAGACGAATTTGGACACACGCAGGCTTCCACGCTCGCTCACGTACTGTTCCATGATCCACAACGGGCTCCGGGGAAGCATCGAGCTCCGCACGCTCCCGCCGCGCATAAAGAGACTCGTTCTATCACGGAACGCTCTGACGGGGGTACTGTACATCGCGGACCTGCCGAAATCCTTGCTGAGCATCAAGCTCGGGGACACAAAGTTCCATGCTGTATACGTGACAAATGGCGACCTCCCTGAACGCCTTCGGGAGATTCAGGTCTTTCGGTATAAAGGGACCTGTAAGTTTTACTGTGTTGATGATCAGACAATTGACAAGCGCATTCACACAGGGCCATATCTCGGAAAAATGAAGCAGCGGCGGTACTCATTCTTGGAGCAGAACAATTAGCTTCGAGGGTCACTTGGCTTTACTTTTATTACACACGCCGGGTCATGAAGTCAATTGAGTGAATATCCGTCGGATAAAAAACCTATACTTACGTCTCACCTTTACTCGCAAATGAGCAGTGTATACTTTTCCTATGCATAGGCAGCTTTGTTGATACCAGATCGATGTACTTTTGGGCTTTTTACGCTAAATGCTCCTGATAGCATCATTATTTCTCACAGCTGACGACAAGTACCTCAGCCGCCTCGACCCGGCGCTTCTCTCGCAGCAGGCACTCATGGAGATTTTCGTTGACCAGGTCCCTCAAAAAGGGATGTTCCAGGACGAGCATGGGAATTTCACAGACAACAAGACGTGGCCCGGCGTGAAGCTGAACGACAAAGATGAAGTTGTGGAGCTGTCGATGATTCCAGGTGTCGATACAGACGACGATCGCGAGAGGCACCCGCTCAACGCACAGTTCCTCCCATCCTCGCTCGAGAAGCTCTCCCTCGTCGAAATGCGCTTCAAGGGGTCGCTCGACACACGCGACTTGCCGAGAAACCTGCTGGAAATGCACATTGAGGGGAGTGAGCTCACAGGCACCCTTGACATCAAGAATTTTCCACAGCGCCTCATACGTGTCGATCTTCTTAAGGCGAATTTCAGCGGATCGCTGCACCTGTGTGACTTGCCGCCAGTAATCCAGTGCTTCGATGTCACGAACAGTGGCTTCACCGGAACCATTTCGTTTGCGAACATGCCACAAACCCTCCAGACGATCGAGCTGACTGGCAACAAGCTGTCGGGGGCCATCGACCTGCGTCCACTGCCGACGTCTGTCAGACAGCTACTTCTCGGTGGCAACAGCTTTTCGGGGCATCTCATACTCGATAGAGACCTTCCCGCCATTGAATTTCTCGTGCTTGATGAGAATCAGCTGACGGGCAGCTTTCCATTCGCTCATTTACCGAACGTCCAAGAGCTCGGCATACGTTTCAATGCCTTCTCAGGGAGATTAGACTCGCTTGCTTGCCCACGAAGTTTGGACGTACTCGCTGCGGATGGAAACGCCATGACCGGAACAGTGGATTTCGCCGGATTTCCCAATGGTGTCAGTATTTTGGCAGTTGGCTCGAGTCGCCTCTCGGGAACTGTCGCGTTTGGCGCATTGCCCAACTCACTCGCGGTCTTCGATATAGCGAGCAGCGAGTTCGAAGGCACAGTGTCGCTCAGTCATCTACCGACGCAGCTCAGGGAACTGTATATCCAAGAGAACAAGTTTAGCGGCAGACTCGATATTGGACATTTACCACAGTTTATGTTTCAGTTCTGTGCATCGAAGAATGCTTTTGATGGGGATCTTATCGGCTTTGAAACGATTCCGCGAACAATGCGCCATTTTGACATTTCTGATAACCAGCTGACCGGCACAATTGACCTCTCAGGCGACAACGGTTCGCTGCAATCGCTCAATACTGCAGGAAATAAAATTGTGAAGAAACTGAACGGAGGGCTTCTTCTTGATACAACAGCAGAGCCATGAAAGCTTTGTGCGCAGTCTGTTCATATGGCAGTAAAGAATTTAGAGTGATATTTTGGATTTTTCTTGTTTTAATCGCATTTAGAAGGCTGAGCACTGTCTATTCAGTATGATTCGTTTCATTTCAAAATGGTGCGTTAATGTCCCCAAAGTCTGAAACGAAGGTGCAGCATAAGAAATATTATGCACAGCGGTACAATCTGTGGAGCAAGTACGACGACGGCATTCAAATGGACGAAGAGAGCTGGTACAGCTCGACGCCCGAGAACATAGCTCGTCGGATAGCTGATCTATGCGCTGACCGGTATGCTACTAGGACACGAGCACCGGAGAAGTCTTGCATTATCGACTGTTTTTGCGGCACTGGAGCAAACGCCATTCAGTTTGCCCTCGGAAAATTAGACCACGTCGTGGCGATCGATATCAATCCTGAGAAAGTTGCCATGGCGCGTAACAACGCGCAAATCTATGGAGTCACCGGTAAGATTGAGTTCATCTGCGGCGATGTATTCGAAGTTGTCCCACAGCTGAGGACCAGATTCAGGGAGTCCACGGAAGGAAGGCTCCAACTGATTTTTCTCTCGCCGCCGTGGGGCGGTCCGTCGTACATCGATGAAAAGATATTTGACGTTTCTGCGCAAATTTCATTTTTGGGTGATTTTGTCCAGCTGTGCCGTACCATGACGCACAACATAGTCGCATACATGCCTCGAAACCTCTCAATCGAGCAGGCTGCACTTCTCGGCACTGGGGCAACAGATGAGATCTTCAGCCTGGAGTATTTCACCGCTGCATTCCCCAAAGTAAAGGCCACTGCAGTCTTTTTCTATGATGAGAGAATAAGTGAGCGAAGCAGGCGAAAGATCAGTGACAATAAGTGCATTGCGATGAACGATGCGGTTGCGTCTACTTTGCTCAGCGAAGTCAAGCGGAGTCAAATGCACTTATGCGCAAAGAATCTGAAAAAGAACGTGCGTAACCCTGTATTCTAAGAACAAGTGACATTACGGGTAAAAGTCGAAACTAGTAATCGCTCTGGTAATTCAAAGGATTAGATCAGGGGTTCTGCGGTCGAAAACCGGTTTCCTACACCAGGTTTAGGAAGCCATCTCGATTTCGTACACCACTTTTTACAAGGAAATGTGCATGAAAAAACTTGCCGTCCCGCCCCTTCGGGAATGTCTGGGCCAATCGAAACTGCTTATGTCCCGCGAGGCATCACTGAATTAGACCTCTATGGCAACGCCTTTGACGGTGAGCTCGATTTGACTGTGCTTACCCGGGGCTAGAGCTGCTCAATGTGCACAGCAACAAATTTACGGGAAGTGCCACTCTGACAAAGCTCCCAAATGGGCTCGAGGTCTTTACCTCGGAAATAATCAATTCGTAGGGGAGCTGGACTTTGGGTCACTTCAAGGGCGCATTGAAAAAATCGACGTGTCCAAAAACCGTTTTTAGGGTCTTTAAAGCTGACGAATGGGCCGCCAAGGCTCCTGCGGGTGGATGCCAGCGCCTGCCGAAGCATTATTGGAGTAGCAGTCGTGGCAAAAAGCTTTGCAGGCCAAGTGTGGCTGAAGGACAGTGGGGTCACAGCTGTGACTGATGAAAATGGCAAGAGGCGTTCGATGGAGCATGAGTTCCTGACCTTTACTGATCTTGACGAGGAAACTTTGGAAGAAGAAGCGGAGTTTGATGCTGCAAATAGGGAGTAAAGTAAAAGAATTCTGAGTACTACAGCGCTTTACTCAAAGTATGCGCATAATTATCATAAGTATCTTATAGGCATGGTATACCTATTCGTATCAGATAGTTCTATGCGCACATAAAAAGTTTCAATTCTTTTTGTGTCTTTACTGAAAATGAGCAACTCCAATGCACAAAGCCCACCATCGCATGCTCCAGAAGCCCCCAGCCCCACAGAATCCTTGCATGAAAAATTACGGCGTATCAGAGAGCGCGAACTCCGTCTCTTCCACCATGCCCAGCCTGTCCTCGTCGAGAGTCTCCTCCTCGCGGCACAGCGAAACCCACCCACCTTGCTCGAGTACAGCCTCTCAGCGGGAAACATTCTGAGCTTGACACAGTTCGACAAGAAGAAAAAATGGCTGTGCGAGTGGGGCCCTGCGCGCATTGACGAAACGCATCGGCAATCGTGCTTAACTGCCCCCCTTTGCACGCGAATGTACATATATGCATATTTCGACGAGCTGATCATGCAGCCAGATAGTGAACCATTAGATATCAGTGGTGAGGAGATACTCGAGCTGCTCAAGGACCCGGGGCAGCGCTTTGACCGCATAATGCTCACAGTATATGACGGCGAAATCTTTCAGTTTCTCCACTTGCACCCCTGCGAGGAGCTCCGCCTCATGTTCACAGGGAAAACGCTGTCGAGGGCCGATGTGGAGAATATTGCCAAGTGCACGAGCCTACGCGTCTTCGAAATGGGCAGGAACACAATTTCCTCTGAGGACATGTCTATCCTGACAAAACTGCCGAATCTGCAGGAATTCGTCTACAATGGGATGAAAGAGGCTTACCCAGTTTTCAAGGCCCTCATGCAGTTACCACAGTGCACCACAATTCAAATCAACAGCTGGGGCAGGCGCAACGATAACATCCCGACGTATCCTTTTCAAGAATGTGAGCTTGCAGAAATACTGGCGTACATTACCGAGCGAAAAGACACAACGCGCAATCTGTGTCTAACGGATAATATCGGACCCATCGTATCCGCCGCGCTTGGCCAGTGCACTGGTATCGAAAGTATCATGATCAGCGGGTATGAACCGCCTGAGGACTACTCAAACTTACTCTTGATCAGTCCACTTTTGCACAAGACAGTCCAGCACTTCTGCATGAAAGAGAATGCAGCTGTACTGCACTACCTGCCTGCCTTCACGAACCTGCGGTCGATCGAGATACACTACACGGAGGGATCGGCCGATGATATCGTCCCAGTGCTCCTCGCCAATGCAGATCATCTGCTGAGCCTCACCTTGTGGGACTGTCATCATGTTGGTGATGCGCTTCTTGAGGGTATCGCGAAGTGCAAGCGTCTGCTCAATGTTTTTATTGGGGACAGCGGCGTGACAGCCGAGGCGATCAGAAAGTACAGAGCAGCGAAGCGGCCGAACTGGCAGGTGCTGTTGTATGAAGAGAGATACTGATGGCACTGATTCATAGGCCAGTGTTTCCCAACCTCAGTTACTGTTGATCTCAGTGATAATTATTTGTAGGCCGACAACATTTCGTGATAATCATTTGTAGGTCCAAATTTTTAACTTTCATCCTTGGAATGTAGACGAAAAAAAGGTTAATCGACGGGCGCAGCCCGGGGGAACAGTGCCGCAGACGGGCCCGGGCCCCGAAATAAGAATGAAAAAAAATCCAAATTTTGAAGAGGTCCGAATTCTTTAGTGATAATTATTTGACAAAAATAGACAAATAATTATCACTGAGTGCACTTTCAACCGCAGGCCCCCAGCAAGCATCTGCTGTTGACAAAATGGCTATGAATCAAGTGTGAAGTACAGAATGTTGTAGTCATTTGAGATTTCACTGGGCGTCGAATGGGGTCAGTCAGGCGTATACTTTCAAAAGCCTGGGAAATACTGATACAGTTGGATCATTCATGTGTATTCTACGACAATGAAGCCGACCATGTTTTAGAATTCCTAGCAGCTTCGAGAGAAGGTAGATCATCGAGCACTCACGATGCGTAAAAAAAATATACGAAAACACAGTTCCCGAGAGGAGACCTGGGATGTGGTACTCAGTCCATACGCGAAGCGAATCCATTGTTGATAATGCAAAAATATGCACTGGAATTCGCTGTCTAGTCTACTCGAATCTCGATGAAATGCGATATACATCGTATTTATCTGCTTCCGAGTGCACTTGGAGAAGACCTCTCTGGCAAGTGAGCCATGCTGATGCCGCCCAATAATACGAGAAATTTCGATAGGTTTCCCGTGAGTGCCACTTGACTTTACTTCTGCAAGTCAATACCTTTCGACTGCTATTTTTTTATTTTTGTCACTCCGAAGATCTAATAATCTTTTCAAAATGCACTGCACACCATTGTTACTCGCAATCGACCCAGCCCTCGGCCGCCTCGACCCGATGCTGCTGTCCAACCAGGCAATGATGGAACCTCTCATCCAGGGCTGCACGGACACGTCCAAGGCCATTCTCCAAGACGCGAATGGCGAGTACGAAGAGTACACGGCGTGGAACATAGTCCAATGTGCTTGCGGTGGCGAAAGCATTATTTTCATGCCTGATATACACTTGGAAGGAACACTTTCGTTTGAGTTTCTTCCTCGAACGACAAAAGGCGTCTACATAGGATTAGACCTCTCTGCGTGGGCCCCGCTGCTCTTCGGTACACTTGATACTGAAGCGCTCCCGGAGTGCTTGGGCGAATTCATTGCCAAGTGGCAGGGATTCACGGGCACAGTCGATATGAGCAAGCTGCCGCCAAATTTGCAAACTTTAAACATCTACTCGAACAAATTTTCGGGAAGTGCAGATTTGACAGCGCTGCCGGGGTCACTCAATATCCTCAACATTGGCAAAAATAAATTCTCAGGGAGTGTGAACCTAGAAAAATTGCGAGAGGCGCTTGCAACCCTTGAGATGGAGGAGAATCAGCTCTGCGGAACGCTCACACTCGACAAACTGCCAGAAACACTCACGAAGCTCAACACCTTTCGCAATCAATTCACAGGGGATGTCGTCATCGACAACCTTTCGGAACAGCTCAAGGATATCAATCTCGAGAACAAGGCACTGCACGGGAGTGTGATCCTGAAAGTATCGCACAACAGCTTGCGGGTCTTCTCGCTGCGCGAGAACAAGATCTCAGGCACTATCGTTGTGCACTCGGCGGTGAAGGCGTGTGCGTTCTCGATGGGCCAGTTCGGGTTTGCAATAGAAGCAGTTGTCGATGAGAATGGCGAGGAAAGACACTGTCATAAGAATCGAAGGGGACAGATTGTTGCACTCACTGATTGAAAGCGGTGCGTAGGATAGGCGAGGTTGTGGGACAAAAAGTGATATGATCAAAATATTAAGGTTTAAAAGGACTTTTTCGTGCATTTCTCTGTGAAAGAGTCTCCGTAGTGGCGGTCACCTTTGGAAGCACCGGCCCCCACCGGGGTAGGAAAAATGGACCAAAATTTCATTTTCCTACACCACTCCGTAATCGCCTTAATTTTTCCCCATTTTTCCCACACTGTGCTACACTTTCTACACTTTTAAGAAGGGCTGGATTAGATGGTAACTTGCTGACGAAGTCTTCCTAGTTTAGTGCGGGTACCCTAAATTCCCCCCTTTTCGCCTATTTGTATTGCAATGTTTAAGCTCGTCGCTCTCTGCGCCGTTGCCATCTCCGTCGCTTGTGAAAACCCTACAGAAACCCAAGCTGAAGCGCAGCCAAGTTCTATGCCCACCCAGAGTGAAAAAACTGACCTCCGCGAAGACTTCTTCGGTGCTGACGGCTTCAAACATGCAAAAAAGTACTTGAAGACAAAGCCTGCTGCACCATCAGCGGCTCCGAAGCCAGCAGCGCCAAGCCCTCCAAAAAGCAGATCCGCTTCCATCAACCAGATCACTGCTGCTGAAATCTACCGCGACATCCTCCGGTCGCTCAACGAGTCATTCCGCGTGATGAACAAGCGCTGCAAGTGCTACGGGCCCGACGTCTGGCTACGCTCGTTCCCGTATGAATCCGCAGACGCCGAGGTCCTCCTCAAGGACTACCGCTTTCTCGTCACAGAGTACGTCTACCACGTCATCCAGCGTGCAAAGTACTGCGGGTGCGCGAAAACTGTGGAAAACGCCACAGAGCGCTCGGAAGAGGCATTCGTCAAAAAGCTCCCTTCGTCTGTGCTTCTTCCTGACAAAAACGACTCGTACGTCATGACCAAGCTCGATTTCTATCGAAGCATCCTGGCGCTTGACAAGAGCCTGCAGAAGGCGATCGGCAAGTGCTGCAAGCGCAACACTGGCGATAGCGAGGGCACGGACCCAGATATTTCGACGTGCCACATCACGTAAAGTTTATTTATTAGAGACATAAGAAAGTCACTATGGAGAGGCCACGCGATCTACTGTCCCAACACTAAAAATCAAACTAGAATTTGTTTTTTATATCATAAGATTCGCTTGTAAACTCTTTGTACAACTACAAATGAATGCAATTTGCGCTATGATCCAGGTTACCCAACTCGTCCTGTGCGCCGACCCTATTGGCCGCTTCGACGCATCGCTCCTCATCGACCAGCAGCTGATGGAACTTCTCATAGACGGGCTTGATGGCCCCTCCAAGCAGCGGTACCAAACTGTGGATTACGAGTATAAAGATGCCTGCGACTGGCCTGGTCTGTCGTGCGATGCGAGGGGCCGCGTTATTTCTGTCAGCATTGTATCGAATCCGTCGAATTTTGTCAAAGGGTCACTGGATCTTGCATACACGCCACCCCATGCCAAAAGGTTGTCTTGTGCTGGACTCATAGCCACGGTCGACACAGAGAAGCTTCCAGAGTCAATCGAGGAGCTGATATTCCGCGACAGCGAGACGTTTACGGGGACAATCGAAATGCGATCACTGCCGAAAAATCTCAGTGAAGTTTGTGTTTCGAGGTGCGGCTTCACCGGGAGCATCGACTTGACAGCGCTGCCGCAAAGGATGCATCGCATTGTGATGGAATTTTGTGCGTTCTCAGGGAGCTTGATTCTACCGGATTATCCGAATCAGCTCCCGCTGTCCCTCGCCTTCATGAGTTTTTCCCATAATTCCCTCGAAGGAGCTGTGCTTCTGACAATCTTGCCACCCGTCATGCTCGAACTGTTTCTCGGTGGAAACCACTTTTCGAGCACTGTCGAGCTCGACTGCCTGCCGGATTCGCTTGAAGACGTTATTCTCCGCGAAAATCGCTTGTACGGGGAAATTAATCTCAACAAGCTTCCGGCCCAGCTCATCTATCACATGCTCGACAAAAACCAATTTGTCGGAAATATTTCACTCGCCCATCTTCCAGAGTCGCTGGAGTGCCTGTCACTCTCAGAAAACCAGCTTTCGGGTGAAGTATCGCTTTGTGCCCTCCCAGCGCACCTGATGGAGCTCAATATGAGCTACAATGCGTTTTCGGGCAGTCTCACGTTTGGTCACCTACCGCAAGCTCTGGAGGTTCTGAACTTATCGCACAATGCTCTTTGCGGGTCTCTCACACTTCCAACGTTCCCCGATTTTCTTCGCTCTGTGAACATCAGCCATAACGCACTCGTCGGCAAGTTCACATTTTCAGGCCCAGTCGGAGCGCTCTTCCAATTCGATGCGTCGCACAACGATTTTGAGGGCGAAGCAATCGTCACAAGCAGGTTAGGGAACCTCCCCCTCAGCCTTGCAGGGAACGCAATCATAGCAGTTGTCGACCAAGATGGGAATGCGCACCCAAAGGAGGCAAGTATTCTGAAGTGCAAGGAAGCTGAGCCGGAAATAGAGGAATGCGACGCATTCGACTTTCTTTGTGGATAGATAAGGAATGTTGATTTATACTGAGTCAACGATTGCGTCGAAATTCGGTGTCCATTAAAACACTGTGGAAACATTTTAATAGGGGTACACCTTCAATCCTTACCATGTCATGCTTTTAATCTTGTGAATAAATCTTGTTAATGATCCTCCTCTACATCGCGTGCGCAGACTTCAGTGTACAAAACTCAGAGTTCCAGATGAGGTGCGTTGAGCGGCTGCTTCGTGTCGAAGGTCGGCCAAAGGCAGATGTCATTCTGAAATTCAAGGGTATTCTTCCGAATGATTTTGCAGTCACAGATATTTGCGAATACCGCTGCATACATTGTTTCGATCATAAGGTTGTTGAGACTTTTGTGTGGCAGGTACCAGCAAGTGGGCCTGACTACCAACTGTCCCTGATCATGCAGTGGATGCCACCGACAACAAAGCACGTGCATCTGATTTCGTGCTTCCTTGTGGATGGTCTCGTGACATCGGGCCTGCCGAGGCAGCTCAAGTATCTGTTCTTGCAAGGCTGCCTGCGAACTATGAACAGCTCCATAGGCGCAGTCGATTTCAATGCCTTGCCACATGCGATGCAGGAGATTCACCTCATTCAGTGCTCGCTTCTTGGACACATCGATATTTTCAACTTACCCCAGTCGCTCGAACGGCTGACAGTGTCCGGCGCACTCGTCGATCGACTACTTGTGGATATGCGCGCACTTCCACGTACGTTTATCAGCGTCTCCAGCAGGAACGAGCGATTCAAGGCCCGTGCTGTGAATGGGAAATTCGACGAGACTGTTCGGTGCAATGCAGTGGTAAAGGGTGACTACGAAACACGGCAGTATCTCATTCTCAAAGACTTTTTAGAGAAGGCCATGCGTGCGGCATTTTTTGAATGAGCGGAGAGACTGAAGTTGTGTTGCATCAGAGTAGTTTAAAAGCGCAAGTTTCTGTCAGGCCTTACCCAGAAGAAAGCAATCTGATTGTAATCGTAGAGTGGCAAAGTCAACACTTTCAGTTTTCACGTCTCGAGAGATTTTCAAGTTTAAGAGTTTGCTGGTGACTGTCCATTCGTTCTCAGCCTATATCTCTCTTACCCCCGAAACTTTTATTTCGTACAGAATATGAATGGTTTTGTCACTGTCCTCACATGTGCTGATATCGAATCCAGCAATTCTGAAATGCAGCGCATACTTATGAACAAATGCTTTGAGAAATGCATCGATCACATACCTGAAAGTCGAGCAAATTTTCACAATGAAATAGTCGCTGGTGGCAGCCATGACCCTTGCTCGTGGCGCGGCATCCACTGCGATGGTGGCCGGATCACTCGCTTTATCATGACAAGTGGAAATTGGAGGTATGACAATGTTTTCATTGATATGGACTACCTCCCAAGCACGATTGAAGAACTTCACCTCAACAGAGTGTACTACTATAACGGATGGGTGACTGAGCATCTGCCTCGCAACCTACGGTACCTTTGCGCCATTGGCTGTTATAATGCGATGGACAACTTCACAAGCCGTCCTATGAATCTTGATAGGCTCCCAAGGCAGCTCGAAGAGCTCCATCTCACATCTGGCCGCTTGATGCCATCGTCTGGAGTCTTGGTCATTACCAACCTTCCACCAACGCTCATTCTCTGCAACATCAAAAGTGGGTTTCTGCATAAAGTGCTCATTGACAGCGATGCCATTCCCAGTGGTATTCAGATGCTGAATTTCTATGGGAACGGAAAGAGGACCAAAATCAAGGAACCATTCGGAAAAGCGCTGCCGAGTTGCGTGACGCAAACTAACGTTGCGCTGGGTAGATCCTCAGAGCGATACACCCGCCTGAACCGCGAAGCAACGCTGATACTGCATCGCTTGTACAATCAGGCCCATGCGAATTCACCATAGATGTACTGATTGGGGGCCTACAATTGCTGTTGTTCCGTTACTTTACCAATAGCAACAAAAGAAACGGCAGTTACCGAATATCACAAAACTCACAGTATTAATGACTTTTCAAACACTGACTGCCGTGTACAAATAAAGCCATGAGATTGAGTACATTAGCTTTCTTACATTAAACAGTTTACTCATGCTGCTCGAGCTGCTTCTTCTGGCTGCCGACGTCCCAGAGGCTGGCAATGATTTGCAGCTACACACTATGCTCCGTTTTCTTCGACTGCGGGCTATTCCGCACACCCAGCGCAGACTTCAGCGGCGCCACATCCTTCGCAGTGAAAAAACCGTAAAAGACGTCTGTGACCTTCGCAACGTTCGATGCGTCGATGGTGTCGTCCAATCTATCATCTGGAAGTCGCCAGCGAAGGGCATGCTCACGCGACTTGCCGTCGATATGGAGTGGGTGCCACCGACCGTGCAGGCCATTCACCTCCAAGACTGTGCCACGTTGAAAGCCTACAGCCTTGATAAATACCCTCGGAATCTAGAATATTTGCTTCTTGAGCGGTGCACGCGCATCCACAGCGCATTCAATCGCGAAAGCTTCCAGCGGCTGCCCGCGCGGATGGAGGAGCTCCACTTTGTCGACTGCTGCGTTCTCGGCATCGTCGACTTGACAACGCTGCCACAGTCTATGCGAGTCATCACGCTGTACAAGCTTCATATCACACGCGTCGTCGTTTACAATGATTTACTGCCGTTTCGCTTGCAGACTGTGCACATAGCAAGTGTGTATAAGCGGATGGTTGTGGATAAGCCAAAGAATGTGAAGGTCGATGATCGAGTCTATATCGGTCAAGATGATCGCGCAAGCCACCAGACTGATCGCTATGCGGCGTGCGTGGCGCACATAGAGGAGCTCAAGGCGGAGATTGATGCAGATGTCGAAGTACGAACGGATGCTCGTCCTGTACGGAGAGCACATCCGAAGAGAATACATGCGAACCGAATGTAATAGCTACAATTTTCGATTTCATTCAAAAATCGAACATTTCTACATTCTGTTTCATATTTTTATCCGTAAATGCTCCTACCGCATCTGCTCTTCGCTGCTGATGCGCAAACTATTGGGGAAGGCTTTCAGATCGAAACGATGCAGCGCTTTCTTCGCGCTACGCAAGATGCGCAGCTCGCGGCACGGCTCCAGCGCTTTGGTATCCTCGAAGAAGGTTCCGAACCTACCCACTGCTGTGGATGGCGTGGCGTGGACTGCACTGATGGTGTCGTGCGAGGATTCTGCTGGAAGTCGCACGGGGTTTACCATCTCACACTCGCGATGGACTGGATGCCGCCATCGATGCACCACGTCCATCTGAATCGCTGCGAGGTGCACAAGGGTATTCACAGCGCTCGGCTCCCGAGAGACCTCCGATACTTTGCGATGCGCAGTTGCACAGAAATGGGCGGCTGGGTCATCCCAGTTATCGACTTACAGACGCTTCCACCACTGCTCGAGGAGCTGCTCTTCATCAAGTGCTCGCTACGGGGCAGTATCAATGTGACAAATCTACCGGATAGCCTTCAGGTGCTTTGCTTTATTCACGTCAATATAACAGAGATGACTGTATGCAATGAAAGCCTTCCGCATAATTTAGAGAAAATGGCTGTGACAAGCACAGACAGCGCGTTCCATATCACGAATGGCCTCAAAGCGAAGGATATTGATCCACGCATAGCAATAGGTCAGGTCAGTGAGTCTTGGTGGTCCACACGACGCTTTTCTGCGTTTGATGCGCATGTAGACATGGCTGCAGAGCGAATTCCAGAGAATGGTTACTGAGAAGGTAAAAGCTACGTGATCTTTAAATCTCTGAGTTTACTCGCTTAACGCAATTTTCATACAGCACACGAAATTCTTAATTTGAGTTATGACGCAGCTGCTGCCGCTTGTCCTCGTGGCACATGAAGAATTTTCTGCGTATGAGATGTATCAGAGCAACCTCATGAGCTCCTTCTTGTTTGAAATGTCACACGAATTCTTGCTGAGCGCGTCGCAGGGTAACCCGTGGAAATCGTACTGCGAGTGGAAAAATGATTACGGCTCGTTTCAAATCCGGTGCATGAGTAATCGTATAGTTGAGATACACTGTGACAGACTTGATGTGCCAAATTTCAATCTTTATTATTTGCCGAGCACTGTTATCGAGCTCAGGATATATTCCTGCTTCCAATCATATGACATAGACACACGGCGCTTCCCTCGCGAAGCGATGCGAATTGAGCTGGGATTCAATCGCATTCATGGAACGCTGAATCTCCGTACCTTACCCTCGAAGCTGAGTGTTTTTGATGTATCGAGTAACCAGATTACAGGCCCAATCGACCTGACTGGGTTACCACCGAGTCTCACCTCGCTTGAGCTGTCGTACAATCGTATCAATCAGAAGTGTGTGTATTATGGAAACTTACCCGCTATCTTGGATTACATCGGTCTCCAGCCACACCTGATTGACGCTGGTATCGGTGAACTTCGACCGCTTGAAGCGTCCATGTCGCAAAAGCGTGTATTTAATGTACATCAAAACGTAAAAGTTTACTGAAGGCAGAATGGACAAAGGACGAATCTCAGAGATAGAGATCTACTGTCTTCGAGCACAGAGGCATTTATGAATCGAAGGCAGGCAGGAATGAAATCTATAATTTACAAAAGTGAGTATGCAGGCATTTTAAGGTATCGTTGCTGCAAGATCATGAATACTTGGCAGTTTGAATTCCATCGTAGTTCTTAATAGCTACTTGCACTATAAAATCAGAAGTAAAACATGCTCATTTTTGGTATTTTCTCTAAATTTCGATCATGACAGAGTCTATGAGTATGGAAAAGAGCGACAGAACACTCTACGTGAAGCCGATCCACAGAAATGCGCCAGACGAAGAGATCAAGGAGTTCTTCGGCGCGTACGGAACGGTCGAGTCCATCGATCGAATCAACAAGAAAGGTGTGAGCGGGGCACTCATCTCCTTTGCCGACGCAAAGGCTGCTGAACACTGCTTGAAGGCAAAGGTGAGCTACGGAAAGCTCGAGGGCATTGGCAAGTACTTTATCCCAAAGGTTTTCATCTGCACCATGGAGGAGTACAATGCTCGCGAGGCTGTCGAGCAAGACCTGCAGAAGAACAAGCGTCTTCGCGGTGAGGACCAGGCCGAGGAAAAGAAGGACGAGGGCGCCATCGGCGCACAGTGCCTGCTGAAAGCATCCGATCTCGGCCCGAACATGACGTGGCGCAATCTCAAGGCCACGTTTGGCGAGTATCTCAAAGGCGTCGCGAACATCGCCTTCGTGATTCACGAGGGCAGTGACACCCATGCGTACATTGTTATGAAAAATGCGGAAGGCGCACAGGCAGCGCTCAAGGTCTTCGAGGACGAGGCGAACGCTCGATTGAAGAAATCGATCCCAGAGCTCACCTTGGTCGACGAAGAAGAGGAATCTGCCGTCCGTGAAAAGTTTTCTGCGCAATCGTTTCGCAAGAAAGGCAAGGCAGCGACTGCGTAATGCGAGCAATGTCATTCAGATTAAATGCCAGTGAGCCATAGTATTTGCGCTTCTTCTTTAAAGTTAGGATTTGTTGGCCCTTTAATATTTTTCTTATGATTTTTGTATCTTAAGTTTCCAATGTTCAAGCGCTGGTGTCGATCTACTTCATCTGAAAGCGTAAATTACTCAGCGTTTGGCAACGCTTCCCCTTCCCTGCAACTATTGGTTTCGATTAGAATTACTTGTAACTATTGAAAGCACTTAATACGTTGTGCTCTTACGTATTGTCCCTAAATCGCCGAATGCTCCAACACTTCGCTCTTTTCAAAGCTACTGATTTCGCTGCAGGCCGTGTCGATCGTTCCCTGCTCTCAGGCCAAACCTTGCTTGAGATTCTTCTCGAGAATATCGATAAAAAGGCCGATTTCATCGATGCGGATGGCGGCTGGCTCGATTTCCGAGAGTCGCGCGATGTGACCTTCAATGCAGACGGGCAAATCACTCGAATCAATTGGTCGTGGGGTGTGCTCGACGGTGGATCGCTCGATCTGCAGTGGCTACCCGAGTCGCTCGAGTTTTTTGATGCCAGCATCAACTCGCTTGAGGGCACAGTCGACCTATCGGGACTCCCACCGCAGCTGGCGTCATTCAGCATGCACAGCAATGATCTAACCGGTGAAATCACACTGACAGCGCTCCCAGAAGCCCTCAGCGCCGTGTGGCTGAACCACAACGAGCTGTCCGGGACTCTCGACTTATCGCATCTGCCGCAAAAAATGACGCGACTTTTTCTCAACGGGAACGATTTCTCAGGGACTATTGATCTGTGCCACCTGCCGCCCTTCCTCGAGCGGCTCAATCTCGAAGAGAATAGTATTACAGGAACAGCCGATCTGACGCAGCTCCCCGCCAATTTGCAGTACCTGCACCTTAAAATGAATAAAATGCACGGTTCACTCGACATCACAGCGCTACCACGTGATCTTCGGTGCCTGGACGTTGCAGGCAACGCTTTTTCGGGGTCGCTTGATTTCTCAAACATCGCGCAGTTCAGCACGCAGACGCTCAATTTCAGAAGCAATGCTTTTACAGGGACATGGAAGGTGCGCAAGGATCTCAGAAGCGCGGTTTCGCTCAAAATGAACCCTGGCCTCACAGTGCAGTACAAGTGAATACTTTTGAGTGCGGGCAATGGTAAAACAGGCAAAATACACTGCATCAAAAGCCGTCGACGACGCATTAATACATCTTGGCTGCACATCACTTGATTTTTTGCTAGTAAGTTATCTTTGGATGTTTTTATTTTCATCCGTCCAAACTTCAAATGCACATGCTTGCTCTCTCATTTGCGCTTGCAGTCACCAGTAGCGATCACTTTTCCCACGAAACTGCGGTGGCTTACCAGTGCACTCTCATGAGGGACTTTTTCAGCACAGCTCTGCCAGAATGGCTTGCTGCAATGTCCAGGCATCAAGTCTCACAGACTTCAGAGAAAGCTTCCACGTATGAGGTGTGCGGCGGCAATGGCGACCCAATATGGGTCGGAATGACGTGTGTCGATGGGCTCCTCACGGAAATCCAGATGCACATAAAATCACCTGGGCAGCTCAGAATACGGTATCTGCCCCCTACGCTCGAAGTTTTTAGCGTAACCATCTGCTCGCAGCAGTATGGCGTCTCAACGCGGCACTTGCCGCGTAAGCTCCTTGTCTTTAACATGCGACGAAATGACCTTATTGGTGGCATAGAGCTCAAAAATCTCCCACCCACGATCAAAGTGGTGAATGTGAATTCGAATTACATCAGTGGGCCCATCGACATTCGGCACGTGCCCGCATCGCTCACTGAACTTGATATGGGCAATAACCAGCTGAACCAGAGGATAATATTTCACGGGGAATTCTCGGCTCTGATGGAAAAAATTGACTTTCGGAACAATGGCGTGAAAAAGGTTCTACCAGAGCTCCCGCAGTACGCAGCGAGTGCAAAGCACGTCAAAGTGCTGATCTGAGAAAGGGAAACTCGACTTCGGTTCAATGACTTGCTCTTGACTCATAATGATGAAGCTTGTCAAAGCGAATGAATGCTCGCTGCTGAGTATACCTAAGAGCACAATCGACTTGACTCGGCTGCCGCGCAACATTGTTCGGATAAACGTCTCGAATAACACACTCTTGGGGACCATCGACATCAGGTTTCTACGAGATAGCCTGGAGAGCCTCAAGCTTGATAATACGAATTTCTCGCAACCAGTTGTATACCACATAGATTTTCCTCCGCACATGCAAGTTCTCTCGCTGCGAAACAGTGGCGTGCAAAGCGTTGCTCCGCTCGCAGAGAAATATTTAGAAAGCGCCCAAAATATCAGAATAAGCATTTCATAAATCTGAATTGAGCACCTGTGTGACAGCCTAGCGTTAGGCTTTATGTCTAGTATTTGATTTTTAGGCTCATTTAAACGCATTTTATGTTCGCAATACTCCACGTTGCCCTATGCCATGACAGTCTTGACACAGAGGAACTTGCCTGGCAAAATCGTGCACTCAGCCTGATTTTCCAAGATTTCAGTGACGCTTTTAAACGTCGATGGACTAAAGGCAACACTCTTCGGCCATTCTGCGAATGGGATTCCGGACCCTTGAATCTTGATTTCAAGATCAAGTGTGAAAATGGGCGAATGACTGCCCTTATTTGTCAGAGCGAGTGTGAAAACATCAACATTTTTCTGCTTCCGCATTATGTGCAGCGGATAGAGCTCATGGACGCTAATCAGTCGTTTGTGTTTGACGTCCGGTGGCTGCCTCGGGACCTTGAGTTCTTCTACATGTGGCACAATACCGTCACAGGGACGCTCGACCTGACGTCCCTACCAGAAAGAATGAAGCGCTTCTCTGTGCTTGACAATGAGCTCACAGGCGGCCTCAATCTGACGCACCTGCCCGATACGCTCGAGGAGCTTGACGTCACAAGGAACCACTTTGTGCAAAAGTTATTGCCATATAAACTACCACCCTCTGTGCGGATGGTCGACCTCCGCTGGAACGATGATATTGAGCAAGTTGTGCCTCTGACACCTCAAGACTCGGTGCGAAAAAAGAAAAATGTCCGAATCATCGTGCAGTATGGCGTTTCGAAGGTGTACTAGAATGTCAAAGTGAACTATGTTGTCATTCCGTGAACACAGACTGAAAAATTCTCAGCTTCATATTTCTTAAAAAATGAAGTTACGGTAAACTTAAGATACCTTGCACATCTATCGAGCGAAACATCTCTAAATGCTTCACATGAATTTTACTACAATACTTTATGGTCATCTCTATTCCTTTCGCACTGTGTATTGACGACTCCTCAGTCGTACAACTCTCTGAGCTGAAGATGCAAGAGCTCCTCATGAATGCTGTCTTTTGGAACTTTCACGAAAGCTTATACACAGCGGTCGCAAGGGGTGACCGCTCGCTTCCACACTGCGAGTGGCGGTCAGAAAATGGAAAGTTCGAGATCACATGCATGAATGGGATCATCAAAGGCTTCAGGTGCCATCAGAGTATGCAGCACATGAACATTCGCTTCTTACCACAAACGCTATCTTTCATTGATATTGACGGAGCGAGGCAGGAGTATGAGATGCCTGTTCGCTGGCTCCCGAGAGATCTCGAGAAATTTACTTTCCAGTTCAATCAGCTCCACGGATCACTGGACCTGACGTGCCTGCCAGCAAACATTCAAGTATTCAATGTCCATTACAACAATTTTACAGGCGAAATATGCCTCACGCAGCTGCCGTCCAAGCTCACACGCCTTATTCTATCGTCAAATAGCTTTGTACAGAAGGTTGTTCCGTATTCACTTCCCAGCTCCGTGGAGATCATTGATTTGCGGTTTGGAAACTCGATCAAAGCTCTTGTGCCATTGTCGAAAGAGCAGTCAGTACGCAGAAACGACATCATTTTTGTTGATCCAAAACAAACGAAATTGTATTGATGAAGCTTTTGCTTGCATCTCACTCTGGGACGCCTGTGATGTGCCAGGAGCAGCGTATTGCCAACAGCGCCTTTATGGGGATATCTCAATTGCACTAATGCTCCGGAGTCGCTCGTGATGCACAAAAATCGTCGGAGTTTTAAGATAGGAAAAGATGAATGTTCTGTATGCACAAGGAGATGATTTCATCTTTCGGTAGCTCCTACAGTGTGATTTCAACTGTTTGGAATTTTTGACCTGCAATGTAGAATACCTCTGACATTTTAGCATGAGCATTCTATACTTGATGGCGTTCTCATCAATCAAGTATCTAGTATTTTTTAACCCTATTCAAGCAACTATTCAATTCTATGCTTCACTTCCTCGCCCTAACCGCTGCTGATATTGCTCTCGGCCGCGTTGATGAATTCATGCTCTCGGATGCCATGCTCCTTGAGCTCATGCTGTCTGCCTGTCCCGACGAGACGAAGCAGAAATTTCAAAACGCTGACAAAGAGTACTACGACGTTGTCCACTGGGAGGGCGTGAAAATACATGCCGATAGTGTCACGCATATATCATGGGGATTTCTAGACCTCAGCGGTCTCATCTGCATGAGTCGCATGCCAAGAAGCCTCCGATCGTTTAGCATCGCCTACAACCAGTTTGAGGGCAGTCTTACAACGCCAAAACTTGGGCCAGAACTCGAGGAGCTTGACGTCGGGCACAATAATATGAGTGGCAGCGTCGACTTTCGATCGTTTCCTGAAAAACTCACGAGCATCGCACTAAGTGGCAACAAATTCTCCGGAAGTGCTGATTTGACAAGTTTACCTCCCAAACTACATGAATTGTACATGTTCTCAAACGTTTTTTCGGGGTCTCTGAATCTGACAGCACTCCCCAGAAATCTGGAGTACCTTTTTGTCTCTGACAACGAATTCTCGGGGTGTCTGGATATCTCAAAGCTGCCAACGAAAATGGTCGAGCTGCACCTGCACGAAAATTCGTTCGAGGGCACACTCGACGTTGCTTCCTGTCCTGCCCATAGCGTGCAAATCAAAGTCGAGGAAGCGTGGATGCATGATGACAACGACGATCATACATTTATCCTAAAGGGACAGAAATTTTATGTTTTCTGATCGTTAAGATTTAGAGCTTCTTTTCTTGAAAAACTCTTCTCATTTCTGTATTTTGTCAGAACAAGTAGAACGAATGCTTGTAAACCTTCTGTTCCTTACCGCAGATATCCTATCACTCGGTCGTGTTCATAAGGCCGATATGCCTCAGCAAACGCTCTGCGAGCTGCTCGTCGCAGGATTGGACACAGTCGATGGCCTACAGAACTCCAATGGCGAGTTTCATAGCATAGAGCACTGGCGCTTTCTTTCCTTCGATCCCAAGGGCAATGTGATTAGTATCAAGTTTGAGTTTGGCGCACTAGGTGATATGGCGAATGAGCTAGCTATTGCAGAAGACGTTTTCGGCGAAGATGAGGTTCCAGACTTCATTCATGGATACACAGTTGGTGAGGGTGGGACTATTGACCTAGCGTACATTCCGCCGACTGTCACCAAGTTTGAGGCGAACACGACAAATTTCAGCGGAACTGTGGAAACGAGCGAGCTTCCAGTGAATCTTAAAGTATTCGATATCGTTATGAATGTGTTCTCAGGTGAATTTTCGATTGAAGGGCTGCCACGGAAGCTCATAGATGTTGACATATCGATGAACCTCTTTGAGGGGAGCCTCAACCTCCCGGCGCTCCCAAAGTCAACGCAGAATTTTTTTGCAATGAGTAACAAATTTTCAGGTGAAATCTCCCTCAAAGGCCTCCCAGAGGGGATCAAAAATATTTCTGTCGAAGACAACGCGCTCTCCGGTTCTCTCGATATGCTTCACCTCCCACTGAGCTTGGAGTCCATTAATCTCCTCGGGAATAGCTTTAGTCCGAAAACAATACCCCTGGAGCTAAGCCGATCGATGATTGTCGCCCTTGATGCGGACATGCTCCCGGTGGATGTGGATGGGAACGCGATCAAAGACCCGCGCATCCAACACAACAATAGGAACATGTGAATGATCACTTAAGCTTTTTGAGCAATAGACATACTATGAGATGATGCACGGGTAAGAACCTCTCACTCTTTCTTGTATTACTGACTTAATTCTGATAAAGTTTCATTTCATCATTTTTGTCCCGTGTCGATGCATAATTTTCTGTTGTATTCATCCACAAAAAGCGTGCACGTCGCTTCTGCTGACTTCCAGTGCCTTGGGCGATGCGACACTGCATCTCTGTCACAGCAAAGTCTCATGGAGCTTCTCGTTGAAAATATACCATGTGAAAAGAAGCTGAAAGAGAATTCAGGTGATTTCAAAGACATAGCATATTGGCCTGGCGTGGCGTGTGGATCAGGAGATACCGTTACATCGATTCGAATGTATCGTTTCTTTTCTGCAGGCGGGACAATTCAGCCAGAGTTCTTCCCACCGACAGTGCACCACATTGATATCAGGGAGAACAAGCTGCATGGTAGTATCGATCTTACGCGCCTACCGGTTGGACTGCGAAGTTTTCAGGCGTCGAAAAATCTACTGGCAGGGAGCGCAGATCTAACGAATCTCCCAAAGGAGATGCAAGTCCTGAAGCTTGACAATAATCAGATTGGAGGAACGATCGACTTAACGCAATTGCCAGTACGTATCCGCCAGGTTGATCTATCGAAAAACTGCATCACTGGAGAAGTAAACTTATCAAAACTTCCAGAGCAGCTCACAGAGCTGTTTTTGCACCACAACGACCTGACGGGGTCAATCACGCTGCGATTCATCCCTTCCGAGCTTTATTTCCTTGACTTATCGCACAACTCGCTTTCAGGGACGCTCGATGCTGAGCTTATGCCGCACAGGATGCTGATGCTCAATCTGAATGATAACGCGTTTGATCTCAGTGATGGGTGCACCGAGAGCTTTCTGAACGATCCAGCGACACAAATTTGGTAATCTGGAAATTCTTTTACCATTGCGCAGACCCTCTCAACACTTCATCTTAAGAAGAGCGTTATTTCAAAATTCTCTATCTAGAGAAATGTGTACATGTATGCATGACAACAATCTTATCACCTGTGAATTAAATCAGATGCACATTCAGTTTCATTGTACTTCCATTCTTATCATACAACTCGAAATGCTTTTATCCTTTATATCGACTGCCGACACAAATGGCTTTGGCCGCGTCGATTTTGACTCAATGTCAGACCAAACGCTCATGGAACTCCTCGTTGGCGACATCGAGAACAATACGACGCTTCGTGACGGTGATGATGCGTTCCTTGACATCCAGTCCTGGGATGGTCTCTCTTTTAACGATGCTGGTGAATTGACTGAGATCGATTTCGAAGCAGAGCTCGCATTGGGCGGGGGTCTTTTCGGTGACAGCAGTGACGATGACGATGAGGACAAATACATTGTTGGACCAAAAGGAAGCATTGACCTCAAGTGGATACCGAAGACTGTCGAAGTCTTCGCAATAGCTGATCTTGAGCTTGAAGGGTTCGTGGAAACAAGCGAGCTCTCTCCGAACTTGGAGTGCTTTGACATATCTTTGAATCTTTTCCGAGGGACGTTCTGTATTGCGTCTCTTCCACAAAATATTCGAAACGTTAGCATCTCGGGTAATCTACTCGATGGGACTCTGGACATTGCAAAGTTGCCGCCGAGCGTCACCGACTTTTCGGCTGAGCGCAATCGATTTCACGGCTTTCTTGATTTCAGCGATCTGCCGAAGAATATGGCGACGCTGCGACTGAGCTTTAACGATTTTCTGGGGACAATAGACCTCAGCACGATGCCGTCGAAAATGCGCTTTTTTGCGATGCAGGGAACAAAGGTCAAGCAGGACCGGCTGGTGATACGAGTCCCAGATCTGGGCGTGCAGTACTTCCGTCTGACCACTAAGAACTTTGGGAGTGTTGTTGACACGTCTGGGAGCGACTTGAAAAATGAATTTATCTATGATTTTTAGAAGAAGAAGCCCGCGAATCACCAAAAAATCCACAATAGAAAATACTTATGGTTTCGAAGAATGCACAGCTTGGTCAACGTATAACATTTTAGTGACCGATGGGGAAAAATTTTTGCAATGCTATGAAAATGTTTATCAAACGTCAATGTTTACAATGCGCAGTGGTTAGCAATCTCTGAAGAGCGGCATTCTAGTAGAGATAATCTCAGCTTTTTCTGGGTATGTCTGAGATGCGGTGACTGGGGATTGCCACATTTCATGGCTGCTTCCATACGAACGACCAGATTTTGGGGTCTTTTGAGATTTCATACCCTTATAACGGGGTTTGTAATCAAAACATTTTCAGAATGTTGAGATATAGTGCTCTTGCGCATGAAATTGGCACACCAATGTGAAGTTTGATGATATGTTTTTGAAGCAACGCATCACTGAGCAGTCAATTTTTTTATTGAATGGCCATTTGTCAAGAGTCGGTGGAAGTTTCAAGCTTTTGCCCCACTCTTTGCCTAAGGAGAATATATGAATTTAAGTGCTACTGACAAACTGGCATACACCATCGATTATCATTTTGGAATGTTTGCACATTTTCAAGACTTTACAATGCTAATTTCGGTCATCATCCCTCTTCGCACCACAGATTTTACAGAGATCGAAAAAGATAGGCAGACCACGCTCATGCGCGCATTCTTTCAAGATATCGACGTCAAAAAGTTCCCCGAACTCGATTCACCTGGCGACTTCTGTTACCGCGTTCCCGGAGTTTTATGCACAGATGACAGAATCATGACACTTAGCTTTAATACGTTTGATCGCGGCAACTACAGCATCCAATATGCCCCAAACACAGTCAAAAATATTGCCATTGAAAATGCAAACCAGCTTTACACAGTTGACACACGCCATTTCCCAAGGGAAGCAGTAAATGTAACACTGGCAGGTAACGAGATTTTTGGGACGCTCGAGCTTCGCACGCTGCCTATGGAGCTCCGAAACCTCAAAATGAGCGCCAACTGTATCACGGGGCCAATTTTTCTCACAATGCTACCGTCGAAGCTTGAAATATTGAATTTGAGTGGCAACCGAATACAGCAGGAAAATTTGTTCTTCACAACGCTACCACGAAATATGAAGGCAATTTTCTTAAAGGGGAACAAAAACTGCTTTAAGCGCATCATCCATATCGCTGATAATGGCGTGGAAACGCGAATTGACCGCTTTGATTACCATACCTACAAAATTCGATACTGAGGTGATCGCGTATGATGGCTTTGTGCGCTTTCAGCAAATTTGATCATCTACTCATTACTTCCCTTGAAGTTATATCATCGATCATTATAGCATGCTGTTTTATTTTAGTGGGCTTTACAATGCTATCGGTTCTGATTGCTCTCTCATTGTCTGGACAATGCCACTGCAAGTCGCCTCAGGAAGAGCGCATGCAAAATAAGCTCATTGATATTGTTTTTCAAAACATACCCGAGTACTTTGCACATGTACAGCGGCAACGGCCAGGCAATTGCTGCAACAGGTGGAAAGGCATTGACTGTGACAATGGCATTATTCGAAGGTTCACGCACACAGAGGTGCATCACGGAAACTTCGAGATTGCATACTTGCCGAGTACCCTTCACATCGTTGCGATCATCGCGTGCGGGCAAAGATACGAAGTCAACACCGCAATGCTTCCACGCGCGCTTGTTAGTCTTGTCCTTGACTCAAATTTCATCTTTGGAACTTTTAGTTTGCTCACCCTTCCTCTCAACCTCGTGATCTGTGATGTTCAAAACAATGAAATTACAGGGCCTATAGATCTGACGGGTCTCCCACGGAGCCTTTGTCAACTGAACCTGTCTAACAATCCCATCCGTCAGGACTGTGCTTTGTACGCCAATCTTCCTGTGACTTTGAATAACCTGAATGTGAAAAACTTGCAAATTCTTAAATTTTGCAATATCGGGGACATGAGTGGGGTCAAACTGAAGTCTCACATCCTACGGAATTAACCACACATCATCTTGCGTATGTGACGTGCCAAGTTTGAATCTTGAGAAGTAAAGTTTTCGAATGCAGGTCAAAAAGTCAATGTGCTCGTGCACTTTGGTTGTTTGTTTTGTTCATAACTCAATTAACGTAGTGTTTCTGATTATAAGATCTTTATCTGTGATGAAAATGACCGCATTTACATTTCTCTTGTACACAGCAGATGAACCAGTGCTCGACTATGAAAATGCTATCAAATACCAAGAGGTCTGTATGAGCCGCTTAGTCACAAGCAATATGAATGAGGAAGTTCCAGAGCATTACGTCACGCTTGATTCGTACTTTTTGAATGGCCTTCACCCTTCTACTGTCATGTGCAGTTGGAATGGCGTGTCGTGCACGGATGGGCTCATCACTGCAATGAAAATTCACGGCAGTCTGGACAAATCCTCTGTTGTGCACATGGGCTGGATTCCACCAACCGTTCGCATTTTCAGTATGCGCTTGACGATGATGTACGGTGGGTACAGTACTGCGGCTCTGCCGCGAGAGCTCCGCTTCTTTTTCTTGGAGGCCTGCGGCGATGCGCTTTTTCGCACTCCTCGCCAAAACTCGCTAGATTTTCGAACCCTGCCGCCCAAGCTTGAGGAATTTTTCAGTAATGGCAGCTGGAATAGAGGGCCAGTTTTTCTCGATAACCTCCCACAGAGCCTGCGCAATTTCTATCTGCGGCGAGTTGGTATCACAAAGGTGTTCATCGCGTTTGAGACTCTTCCAGAGGGCCTTCACATGATGTGGCTCTTCACGTATTTGACAAACAAGCCGCTTCGCATCATTCCGACGGGAAAAGTGAACAAGGATACGCGTGTGAAGAGTACACAAGAGGCTGGCATGGAAAGTTTTGCCGATGCAACAAAGTACATAGCGTACCTTACACACCTTCCTGGTCATAGTTTTTGAGAGATGAGCTTTTTCTCCCATTTTCCAGTTATAAACCTTTGGAATGACATTCTGTTTATTCTTTACGGAATTAGTCGAGAATCGAATTTTTTTTTCTGATGTTACACATGAGTGCGACTTTTATCACTCTCTATTACAAGCTCATGATGACTTCGGCTTTCGTACAAATGTTTACTCTGCCATTTTTCGTTTCGTGCGCAGACACTCAGCATACACACCAGAGGAAGATTTTGTGCAATTTCTTCGATGTGCCGAGTCTCAGTGTACTACCCAGAGAGATCACTGGATTTTCATGGAGCTCTGAAGACTTTTGTCGGTGGAGAACCGTCGATTGCGCGGATGGGGCGGTGACATCCATCCATTACCAAAGAGAGAGACACCCTATTTCGCTTTGGATACACTGGCTGCCACCGACAGCGACTTACGTTCACCTGAGCAACGTCAAGCTACGCCAAGGTGCTTCCACAGTACAGCTCCCGCGAGCTCTCCAGTACCTCTGCCTTTCGCAATGTGACACAGACATGAGAGATTCTGTCCCGGCCATCGACCTACGGCGGCTACCAGCACGCCTTGAGGAGCTCATCATTATCAACTGCAGATTTCGAGGAAATTTTGATTTAATCTTTCTCCCGTGTAAGCTACGCTTGCTCATTCTCAACATTCCAGTATTCAACCTGCGAGTGTGCGTGAACTACGAAAATCTCCCAGATTCTCTGCATTTAGCTTGTATTCAAAACGGTTTTGAGCAGAGGTCTATAAAATTTGTTGCAGGAGGTAAAGTCAACTCAGACAAGCGTGTGGTCACTGCATATGATCCTAGGAGACTCAATAAAGACTCGAATTATTATCAATTCTATCAGCAAAAAGTGGAAGAGGCATACTTTTATTAATGCATGATTTATCTTTTGCTCGTAAATTCCCTAATCATTTTGCATACAAGCTGTTTGGATTCTCGTTCTCCTCCAACCACTCAAGGTCATCCAAGAATTCATCGCGAAAGATAATTTCTCTCTATTGAGCGGAATGCCGTTTTGGCCAGAAATACAAGATTGAACATCTTTATGTACTGAAAGAATATCGAACAGCTCGTCCATGCGAATGGTGATGTTCACAGAAGATCAACTGAGATGCCCGCTCAAGTCCTGGGAGAACGCAAGTTACATCATATTTGGAATCGAAAATCCAATACCGAATTTTTAATCGGCTCTGACTAACCTGGAAATCGTACTGTCTTTTTGCATGAAAATTGTACAATGATTACCCTTTGGTCCTTTATCGCAGCTGACCCATCTATATCCAACATAGAAAAAGAAAGCCTATCGCAGCAATCTTTGATGGAGCTGCTCATCGCAGATCTCGACGACACTGCCAAGAAACGCTTTCAAAACGAAGACGGGTCGTTCAATGATGCCTGCGCATGGACAGGGGTCACGTGCAGCGAAGCTGGTGAGGTGGTTGAGTTGACCTTCTACCATTCCATCGGGCACGGGACACTTGTGCTCAACCTTATTCCGCACACGGTACGTAACTGCAGGCTCTGCAACAGCCATAACCCGGGCTGCAAAGATGAGCGGAAAATGTTGGGTACGCTCGATACCGCGACGCTGCCACCTGTGCTGCTCTCAATAAACCTCTCGTACAACCTTTACTCGAGCACGCTCGACCTGACGTGCTTGCCCGTAAAGCTAACTTCGTTCGATGTGCGAAACAACCGATTTACAGGGAGCTGCAACTTGGAGTCACTACCAGCAACTTTGCGCTCACTTGAGCTCGCGAACAACCGTTTTAGCGGCAGCGTTTGCCTAACGAAGCTCCCTGTCACACTCACCACTCTATGGCTCAGGAATAACGCCTTTAGCGGCGAGCTATGCTTTGCCAACTTTCCGCCGAAGATGATCCGCTGCTTTCTCGAAGAGAACCAATTTAGCGGCGAGTTCCACTTCCCGCACGTCCGAAACGAAAATTTCATGCTCTATGCCAGCGGAAATAATTTTGAAGGAACTGCGGTCATCCCCGCTGCGACCCGCGAGGTGCGTCTGCAAAACGCAGGAGTGGTCGCTGTCGTCGACATCGATGGGTCTCCAAACCCACAGCAGCCGGCCATTATCGGAAAGCTCGATCCGTCGCACAACGCTGAGCGGAACATCGGTGATCTTCAGCTTTTGGCGATGATTCGCTTTGCCGACCCGACAATTTTGGCGCCCAAGGACGTGCAAGAAAAGTACAACCGCATCCTCAACATTAACTTTCTCCTCCAGTACGGGGCCAAGACGTACAATGACTGCTGTGCGTGGCGAGGTGTTGGTTGTGCAGATGGTGTCATCGTTTCTATCCACCTCGACCACAGCGGTCGGGGTGGTGGGAAGATTACGGCCATACACGTGGCCTGGATGCCGCCGACTGTTCGGTACGCTTGGATCGGTTATCTGCATACGTTCCACGGCTGGCAAACTTCGCGGCTGCCGCGAGAAATGCGCTACCTTTCACTGACGCATGTTGACCGTGTCCCTATATTGAAGGGTCGAGAATTAGAGGTTGACTTACGCACGCTTCCCTCGCAAATGGAAGAGCTCTATGTCGTTGGCGGCTGGTACAATGGGGCTGTTTACGTCGACAACCTCCCGCAGTCCATGCGGATCATTCAGATCACAAATCTGGCAGTAAACGAAGCGTTTGTAAACTTTGCGGCGCTTCCCTTGGGCTTCCAAGGCATGTGCCTCTCGAACACGCTGTCTGATGCGGCGCAAAAGAAGGCTGAAATGCCACGAATACGCGGTACGGGCAGAATTCGGTCAAATCGACGCGTGGTCAACAGTAGGGCCCGATTCGAGCACATAGAGTCGAAGTATGCTAGCATGTTTGGAAAATGAAGATTTAAATTGAGTAAAGTAAATTGATTTTTGTTGAGCTTCATTGATTTTTGAATCTTTGTATTTTATTCTACGGTCTCGGAAGATAAACAATGAAAGAGTAAACTCATCGTTATGCCGCTCGAAATTGGCAGACGCTCACAATGTCTCTGACTCCATGGCAGTGAAATCGCTCGCTGGAGACATAGTGCTGTCAAATAGGAGCCAAACGGTAAGCATCTGAGATCGATTGTCCCCGAGAAATAGCGACGCTACCTTGATAGTTTTTAAGCGATTGCGGGAGTTGCGTGAGATCGAAAGGGGTACATTGAGCTTGCTATTGTGTACTTCGGGATTCAGGAGTTTCTATGGAATTGCTGTCAATAGCAATGAGGAATAGTTCCCATACAAATGGAAATTTTGGAGGTCCCACTAGCATCCCGTGAGGCTGCGCGAGTGAAAACAAGCCGGCCGTTAGGACATGCTTGCTAAGTGAAGCCTCTCAGCAATCTCACAGTGTCTTCCATCAATCTCAGTAACCATCTGGAAGTTTTGATATCTAGCATTCCTCATGCTCTCTCATTTACGATGTAAATATTGACCAGGTCCTCCATAGGCACATCAAAGGACATGCTGCCTGAAAGATAGATGACAAGCTACTGCATCCGGAACGATAGTGCTCGCTGAGATAAAGCTGTCCAAACAATACAAACTAGGGTCTCAGTGGCCGAAATTTAGCGAAATATTGACATTGGTATAAATCTAAAATTCTGAAGTGTCATAAGATCTAAAGAAAAGAGTTGATGTGCACGTTCTCCTTACTTTATAAATATCGACGGGGCTTCTTCATTTCTTTTGAAGAAGTGCAGCGACAACCGGGATGGCAACCTGATTAGTTCCGGTCATTTCCCAGGAGGAATGCCTTGATATTCTTACCTTCCAAGTCGACGATTTCGCCAAAGTTTTCCTTATCTAGGCCAAACTTGTACGAAAGTCGATCAATGACAAGCCTTTGCTGCGCGATGTTGTTGTTCCTGATGTCAAGCAACACTAATCTTTCCGGAAGATTCTCAATGACTATCGAACCTGAAAGCTTTGCATACCGAATTTCGAAGATCATCATACAGCTCGGCAAGCCTCGGAGGTCGATCTCGCCACAAAAATCATTACGCCCTGCTCGGAACTGCACGACCGGGCGTGGAAGAGCCGGGACGTTGAGCGTGCCCTCAAAATGATTGTGCGAAATATCGATATTCACCATTGTCCGCGGCAGATGAGCAATATCGAACGTTGAGCTGAAGCGATTGTTGTGAATGTTTAACCTCTTGAGATTCAATGGGAGCGCTGCAGTATCCACTGTGCCTTGGAGCTTGAGCTTTGGAATGCGAATCGTATGCACATGTGGTGGAGTGAAGCATAAATCGATGGCCCCACCAGGCCCTATAGTATAATCGTCCGGTAAGTCTTCATCGTAGTCGTGAAAGTCGAAGCCTGACTCTGGTTCAAAATCGATCTCGATCACGTGTCCTTCTTCGTCAAAGCTGACATCGTACCAGTTCTTTATTTCGGCGAATGTACCATTGGCGTTTTGGAGCTCCTGGAGATTTGCGATGTCGGCAACGAGCAGCTCCATGAGCGATTGCTCTGGCAAGGAGCTTATGTCCACCCGACCGATGCTTGAGATATCTGCAGAGACAATCTGTGTAATGGTGAGCATTGAAAACTGGTAAACCCAAGAATAGAATTATTATAGACAATAACCCCGAGAACGCTGAAAGATTCTGATGCTTGAAATCGATATGAATTATTGGTTAGTAAAGTTAGTAATTTTTTGTGAGGAATTGCTGAAGAATGAAGCCACCATTCACCAGAAATGTGATGTTCAAAAACGGATCCGCTCGTCTGGAATGTCGTCGAAGTTGACCTCCAGGTCGTTGTTACAGAGGTCAATGTACGCGACGTTTTCAGACAGCTTGGAAGGAAAAACGACCGCACTAAGTGCATTTTCTTTGAGGCTAAGCTCGGAGAGGCTTTCAGGGATTTTTGATAAGTCAACTTTTCCCTCAATCTTGTTTTCATGTAAGTCGAGACATTCAAGAGAGTCTGGTAGCTTTGTGATGTCAACACTTCCACTCAGGTAGTTCTCGTAGATGTTCAGAGTATTGAGACTTTTCGGGAGACAGGTTAAATCCACTTTCCCTGAAAAATCATTGTTTTCAAGCAAAAGAACCTCAAGATTATCAGGAAGACCAGTCAGCAACACGCTGCCTGATAGCGCATTATGGGCAAAGTTTATTTCTTCTATTCCGCTAGGCAGACCGAGAAGATTCAGAGATCCAGTGAGATCACAAAGTGTAGCAACAATCGTTTTTACAGTTTCTGGAATCCACTGCGTGTCTATTGATCCGCTATTGCTGCTCTCATGGCAAAATGTTTCTTCCCAGCATATGTTTATAATAGCCTTTTCTTCATTGCATTCCACTCCTTCCCAGTCACAGACTTCAAGAAATGCGCTATGTTCATCTTTAAACTGCTCTGTTCCTTCGCTTTTCAGACCACTGATGAGAAGCTCCAGCTTTGATTGCTGATCAAGCGAAGCGAAATCTACCTTTCCTAAGCTTTCATCAGCCGCAGAAAGAATGAAGAATTCGGACATGAGTGAGTATTATACTAAGAATTTACATGAGAAAGATGTTTTGGCTATTACACTGTATCGCGAGCCTGCAACTAGAAAACAGGCGCATGAAAAAATTAGATATTCAATTGAGATCAGTATCAGTGTAGAAGCGTTTTTCTCGCTTTGTGTTGCGTGGGAACTTTCAGTGAATATACCCCGCTGTGAAATGTTTGTAGAGTGTAGATGGGTAGTCTACGTACCCAGATTTACTACGATAGTTTCGCGATCTTAGTGAACTTTTCACGATTCGGCAAAATTTTTGGGATGAAGAATGGGTAAAGTATGAAATTAGACTGATTTCATAGGCGGTTTCTTTGTAGCACTGAACGATTGAATACACCTGCACTGACATAAGGCCTCCTTTGGGAAGAATTAGGTGCAACGAAATTCGATCCCTAAAGACACAATCCATGTATTTCTTCAAAATATTTTTTAGTTTAAATTAAACTTTCGTCGCACTTGGTGATAGTTGCTAGTAGCGCCTACCGGAAAACCCCAGTGACCGGAAATCTGAAGTGCGTGCCGCACTTTATGTGACTGGATGGGCTGTGCTGCAGCCATTTGCATATAATTTGGGGCTTTATCAGCTGTTTAAAGAGAAACAATGTTCTTTTAGATTGCTTTTGATAATGCTTATGTGTCTATACCCATATGATCATGCACTCGGCCGCGTTGATCGAGATTCGCTCCCACAACAGCTCCTCCTACAGATCTCTATCGAAGGCTTAAAATCAAAAAGCGGCTTTCTCGATGCTGAAGGTGACTATATCGACTGCATGGAGTGGCCAGGAGTGTCCCAGAATGAAAATGGGACTATTATAGGATGGCAGTGCGCGCACGGAGCCCTCGGGGAAGGATCAATAGCGCTGGAGTGGCTCCCAAGTGCTATTGAAACTTTTGACGCGAAGGGGAATCGTCTGCATGGCACTGTCAACCTCACGCGCTTACCATATCGATTGAAAAAGCTTCACATGAACATGAATCGCCTTACGGGGGAAATCGACCTGACGAGGCTGCCGGTGGGTCTCACTGTGCTTTGGCTGAGCAAAAACCGGCTGACAGGATCTGTCGATCTTACAAGCCTCACTGCATCGCTTTGTGATCTTGACCTGTGTGTAAACCAGCTTTCAGGTGGTGTTGACCTGACGAGGCTGCCAGCCTCTCTTAAAGGCCTCGATTTGAGCGAGAATCGCTGTTCAGGAAGTATCCACCTCAATGCACTCCCACAATCCATGAACGCAATTTTCCTCGGATCGAACGAATTCTGTGGTGAAGTTGATTTCTCGAAGCTTCCCAAGAGCATCACGATCATTGACGTTTCAAAGAACAAGCTACATGGGGAGATCAACTTTGCAAGTTTTCCCGAATCTTTGAGCGAGCTCAGCATTTATAGCAACCTTTTTCAGGGGACTTACAATCTACCTGAGCAGTACGAGCATCGCATTCATTGGCATTTCAATGATGGTCTAATTCTCAATTTTGGTCACAAAGATGATGCATGATTTGTGATCTACGCGTTTGTTTGCCCAGTGCTTCATTCATTTTCATTTTCTTGTTTTATTTTCGTACGCTCATACCCTATGCTTGTTTTCTTGATAAGTGCAGACATTGCCGGAATCGGCCGCTTTGACGTGGAAAATCTGTCCAATCAAGCTCGCCTCGAACTCCTGATCTCTGACCTCTCAAACACTCAGAAGCTGAAGGCCCCTGATGGCGACTTTTTGCCAATCGAGGAATGGGAGAAGGCCATTGAGTGTTCGGATGATGGAGATGTCAGTGCCATAAATTTGAAGAAAATGGCTGCAGATGGCAACCTGCGCATACAATACCTCCCGAAGGCATTAAAAGAATTGACTGTGTCTTACATGGTGCTCAAAGGTGGATTTTCGACGCACTTGCTTCCACGAATGCTCGAGAAGCTTGATATTTCAGAAAACCAGATGGAAGGGACATTTTCAGTCGCTGGCCTGCCACGATCTGCAGGTGACATTACCCTCGAGACTAACTATTTTACGGGGAGCCTTGACCTCGCTGCTCTACCAGCGACACTTCGAAAGTTTGATGCATCCTTCAACGAATTTTCCGGGGAACTTGACCTCACGAAGTTGCCGCCGGTACTCGAGAGACTCAACGTCTCTAGTAACGCCTTCAAGGGTAAGATTCGCATTGAGAATGTGCCAGAACCGACGTCGTCCATCCGGCTGAACCTCAACAACTTCGATGTTGGGAACGCCTGCATCGACATGGGTCCCAACCTATGGGTCGAGCTTGACGCAGACCACAGGGATAAGGTCTTCAGAAAGGACGGCAAAGTACTCACGAGTGTGCGAATCCTTTTCATCGGGCGGGCGAGAAACTATTACTACTGAACTCAAGTAGGAAAGCAAATATATAGATATATACAAGCGCGATTTGATAGCTATTTTCGTCCTGTACTGGGCGCATGGCGCGATAGAATTATTTCATTTTCGACAATTTTCAGTGTAAAAATGATGCACGAAGTGCTTGAAGGTTATTGTAACTGGATCTTGCGTACCATACTTCGTAGATAAGAACCCGGTATCATTAAGTTACTTTGTGACATGCGATCAACGAGACCCCGTTCGATATTTGCAAAGGACTTTTTTTGACGGGAGCAGATTGATTTCTATTAGGAGCTTTAAACACTATATAGCGAGGCTAGGGTATGATGATGTTAAGGAGGGGCAAAGAGGGTGCTTTATTAGGTGAGTGCACAGAGAACAAACAGTTTTACGTAGAGAATGATTGAAACTAGGACTTGCCGCCTAGGACATGTATTACGCTGAGAGACAAAGTGCAGAATATGCATCGATTCTCAAATCATTGTCGAGACGCGGAGATCAAATGAATACAAACATCGATCAGCGGCTAGGTGTACCAATTACATACCTACTACTACTATATACTACTAGTATATACCTACTTCTCATGAAATATAGATATTCTTGCCGCTTATCCATGCATCAGATCTCCACACGACTATCCTTGAAAAGGGCTCCATCGGCATCGATTACTAAATCTAAGGGGTTATCTTGCAGATTCAACACAGAAAAGTTCTCACTGAAGGGCCCACAGATAATGGCAGCACTGAAGTCGTTTCTAGATGCATCGATCATGAACAGCGATTTCGGCAAATTTACTAATTGTAACGTTCCACAAAGCTTGTTCCCCATGAGCTGAAGTTGCGTGAGGCTTTGTGGGAGCATTGACAGATCTACGCTACCTGAGAGCTGGTTATTCGCTATAAATAGTGAGTTGAGTGGGTCTTTCAGAGACGTAAGATCAACGGAACCTTCAAGTAAGTTATTGCATAGTGCAATACTCCACAAAGGGGACTGAATGCCTCTAAGGTCGATCGACCCTTGAAGTTCATTCATGTCAAGACGCAAAATTGTTAGTTTCCGAGGAAGATGGCCAAAGTGGATAGATCCTCGAATCTGATTTTTCACGATAGCCAAAGAAACCATGGAATCGGTAAAATCCGAAGCATTGAAAACACCTTCAAGGTTGTCACCAGATATTTCGATTCTTTCGACAGTTCGCGGGATCCACTTCAAGTCAATTTTACCTCCTTTAGGAAAAATACGGCTGAACATCGACGCCCATCTTATACTGATAACATCCCCATCCTCATCTAAAGAAACTCCTGTCCACTCTTTTATATCTAAAAAGGTTCCCGCTTTATCCCGGAAGCGCGTCGTATCGGGAATGCCTGAAATGAGTAGCTCCATCTTAACCTGTGACGAGACATCAAAAGGATCAACCTTGCCTACATATTCCGCAGTTACAATAAGGGCGTAATTGACCATTCTAGTAATAAACAAAAATACACAGTGTATGTATATCATTCATTGATCAGAGGGTGGGGTGATAATGGAAATCAGATTTATCTGGAAAAGTGCTCAATTGTTTGCAGTGATTTCGAATCTCTGCACACAAAATGTTCACATTGCATAGTATATTAGCGTTCAATACATACGGAGCGGATCAAACCAGTATTAAGCCAGAAGAAGAGAATGTTTAAAGCAGGGGTTCTGAAAACTGGGTGATTACCCTAAAGGGGTGAAAATCAAAAAAGGGCCGCTTGCATTCGGGTCGCGGGTGAAATTGAAAAGTTTCACCCGACAAATTACTAATATCACTCCTTAGAGCTGTGAAGGCGAGCCACTGCTTGCGAGTGCAAACGAAGGTTTCGGGTAAAAATGAAATATTTCATCCAAAAGTCGAGTGAAACGAAAAAATTTGACAGAACCCCTGGTTTAAAGAAAGTAACCGCTGTATTCTTGAGTGGTGAACACTTGAACAAGATAAATGTTCTTGCATGATAAAATTAAGGTTTCAGAGAATTGAGCTGAAGAATTTTCGTGCAATCATGGAAAAACAGCGTCTGCATCGATCGATACACACATTATGTCTAACAACGTTACGCTCTTCCCCACTTCATTTCTAAAAAAAGTAGATCTGTTGATAATTCTGACTTAACTTTTAATGCTTATTGAGCAAATCTCGGAGACTAGCTTCATTCCGAGATCTTACAGTATTAGAATAGGGATCAATGAATGAAGTTGCAATTGTCTGTGGTTTGTGAAGTTTCAGTGTATTGATCTTACGTACGGGATCGACTGGGGTCATTTTCTTGTCACGATGAAATCTTCATCATGGTGACTATTCTATGAATCTTGTACTCTCTCAAAGGCGATAACAATATTTCTTTACACTGTGAATAGAAAACTGGGTGCTTCTAATCTGCCCGCATTAGATAATACTTGGTCGATTTAGCATCAGTACAGGGATCGACATAATAAGATCACTTTCGATATTTCCGTCTGTGAAAATTCTCCGATAAGCATAAAACCTAGCTTCTGTGATAAGAGGCAAACAGCAATTAAGCTTGATAATGGCTGTTTTCAGTTGCATGGTGGTATATAAATCGGAGTACACGAGAGCTGCGTCAGCTTTGTCTATGCATCGCTGCATGGTGTGACTTTTCCTTCCAGTTGGGGACATGTTTCTTCGCATTTAGTAATTCAAGGACTTAATTGTGGAAAATATGTAGTAGTGGAAGATTATCGTATGGGTGGGCACCTCTAAAAACCATAGATACTTTCCTTAATGACCAGTGCTTCAATTGAGCCCGTCAGCATTTTTTAGTCCGAAAACTATATGTTTATATGATTCTACGCAATGTAGAACAAGGTTTGGCTACTTGAATAATGAAGATAGCGACCGAAAGATGAGAATGCCTGGTGAAACATTCTCATGAGCACTTTCAAGATTGAAGTGAATACTAAGTGTTAGTCATCTAATTCTCCAGAGGTGCAATAAATTATGAATATTTTCTTCTGTCAGTTCAAATGTTCTCATCAATACTCTTGGCAAGCGCGGACTTAAGCAGTGAAAGCACCCAGCAACATGCACTCGAGCTCCTAGCGTCCAAGTTCGAACGCCCTGAGCTATTTTACGATGGATCAGGTCGCTTTCCAAAGGTAGATTCGTGGCGAGGTATTTCATGCAATGCTTCAGGTAAAATTATTTCCATTGACTGGTGCAACGAAGACGACTCCAGATTCATCAATGGTGGGGAATTTGACTTCAGGCTTTTGCCATCAAGTCTACTCGACCTCGATATCCGGAATAATGAGCACGAAGGAAGCCTCGAGTGCAATGCGCTTCCAAAAAAATTGCGCGAATTGAAGATTCGACACAACGCTTTTAGCGGAAGTATAAATTTCAAGGATCTTCCATCTACACTTACGGTAGCTTTGCTTGATAGCAACTCTTTCTCAGGGACAATCGACCTTCTCCATTTACCGCATAAGCTTGAATATTTATTGCTTGGAGAGAACAACTTCGTTTCAAGCATCGTTTTAGGGGCCCTTCCAGATTCACTTGGCTTTCTCGATTTAAACACGAACACTCTTTCGGGATCTGTAGATCTTTGGCGCCTCGCACCGAGGCAGAATGAGCTGAGTCTCATGCACAATGCTTTTGACGGGGAGCTTATACTGACGAATCTCCCAGACACGCTATCCATGCTTGACGCAAGTCACAATGCTTTTACAGGGTCCGTGGATCTACGGAGTTTGCCGAGGGCACTCGAGCTCCTATCCATAGGAACCAATAAATTTACGGGGAGCATCAGCTTGACAAGTCTACCTGAAGGTCTGCACGTTCTTTATCTCAGTGATGCCCGCCTGAGTGGCACGCTCGACCTTTCGCATTTACCTGCAGGCATTGAAGAATTGGTTCTTTCTGAGAACGCATTTAGCGGCAGTGTGTGCTTTGAAAACCTCCCTGATAGAATCGAAACTCTCGATATTTCCGGCAACGCCTTGCAAGGCTGCATTGGATTGCAGAACATCCCTCCTTCACTCAAAAACCTGGCTTTGAGCGACAACATTCACACCGGCAGTATTGATATGCGACCATTGCCTGATGGCATTGAAAACATAGCCTTTGATGGAAACGCACTGAGCGGGTCCCTCGCGCTCGCCGGGCTTCCTGACTCTATCACCGCCCTTATTCTCAGTTTGAACAAATTTCGAGGCAGTTTAAACTTGACAAAGCTCCCGGTGAGCCTGTCAGTTCTTTCAGCATGTGGAAACGAGTTCTCAGGCAGTTTGAATCTTCTCTACTTGCCACCGCACTTAACTGAGCTCACGCTGCACGAGAACAAACTTTCGGGGGAGATTGATATGCGCCGGCTGCCAGAGACACTCATGACGCTATCGCTGGCAACCAACGCACTGCAGGGAAAGATAGTTATCGCACACCTGCCTCGATCAATGGTCGACTTTGCCGCTCAGGAGAATAAGTTTGTTAGCGTTATCGAGCTTGAGTATTTGCAATGCGATATAAGCTCGATCAACATCAGTGAAAACAATCTATACGGCACACTCATGCTCGTGGATCTTCCAGATTCTGTCACTGAAATCGCGGCCTCGGACAATCATCTGAGCGGCGAGCTCTTGCTACACGCCCTTCCAGCGTCACTGGAGTGCCTCGACGTGACAAACAACGAATTTACGGGGACAATCACGCTCTCGAGGCTTCCAGAGTGTCTCAATCACCTCGCGCTCATGAACAATCAGCTCTCGGGGGTGCTGCAGCTTGAGAGTCTCCCAGAGCACCTCGAGTACTTCAACCTTTGCGACAACCCATTTGTGGGGTATCTCACGCTGAGCCATCTCCCAAGCGCACTCAACTACTTCGGCCTGCGGTGTGCTTCATTCCAGGGAACGGTGGACTTCACGAGGCTGCCCGCTACGATGACGGGACTTACGCTGTCTGCGAATGGGCTCACGGGCGAGGTGAACCTTACGCACTTGCCACCACGATTTGAGTCACTTTCGCTCAGCAGCAACGCTTTTACGGGGGGCGTTACGCTCACAAAGCTCCCCAGGACACTGCAGCGGGCCTGTGTCTCGAGCAATAAGCTCTCAGGTAGTCTCCAGCTGACCGAACTCCCGCCAGCTATCTACCATCTTGCCTTGAGCGAGAACAATTTTTCGGGGAGCATAAACTTGACGAAGCTCCCAGCGTCGATGCGCTCGCTGCATCTCGGAGGCAACCAGCTGTCGGGTATGCTGAACCTGAGCCGTTTGCCTACAGAAATGGACACGCTGGATCTGTCGAAGAACGCGTTTGCAGGGCGGCTTGACCTACACAAGGTGACTGCGGCGCTGCAGGCGCTCAACTTAAGCAGCAACAATTTTGAGGGGGAAGTGCAGATCAGCGAAGAGCTCATCGCGCACACGGCTATAGACCTGCGAGGGAACATGATATCCGCGGTCTACGGCACAAATAAGCGGAAGAACGTGCGGCGGCCGAACATTCGGTACTAGCAAAGCTGGAGGAACAGATACATACCTTCATACAGTGTTAAACTTTTGCGTATATGAGTGAAAGTGTGCATTTCTTTCTGAGACCGTAAATTAACTCAGAAATTCAAAAAGTTATATGAATAACAATGAAGTTAAGTGCTGATGGTCTTATAGACGAGGTACTGCGATATCGTTTATAAAATGATCGATTCATGTAGTTTTGCTCGGGCAAAAAAGAACCAGCCCACCAGGAAGTCGAGAGCTTTCTACATAATTTGGATGAATAAATGTTCACTAAAATGAGTGCTTGGCTACATCACTACCACGACTTTTGAAGAGGTTTATGATCCGAACTGTGAATACGAAGACGTTATTTGCAAATAATGTGATAGCGTTTTATGGCGAGCTGCATCGTGAGCCATGCGATTAAATTAAATCAGGACATGCACATTTTTCACACATCACTTAACTCCAACCTTCCGCTTTCAAAGTATCAGCAATGTCTGCATTTTACTTCTATTGAGTGTTTCACTACAAAATGCTTGTATTTTCTTCAATCGTTCAAGTCCAGACATCTCAATCCGATCACGCAACCTTTATTGATGACGCTGAATACACCATGCAAGGGCTCCTCATGGAGCGTTTTTTGGACAAAATCGATGTCGATGGCCTCCTACCGATATCATGCGGAATGATTAGCCACGACATCTGCGAATGGGAAATGCAGCGCACGTGGGAAGTGGTGTGTGTCAGTGGGTATGTCGAGGGCGTTTTCATTCACGACAGTAACTTTGGCAATTACTCGATCGAGTGGCTTCCGAATACTGTTGAGAAGCTTTTCATAGTGGCAAGCAGGCAAGAATATGTCCTTCAGACCGCATGGCTACCAAGCGAATCCAGACTTATCGATCTCAGAGCTAACCTACTCTACGGAACTGTCGATTTGCGTCGTCTACCACAAAAGCTGAGGTTTCTAAACTTGCTTGGTAACGACATTGAGGGACCTATCGATATCATGCACCTGCCAGCACCACTGCGAACGCTCTCACTCGCGAACAACGTAATTATACAAGAAACTCTCATCTACGGCGATCTCCCGCAAAATTTAGAGCACATCGAATTGAGTGGGAATCGCATAAGTCGGATCCAGCCGATAGCATCAAAGTACACAGCGAGGAAAGGCCTTATACGGGCAGATCGACGCATGCGCATCTATTAAGAAGAAGTTTCACTCTAATTTTGTTTTTTACAATTCGGTTTTGACTAGTTTATGCCTGTACGAGAAATGTGTTTCCGTTTTGAACTCTTGTACTCGACGAATGCTCACCGTTCTCATCTCACAACTTTATGCCGATGAGCTATCACAGGTGGCCCGCGTCGAAAAGGCGAGCCTTTCGCAGCAAGTCCTTCTGGAGATGGTGGTCGAGCACCTCAACGACAAGAACTTGTTCTGCGGGGATGACAGTGAGTTCCTGGACGTGTGCAGCTGGTCGGGCATTGTATGCGACCAAGGCGGGGTCATTGTTTCCGTCCATTGGTCGACGACAATAGAGAGCTTTTTCCCCCGAGCTGGAACCATCGCGCTCGAATGGATTCCGAACCCAACGCGGAACTTTGACGTGTACCTCAATGGGCTCTCGGGGACGCTCGCAATCAAACTGCTTCCGAACTCGCTCCGCTTCCTCGACGTGAGCTCCAACTCGCTCTCGGGGGAAATCGAGCTCTCTGACCTGCCGCAGCACATCACTTCTTTCGATATCGCAAGCAATCGTTTTTCGGGAAGCATTCGGCTTGATTCACTGCCGAAAGCGCTCGAGTTCCTCGACGTCTCGCGCAATGCCTTTACAGGGGGCTTGCGTCTCACAGACATCCCCACCGAGCTCCAGTGCATGCGGCTGCAGTTCAATAAGTTTGAAGGCTTTGTGCACGTCGATGACTCGATCGCAAACATCATCGTCGATGTACGGGGTGCTAAAATTGAAGAAATTCTCCACGTCGGTGGGAAGTCAAGCTTTGTGCACCAAATCTACCTCGAGGAGTACAACATCCAGAGCTTTAGCCGATCAGCATGATAGTAAGTTGGTTGATTTTTGGAATAGAACTGCTGTGAATTTGTGTATGCTTATGTAGAGATTCGCAGATGACTTTTTCCATTTTCCAAAAATGTTCGCAACAGTCCCAAAGTTTATTACAAAATTTGCCTTTCAAAATGCTGGATGCGCTGCTGCTCTTGCATTCCAGCGAGGAGCAGCCAAAGCCCCCGATGGCCCAAACAGAGATGCAGCGAATCCTTATGCAAAAGTTTTTTTACGACATGAAGTACTCCTTTATCGATGAAGCGTCCCAGAAAGACCCCAAGCGCGACATCTGCGCGCCGTGGCACGGCATCCAGTGCGAGGGTGGGCTCGTTCGCTCCATCAAATACGCGTACGCAAACTTTGGAAACTTTAATCTCATCTTCGTGCCACAGACTGTCGAAGCGCTTGAGCTGTACCAGTGCGCACAGGCTTACACGGTGCGGTCTGAGCTCCTACCGCGCGACTCCTTGAGCGTCTCGCTGCGGCGCAACCTCATCCACGGGACGATCGAGCTGACGACGCTGCCAGAGAAGATCCGCATTTTCAATGTCTCGAACAATAAAATTGTCGGGCCCATAAACTTGATGTGGCTCCCAAGGGCTCTTGAGAAACTCAGTGTCTCGTGCAACAACATTCATCAGGACATTGTGTACTACGCGAAACTCCCGCCGAACATCACACAGATTCATCTGAGAGGGGCGTTCGGGAACAATCGCGTCCGTCGCGTGCAGGCAGCCGCGCCAGAGCACAAGTGCATAAGTAAGAAAATATTCGTCGATGTGCTACCGAGAGAAGTCGACTGAGTGAATAATTTGCGTTTTTGTTCGCTGCGATTGAAATTGCAGGTTTTTCCTGACTTTGCTAATTTGTGCTTGATTTTTCATAACTTGATGAATTCGCAGAGAACGCTCGCGCACGGAAGCTGGCACTAGAATTCTAAGTCAGCGGGATGACTCTTATGATAGGAAATTAAAGTCTTAAACTTAATGCAAAAACAATCAAAAAAATTGCGCTTACAAGCATTTCTCATTCTTGTTATAACAAATAAATCAATGCAAGCTCTTCATCTCTTTAGGTGTGCTGACGCGATGGCGCTCGGTCGGCTCGACTACGAGAGCATGTCGCAGCAAGCGCTTATGGAAATGTTTGTCGAAGGCATCGAGAACAAAGGCCCACTTCAAGATGCCAACGCGAACTTCAAGGATGTTTCGGACTGGCCGGGTGTGGATATCGACGATTTCGGAAATGTGCGCAGCATTCAGTGGATTGACGGGAGGCCCTGGTCAGTGCAAGGAACCGTTCACCTACAGTTCTTACCCGACACAGTCAGGGAATTGACGTTGCACTTATGCGGGCTTCACGGAACGATCGATGTTTCAAAGCTGCCAGCTTCACTTGAAATACTGCATGCTCGAAATAATAATTTTGTCGGAATTCTGCATGCGCCCAAGTCTTGCGCACTTCTCAAAGAAATCTCACTTGGCGAGAATTCGCTCAGCGGAGTTCTTGACACCGCTCAGCTTCCACGGTCACTCGAAAAATTGTGGATTTACGATAATTCACTGCATGGGTCTTTTGTGCTTGCAACGCTCCCGCCAGATATTGATATGGTAGAAGCTGCGAGAAATAAATTTTCAGGGAGTCTCGACGTCCATCTGCTTCCCGCGAAAATCCAGAAAATCTGGCTGGATAAAAATGATTTTTTCGGCTCTATCGATCTCCAGAATGCTCCACGGTCGCTCGTCGATATATCGCTCAGCGAGATGCCCCTGAGCGGCGAATTGAACATCAGTGACCTCAACCCGGGGTTTCGAAAGCTCATGATGCACACGAACAGTTTTACAGGAAGCGTTTCCTTTGACACACTCCCAACGGACTTGGAAATACTGTACGTCGGAAGCAAGCGAATAGTCGGCACGATTGAGGTCAAAAAGCTCCCAAGGCAGCTCGTGGAAGTTGACGTGAGTGAGTGTGCACTCTTTGGGACAATCGACCTGGCGAGCATGCCTCCGCAGATGGAAGAGTTTTCGCTAAACGAGAATCTGCTACACGGCTCACTCGATCTGACAAAGCTACCGGCTACCCTAAAAATTCTTGTCCTCTACTCGAACCATTTCTCGGGGGAGATATGCTTGACACAGCTACCTCAAGCGCTGACGGACCTCCGCGTTTCTTTCAACAGGCTCGAGGGGTCCATCGACTTGACGGCCCTCCCGCCTGATCTCGAAATTCTATACCTGCGGAGCAACTTTTTCTCGGGGACAATCAACCTCAGGCACTTACCACAAAAGCTGCGGCGGCTATCGCTCCAGAACAACCGGCTTAGCGGCGAAATAGACGCCTCCTTCTTTCCCAAGAGCCTGGAGCTCATACGGCTGTCGCGGAATCTTTTCGACATGAAGGTTCGAAATGGAACCACCATGATGGAGCTTTGACAATGAATTCGTAAGTAACGAGAGTGGAATTAGTATCTTAGTGAATTCATTGAATGCATGCGCCCCATAAGATCAGAGTGATCACATTCAAATATAATCAGATGCTCATGAATGTATGTTCTACCCTTCTCGATGTCACTCCACTTCAATCATGAAAGCGTTAGATAAAATGCTGTTATCAAATATTTAGAAAAATTCTTAGAGATTGAATAGAATTCGAAGAGAGCTCATCACCTTCGCTATTAATATAACCTTTTCATACATTTTGAGACACGGCTTACAAATGCTTCTTTTCTACTATACCTTCGATCCACTTGGCAAAATCAGCCGCGACGACCTCTCACAGCAATCGCTCATGGAGCTTCTCGTTGCTGACTGTACGTCCCTGGACAGATTTCGAGATGCCGACGGTAATTTCAAGACCATCGCCGAATGGCCAGGGGTCATCTGTGCCAACGACGATACGCTCATCATTCGCTGGGTAGATACCCCACTCAGCGGCAATTTGGCTCTCGAGTTTTTGCCACGCGCTGTCAAAGTCTTCCAGACACATTCCGCCCAACTCAGCGGAAGTGTCGACTTGACGTCGCCACCACAAGGGCTGCTGAACATCGGCATGAGTAGCAACGAGCTCGAGGGAAGTCTTGACCTCACCAACTTTGGACCTGCGCTTGAAATCATCGACTTTTCACGAAACGAATTCAGCGGGGGAATTGATTTTCACCAGCTGCCTGATATGCTTCAAAAACTTGACCTTTCGTACAATCAGCTTGAGGGCTCTGTCCGTCTTGATCACCTCCCAGCAAATATTGTCGATATCTTCTTGAATCACAATGCTTTTTCAGGATGTCTCGAGCTCACGAATCTGCCCGCGTCGATAGCTGATATTGACGTCAGCACGAATCATCTTTCAGGCTCTATCGTTCTCGAAAACGTCCCGGGCAGTTTACGAGCGCTTGACATATCCTACAATAAGCTTTCAGGTGTGCTCGACGAGCAAGACGTACCGGCGCACACTGACTTTGTGCATGATTTCAACAAATTTTCTACAATTTTTTACAAGAATGGGGAATGCAGTATAGGATACGCTTACTAGAGTTATCAGAAAATGGAAGAGTTATACCACAATTGAAGGGTAGTAGCAAGCAGTGCAAAATGTTAATTATCATATTTTTTTACATCTTTTGAAGTGATGTGTCTAGCAAAAAAAGAATCGCTGTGTGTCGCATTTGAAGAGAAATCTACTTCCAAAAAGCTACAATAGAGCGATGGTGTCAGTCAAATTCAAAAAAACTTTTCCTTCTTTACATCACCCATGCTCGTATCTCTCCTTTTCACCCAATCGCAAGACGCATCGCCAGCACTGGACTATCGTTTGCAAGACGTATGCATGAGGCGAATGTTCGGCCGCGTCGATGAATCTCCTGCATCGGCGTGCACATGGCCTGGTGTAAAGTGCGCAGATGGCATAATTCGGAACTTGAATATTGGGAGCCCGGATAGCAGAAGTCAGCATCTGCAAATTGCACAAAATCGGGTACCTAATTCAGTAAGATTTTTGACTCTCCAGAATTTAGCACTTTGCAGCGCCTCCGAGCCTCGATGTCTTCCACAGGACCTGAAGTACCTTTACATGGAGAATATATGCATGAGTGAGTTCGCTCGTTTTCCAGATTTTGTCGACTTGGGACATCTCCCAATCGACATGGAAGAGTTACACATGACTGATGTGCGCGTGTGGACTACGGTCTGCATTTCTAGCCTTCCGAGTGGCATGCGAATTATGCAGATCGCATCGTACGACATTCGCCGCATCCTTGTCAACAAAGATGGCTTACCCGCGAGCCTTCGAAGAGCTCATCTACACGCTGGGACATACAAAAAGCCCGGCAGTGTCATCTTTTTTCCTGACCCTGCAAAAGCAAAGAAATTTTGGGTGGTTCGACCACAGAAAGCCTTTGGAATAGGTGAGATTTTCACGTCTGACTCGAGATTTTATGGACGGGAAAGTGTGCGGGAGTTCTATGGAATAATATGAGAGGAACCCGTAGGAAAATTGACGGAAGAACGTCAGGAAAATCAATGAAATATTCAATATGAAGAGCGAAATTCCGGCAATTATTTAGAATAGAATTTCACCTGTGCCCTTACGTCCACGATGCTCGTTAACAGTGCCATAAGTAGGAAATGAGCACTATTTGATACTTTCCATTCATGTTCTGTAACTTTCGGCATTTTCCATGATTAGCTTTCCCCTTCTTCCTTGCTCAGCAAGTGAATCTGCAGAAGAAAGAATTGCAGAAGAATCACAATTGCAGCTCATGTGCAGATTCTTCACCGCTATGGCACATAGTGATCTGGACATCGATCTTCGATCGTTTGGCCGTATGGCCACATACTCGACGACAGATAACCCCTGCTCTTGGATAGGCATTGCTTGTGCTTCTGGTATAATGCGAGAGATACACTGGAACAATACGTGCAATGTGCACGCGCTCAGCCACTCCATGGTCACGAGCCCAGCGTGGCTTCCACCAACACTCCGAATAATTGAACTCGAGAGCTTCTATATGAACTGCTCCTGGCCAACGCATTACTGGCCGCGCGACCTTCTTGTCCTCAACGCGAGCTTTTGTGGGATCCAAGGAGAGTTAGAGACGGATCGATTGCCGCGGCGCTTACAATCACTCCGTATGCGGGGGAATATGCTTTTGGGAACCTTATTGCTGCAGAATCTCCCAGACCCTCTCTGGTGGATGAATCTTGAGCACAACCAGTTTGTGAAAATTATTGTCGATGTATCAACCTTTTCTGTTGCGCTCGATCGAATCACTGTCGATAAATGGAGCACCATCACGTTCATCGGTGAAGAAGATGACAAGCGGGTAGTTCGAACTCCGTAGAAAGTCCAATGGTGGGCAAAGATTTTCTCGTTATGGGGTACTGTTTGTCTTTGAAATCATGTTTTATCAAGTGTCAAAGTTCATGCAAGTGCTCCTTAGGCTTCAACGTAATTTTTATAATTTTACCTGACATTAAGAAATTCATGACTGCAATACCCTTCTCTATCGTGGCTTGTGCTGAGATGGCTGCACGAAAGCCGCACAATGATCATCAACTTCAGCTCATGCTCAATTTTTTTCATCGGGCTTCAATTGAAGCGCTTGATCCAGTGCTCCGATCCTTTAAACGCATCGATGACAACGCATCTGTCAACGACGTGTGCTCTTGGAAAGGCATCTTGTGCGCCAATAGCCGAATGATCACCCTAAACTGGCAGAATATTTTCAAGATCGACGCTTTTGAGAGCCAATGGTCAGTAAACCCATACTGGCTTCCACCCACCCTGCAAGAAATATTGATCGAGTCATTCTTAATACGCAATGTTTGGGGGACACGATCTTGGCCGAGGGTGCTGCGTCTGCTGAATGCAGACTCCTGTGACATTTATGGGTCGCTTGACACGCTTCACTTCCCTCGTCGTATGGAAATACTCAGCATGTGTGGAAACTACCTCTCGGGGACAGTATGGATCGGGACGCTTCCTCGGACATTGCAGCGGATAAACATCCAGAATAACTTGCTCGATGCGATAATCGTCATCGTCCCAGACATTCCAGAGGGTTTTGAAGAGGCGGTCGTTGACAAAACCTACTTCACCGATGATATCGTGCATTTTTTGGGTGCAGAAAATGACAAGCGAATCACGCAAATATCGTGACGAGATCTTTGACTGGTAGAGTGAGGTGCAGAGAGGTTATAACTTTGGTTGACCCATAGATTTCCCTTTTTCTAGATTTAGTGTTAAGATGATAATAGTCACGCTATTTTCCTTCAGTGAAATGCAATAAAAGGGATTGATTTATGGCTGCTGCGATCCTCATTCGGTATGGTCATCACCATTGAAAAATGCTTTAATTCTCGGCTGGAAGAGGAAGTGAGATCAATATGACAGGTAAGAAATCATTCCATTCTTGCGAGTGATTTTTCAAATGAATTTCACCGTGATGCACTTGACTTGAATAGCAATGCGAGTCTCTTTTTCTTGCTATCAGTACGGCCATGTACAATAAATCTCAAAAAATTGCACTTTCAGATCACAGACCCTTGATCATAACTTTCAGCACGCATCACTTCAAGAATAGAATTCCGAGCTAAATAATATGAACATCATTATCATCAAAAAACGATTTCGATTTATCACTGAATTCTCATTCTATTTCAAATTTCTGAGATAAAATTAACCTTCACCATGCCTACCTGCGGCTCTCGACTTTGCCTAAAAATTGGTTGCCGTTCAAATAAAGTTTACGTAATTCCCCTGGAAGATTCTCATAACAAATAGTACCCATCAGCCGATTGCCAGCCACGCTCATCTCCCTGAGGCCCCGAGGCAAGGCAGCTGCTTCAATTGTTCCCTCAAGCGCGTTGTTATTCACATACAAGTGCGTCAGAGACTTGGGTAACGCATCGAAACGCACACTTCCTGAAAGTGAATTTTGCCCTAGGTTGAGAACTTCGATAACGGGTGGTAAATTCATGAGATCAACGCTCCCCTCAAATTTATTTTTTGCGATATGAAGTACTTTCAGATTTTTCGGTAGCGAATTTATGTGGACTTCCCCTGTGAAATTATTTTTCGTCAGATAGAGCTCGAGCAGGTCCTTCGGTAATCTCTGCAAGTTGGCACTTCCAAAGAAACGATTTGAAGTCAAGTTGCATATCTGAAGCCCTGCTGGTAGCTTGCCGAACAGCACGCTTCCTCGAAAGCGATTCGTATCAATTTGTAGCTTCTCCATGGGAATTGGGAGGGCTCCGAGGTCTGTGCGACTATCAATCTCACACCCAGAGAGCTGTAGGTGCACAATGGCGGGTGGCAGCATTCCCAGGTCGACATCACCACGCACTGGGGTGCCGAGCAGCGAAAATGCGGTGAGACTGTATGGAAGATCTGGTGTATGCAGATGGAATGCGCCACCAGGAAAGCTGTGCCATATCTGCTCGTACTTGAAAGACTCAAGGTTTCGCGGCAGCATGTGGAGGTCAATTGTCTTGGCTGACACTATGCCAGTCAAATGGACATGGCGCACAACTTTGTCTGCGTCGCACGTCACACAGCTCCACTCGCACACATCTTTGTATCCGCCAGACCCAGCATCTTCGTACTGGACGCGCTGTAGTCGCACGAAATTGCTGACAAGCATCTCCATGAGCGCCTGATCAGAGAGCATCGCGAGATCAAAGCGCCCTAGTGGATCAGCGGTGAGGCAAACGGTTAGCATTTTTATGATTGATTTGAATAGAGTGGCTGAATAGTATGAAGCAGTGGTCAAAGTGAATGATTACTACTCTGTACATTTTATAAATATTAGTCTTTATGACAGAGGTCACGTGCTCCGAACACGCATCAGTCTCAAGATCGCTACACTTGCCCAGCAGTGATCTTTGACAGGCTTTTAAAATCAACAGGCACTTTTTGGCTATTCACACAATCCATGACGTATTCTGTGAGCACCGCAGCCTGCATGCACCACTCATCACTCAATCCGCACTAATCACATCTCAGTAATTTTGAAGTCCACTCAGTCCCCTGACCTGTACCCCTTCACAGATGAAATCTTGCATTTTTCGATGTAATACCCGAGATCAAATTCCCTGTGAGATGCACCGACTCGAGCGACGCCGGTACATGAAAGACATCCACTTCCCCAGTGATTTGGTTCCCACGGATATCAATCTCCTTGATGCCCCTGGGGAGCGATGAGAGGTTAATTTCCCCTGTAAATGCGTTCCAGCCTAGATTGAGCGACACGAGAGACGCCGGTAGAGCCGTGAGATCAACTCCCCCGCAAAGTTTATTCTTGTGCAGCCAGAGGTAATTCAGGGCCCTCGGCAGCTGTGTGAGGCAAATTTCCCCTACGAAGTGATTCTCGTGCAGCAAAAGCTCTTCGAGGCCCCGTGGGAGTGTGCACAGGCTCAGAGACCCGTGGAGAATGTTCGAATTTGCTATAAAGAATTCCATGTGCCACGGCAGGTGATCCATATTAAGAGTCCCCTGAAAGGCGTTGACGCTCACGTCAAGGCTTGAAAAATTTTTTGAGAGATGTTCCAACGGTATGCTCCCCGCCAGGTGCGTCTTACTGAGGTAGAGTCTCTGAAGACTCGCCGGAATGTCTGTGAGCGATACGCTGCCTTGGAAGGAGTTTGTGTGAAGGGTGAGGTTTGTCAAATTTTCGTTCAATGCAGAAAGGTCAAGAGAGCCGTGAAAATTGTTCTCACTCAGCAGTAAGTCGTGCAGCGGCGCTGGAAGCCGTGAAAGGTTCAGCTCGCCGCAGAAAAGGTTGCTCTCGAGCCGCAGATGTTGGATTTCAGGCGGCAGCGCGGCGAGGTCGAGACTCCCCGTAAAAGCGTTCTGGTGGCCATAGAAGTCCTTGACGCGCGGCGGCAGACCGCCAAGGCTGAGCGTCCCGTCCAGATTGTTCGTCGAGACGTTAAGGAACTCGATGGGGCGCGGGAGCGCTGCTGTGTCGATTCCTCCGACAAAGTGGTTCCGTGCGACCTCGAGGTAGTTCAGCTTATTTGAAAGCTTGTGCGCATTCGCAAAGTCCCCGCAGAATTGGTTGTTGTAGAGAATAAAGACCTCCAGCTGGTCAGGGAGCTGCGCGAAGTCGACTGTTCCGCTCGCGCCAATCTCGAGGATCAGGACCATCGTCACAGTGCTCGGGAGGAACTCGAGGTGAAGTGTCCCCTTGGGGTGCGCGCCTCTGTCCTTCCAGTCGATCTCATCGACGTCACCGTCAGCGTTGCACACGACACCGGGCCACTGCGAAACGTCCAGAAGGTTTCCGTGCGCGTCCCAAAAGATTTCTTTATTGTCAATTTCTTGGATTGTCATCTCCATAAGCGCCTGCTGTGACATGCTGTCGTACTCGAGGCGGCCGAGGTGAGATGCTTCTTCCAATGCAGCGAAATGCAAAGCGAAAGCACGCATGCGAGCAAAGATTTGGAAGAAAGAAACAAAAAGGACACGTATTGGTGAATTCACATTCAGCTGAACAAATATTTGTGTGTAGGGCCTTTGGTATCAAATCATTTTCAAATGACACAGTACGTCGTCTGTTGAATGTACGAGCGGCCACAATGTCCTTCACTGTGGACAGGAACGCCCCATTATGCTTCGCTCCTTTCACCATTCGTCATCTTTCTGCAGATGCCCGCTTTTGATCTTCATCTGATCTTTGTTTCGTTACAGCCCATAGCGAAAGTAATGTCTTGGAAAGGGCGTGTAAGTCTCCAATCAGCCGGTGGTAGTCTTCAGAATAGCTTGCATAAGGTGGAGTCTAGCATGCTCATTACCACTGGTTAAAAAACCAGCTGTCTTATGGTAAGGGTATCTGTCAGCGAACAAAACTTTAGCCAGAAGTTGAATCTCAGTAGACAGCAGAGACAATGCGCACCCAGTCTTACAGGGCTAAGATTCTGTTCAAAGTATAGGAGAGCCATGCACATGCACGCCTTTTTACAGTCCACAAGGAAAGAGCAATTTCTGATCTCACCACCACTATGAATACTCAATTTCGGAGCTCATGCTGGAAAGCGATCAATGCTGCGCGGTCTTGCGGTGTCAACGGCCGAACTTTGCGGATTGTATTGCGCTCTTCAGAATCGTCCGAACCCATAAGGATCACTGCTTGAACTGACTTTGGAATGTTGGCGACGTACACAGTGCGCTGCTGAATAACGTTGTACTGAAGCTTGAGCATTTTGAGGCGAGGCGGCAGCGCTGTGAGCTTGATGGGTCCCGTAATCGCGTTGCGTGCGAGATTTAGATGCTCGATACCCCGTGGCAGTGCTCGCAAGTCCACACTACCGTTTATTTGATTCAACTCGAGGCTCAGTTCAATGAGCGATCGAGGCATTCGCCGAAAGTTCAGCTGGTAGCGCTGTAGGCAGCCCTCAATGAGTAGCGTATCGACGCTCGGTGGAAGATACTCGAGCGCAAAGTTGCCGCAGTGCTCTCCATTGTAGCGCACAGTGCGAACATGGTCAGACACACAATGGACACCAAACCACTCATCATGGTTGCGCATGCCGCACGGTGAGACGCACAGAAAATTCTCAGAGATCTTTTGGGCAAAGGCCTCGTCGACGTCCTGCATAAAGCAGCGCATAAGGTGGTCTTGCATCGTGGGAAATGTGAAAGTTTCTTCTTGGATAGGCTCGATCGCTGTGCACAGCAGCAAATGAGCGGCTTTGCACGCCATGTCCAGCATCTTTACAGTAATTTTTGCCGAATGGAATGGAATAGGAAAAGTTAAGAAATCTGACGGAATGCGATTGAGAATTCGTCAAAATGTGTCATGGGCCATCAAAAGTCGCAGTGCTGTCTATTGCTCTCTCTCTTTTTGATGACGAGCATTCTTCTTCAGGCTACACGAATTGAAATTCTGTGTCACCATGCACAACTTTGCGATCAAATAAATTCTGCGAGAAAATAGCCTTCTTCAGGCTGCGCGGGACAAGCGAAATGTTCAGCGTGCCCGAGAGCATGTTGCCGTGCAAATTGATCTCCTCCAGGCCGTCTGGGAGAGCGCTGAGGCTGATTTCCCCCGTGAAACGGTTCGCGTCAAGCGTGATTGACTTGAGCTCCTCAGGTAGATTACTTAAGTCCAACGTGCCACACAGCTCGTTCTTCCCGAGCCAGAGCTCGCGCAGCGCATGTGGAAGTGCTGTTAGGCATATTTCCCCTGAGAAATGGTTCGTGTGCAACAAGAGCTCTTCGAGTGTGAGCGGTAGCTGTGTGAGGTCGAGCGAGCCGTGCAGAATGTTCTCGTAGACGTGAAAGTATGTTGTTGAGAGCGGTAGCGCTGGCAGATCGATTGTCCCTTGGAGGGCACATTCGCTCATGTCGAAGTACGTGAGCTCTCGCGGCAGCTGTGCGATCTGCACTGTCCCCATAAATTTGTTTAAGCCGCACTCAAGCGAGCGCAGGGTGGCAGGGAGACTGTCTAGTGAGACAAAACCGCGCAGGGAATTCGTGTGCACAGCGAACTCAACGATACCGTCGTGTAGCTGCGTCAAGTCCACTTCACCCACAAGCTTATTTTTGCACAGCGTGAGCTTCACAAGTGAAGTCGGGAGCCCGCTGAGGTCGATTGTGCCCACAAACTGGTTCGCTCCGAGGCCAAGGTGGCTTATATGCTCTGGTAGGCCGTGCAGGTTGACCGTGCCGCTCAGCGCATTCCCCTGGACTTCAAAGGTTTCAATGAGAGGTGGGAGTGAGCGAAGATCGATCGGGCCTTCGAGATTGTTCTCAAACATGTAGAAAAGTGTGATTGAGCGAGTGAGGAGGGACGTGTCTATGCTTCCAAAGAATAGGTCCTCACCCGCACCTATTTCTTTGAGAGACGGTGCCCAGTTTGGTGTCGTCAAACTACCAACAAATTTGTTCCCACGGATGAAAAGTATTTCGAGGCTTCGGGGCAGAAGACCAAAGTCTATCGTGCCATAAAGCCCAAGATTCATCAAGCGGATGGCCTCAACGGTTTCAGGGGCGAACTGGAAGTGTAAAGTTCCAATAAAGATGGCATGTAGGTGCCAATTCGTCCACCGTACGTCAGTGACTTCGCCGTTGTCGTTGCAAGAAACGCCCCGCCACCCATCTATATCCCTAAAATTGCCCTTGTCATCTTGAAAAACGCCTTTGTTATCAAGCCCTTCAATAAACATCTCCATCAGCGCTTGCTGTGACATGCTATCGTACTCGAGGCGACCGAGGTGGGATGCATCAGCTGTGCTCACAGTATACTGAAGAAACCGATGGTAAGGGATCATTTTTTACTCAAGAGAATCTGTGGACATGGATGGAGATTTTATCCAGACCTGCTACTAAGCAAGTACGTTACGTTATTAACGCTCGGGCTCTAATAAATTACTGTTGTATCATTCACTGAGAATATTTTTGGATCACAAACTTTGGCGTCAGCTGATCGAATAGCGTTAATTGAATTGCCGCCGACGAATCCAACGTAAACAAGTGACTCCGGGAGATTGCCGTAGAACACGCACTTCTGCTTAATTTTATTCCACCCGAGATCAAGAGTTCGGAGCTTCGGTGGCAACATTGTCAAGATGACAGGACCCACAAAATCATTGGATGCGATGCCAAAGGCTTCAAGCTTGTGCGGCAGTGTTCGTAAGTCGATAGAGCCATAGAGATGATTTGCGCCGAGCTCGATATTGATAGCGTTACGAGGGAGTAGTCTCGTTTCAACGCTGTATCTTTGCTCAGCCCGATATACTCGCAGAAGCTCAACTGTATTGGGGAGGTGCTGCAAAGAGAGATTTTCAATGGGTATGCGGTCTATATGTACTTTATACACAGAGTTATTCTTGCACGCAAAATTGAAGTCAACGTGATGAGAGTAGGAATGACAGTAATCAGAGCTATCTTTGCCTTTCAATATCTGCTGAGTGCTCACTTCTAACAAAAATTGGTGCATAAGCTCATCATGCAAATGTTGCTGGGTGAATAACTGTGGTTTTGCGATGCTTTCACTTGCTAATGTCGCATGAGCGAGAATCCCCCATATTCGGTTGTGGCTCATACTTATAAGCTTAATTTCAAAGTAGAGAAAGAACACCTTGAATTCAAAAGAGTGCGATCTAAAACGTGGTTACGCTATACGTATCGCCAAGGAAAATAATCAGCTCCCCAAACTGTTGCTCATCAAAGCTTTCAGATATCCGCAATCCGAAAGTTTATCTATCATCACGCAGGAAATGACCACTTCGTATTGAAGAGAATGTCAAAAATGAAGGAATAAAAGGAAATGATACCAGTGGACTTGAACTGTGAGATGCTTGAATAGCAAGTGCCCGGTAGACCTTTAATGTATCTTTCATTAAAGGCGTGCGCGTAGCCTAATTTGTGAGATCAACTGTTCCACTGATCTAGCATTCATCAGCCATAGTGATGAAATTATGGATACAGAAGATATTGCTATTTAGATTTCTTGCATTATGCAGTGTTGTGATAACGGGTACCCTCTTTGTCAATGCATCTAATTGGGATATTGATTGTTTCTTCTATTGAAGCATCAACAAAGCTCACGTACACCCAGAGCACTAGCCACTTGTATTTACATATCTAGATTTAAAAATGCCCACTCTTGGTACGGATTGCTCTTCGCCTAGTAATGTGCGTTTATCAGGTGAAATAAAGTCTCTACGTCGGCTAATTCCGATTATAAATACTTCACGGCCGCCTTCAGGCACAGGAAGTTTTGTTTCTCATTAATCTATTAGTACACTAAGCCTACCCAACGCAAAAATATACAGAAAATATTATGGCAGCTATATAATCAGCTCCCCAAACTGTTGCTCATCAAGGCTTTCAGATATCCGCAATCCGAAAGTTATTCTATCATCATATTAGGAGATGAGAGAAAACGAAATGACATCAGGCATTCACACTTATTGCACACATACGTTATTTACCTTAATAACGCATCTAAACGAGAGAATAGCATGTTGTGTTGTCTTTCCCGCATAATGATGAGCTCGAGATATTCTCTTTAACGCCTATTTAGATGAATTTTCACCCTCACTAAGGGGACTATCGGAGGTTTTGTTAGAAAAATTTCTCATTCCGTGTGCTTTAGTTTGGCTACCCGATTTACCTGCACTTCTATCGGCGTGAATTTAAATGACTGCACCGGATTCTTTTAAGGGAAGCAAACCCTCGCTAGATGCTGTGATGTTCCTCCTATCGTTTTTACTGGGCTGATGAATGTTGAGCAAATTTATCATCAGCTAAAATATTTTTCTTTGTTCAGCGCTATTCTGAAACCTATCTCTGAGTCGATATCAAAACCCTTGGTGATGAGAGAAAGTAGTTCTTTCAAACTTGTATGACGAGGCTTGACTTACAAAAGCATCGAGAATTTTACTTCGCTCTCAGGAACCGTGACCCGCCCTTCTATGGATACAATTAGAAGATCTCCACCTCATTTTCTTCACCCAAAACATTTTTCGGGGTTTATGTACAAAAACAGTTCATTTCTATTAGATCGCTTCATGTGACATCAGTTATCAGTGTTCGGTTAGCAAAACCAGCCTACAATTTTACCCACTGTACTCTAGGCAAACAATACCTTAAGATAGCTGAGTTAGTTGAGTCAAAACCTCTATGCTTTCTTTTAGAAATTAATTGCTTCAATTTTAGGTCCCTGCTCAAGCAAAAATTAACGTGAGCTAAATCTAAGCATTCAGTCAGGCTTTCTTCCGCTTTGCCCATCACGGATCGAAGCCTAATAAATTTACAGTGGTAGGAAATGGAGAACGAAAGTGATATTTTTCTATCACTGGGTCGCAAACAGCACCCCTGTGTGCTCTGATCACTGCTCATTGCGTGACGGATAAAGGCTTGGGCTAGAGCGGAGAGCTGTGCCCCATATTAAACTATCAGTGTTCAATCCATCAAAAGCCGTGTGTTCCACTGCTTACAGAAATTCGCCACAACCGCAGCTTCGTTTTTTTTAATTTAATGTAGTTTCTTGTGACAAACGAGTAATTACCTTTTTTACAATTTCACTAAGTAAATGAAGCTTAAGAGAAGTGGGTCAAAAAAATCGAGATCTGAAGGATCAATGGACGATTACGAAGCTACGCAAGAGCAGAAATACTCTTCACAAATTGAATCAGTTACTAAAGATTCCCTATCACCCGTGGAACTTCAAATAGAGGGGGAAGATGTGATCAGGAGCTCACGAGTTCGGAGCATAGATAAATATGGGCTTGAAATACAGCTTTCGAACGGGTCGAAAGGCTTCCTTCGACGAACAAGTATGCTTTCAAACACTCCACTGAACGGAAGTAAGATGTTTGAGCAAGTATATCAGATCTTAGATAGCTTGGATACACCGGTTGAAGCTCATGCAGAATTCCAGATTCCAGTTGTCCCAACTCATATTTGTGGACTTTGCGAGTACATGGAGCTATCCACAAAGTATGAAGATATTTCGCGCCTCACAAGATTTACGAATTGTAATAATAGCATCAGCCCAGCAGCTTTGGATGATTACGAATACGATCCATACCCGTACATGCTATGTGCCGCATGTAAAAGCCCTCTGGATCTTTTTCCCACAGGAAATTCCCGAATGAAGGATATAGCAAAGGACTTGGACACAGCTATGAAGTTAAAGTATGACCATGAGCTATATTTGGTCAGCAATTTAGAATGTGGAAAGAACATTTATAGTCAGCGTGCCTGGCTGTATTTCATCACACTTTTCAAAAAAATTTTAGGGCCACAGGTTAGCGCAAACCTTTCGTCTGAGCACAAGCGTTCAATTATTAATCTAGAAAGTCTAAGTGAAGCGTCTGATCTCCTTGGAAGGAAAATTCATGGATGTAAAGTGCGCAAAATCGTGGTTAATGAGAATGGCTCCAAGGAATTGACTCTAGAATGCCCGGGAAGTCTTCAAGGCAAGGCCTCCGTATCAAATATTAATGATGCCGTCCAAGAAAAGGGGGCAAAGAAGAAGTTACGAAAAAACAATAGTAACACCGAAGACAATTTAGAAAAAGATTCTATTGTAGATGCCTTGATTGTCGGAATAGACTGGAAGTCGCAAGAGCTTTTACTCCATGTTGAATCTGATAGCAAGCTCGACACGCCCATTTCAGATGCAGACTTTTCTTATTGCAATAGCTTTTTTCGGCGAAAATCACTTGAAGAGCTAGAAAATAGTGCTGTCAGTGGAAAAATAGCTGCTGTGTCTACTAATTTTGTATGCGTGCTTGTAGAAGTTCCAAAAGAAGCAAAGAATCCAAAAAATACTAAAAGGGCTAAGAAAGACACATGGCATAGCGCTGATGGGGAAAGTTTTACAGTCGTTTTGTACGCATGGTACATGAATAACAAAGCTTTCGATATCGACAGTCGCGTCGTATCTCGAGAAAGGGCCCGTATGGAGGAAGATGGCCGGGTTAATCCCATTGTTGTCCCGCGACCAGGTGACAACGTGAAGATTTTAGTCTCAAATCTTTGGAAGCCACAGACACCATTCTACCTAGGTAGCTTTCTCCTTGACACGAAAGCCACTGGTGCATCTGATACAGTTCTCAATGTTGCTAATGTCGCTGGTAAGCACTTTACCATGATTTCACAAATTGGGCTTACAGAGACTAATCCACATGAAAAACTATCAAAGTTGGAAAGCGAGGAAGAAGAAGATGATGAGGGAAGTGAAACTCAAGAAAGCAGCTCTATGGGCCCCAAGAAACTCACAAACAAAGAGAAAGAGTACATCATTGACGCTATTGAGCGCTCCAGGCGGCCACATGGGTTATCACAAAAGCTCCCTGAGTCTAAGCTTGAGTACGAAAAGGCGCTTTTGTCATCACCACAAGCAAGTCAAGTATGGATCCGCTACTTAGCATTCATGCTTGGTGGAGAGCGGAACGACATGGACGAGTATGCTTATGAGACGACGCCAGTCGACATTGAAAATGCCCGCCGTGTCGCTGAGAGAGCGCTCACTATTCTCAACTCAGACAATGCCGATGACCGCTGGAATGTTTGGAATGCATACCTTACCATTGAAGTCCAGCATGGTACAGCAGAATCTATAGAGGCAGTTTTCCGCCGCTTCGTGCCCGAGAACGATGATCAGGCAAAAGCACATCTTGCACTGTTGGCTCTTTATGAAGAGCAAATTGCTAAGCTGATAGAGTCTGAGGCGACTCAAAGTGCAATCAATCATGCAAGCTTGGCTGTCGAGCTTATTTCGCGCATGGTTCTGAAATTCCGCACGAATGTTGATGTCTGGATTCGCATTGGTAAGTTCATTATCACAGCTTACATCCAGAAGAACCATCAGTGTCTTGACGACCTCCGCAGCATGATTCTTCGCTCGAAAAAGAACTCTGCTGAAAACCTGTCTGGGCTCTGTGGCGCATTCCGTTCAATCGTTGTCTCTGCTGTGAGGGCCGCCAACGAGGACGCCATCGTCCAGATCATGCTCCCGGTGAGCAGCTTTCTCTATAGATGCCTTGTGAAAGCATCGCAGAAAGAATTTGATACAATTCTGAGTGCCGGAAGAGCGCAGTTCGAGTACCTTCTGGCGTTCAACCCTAAAAAGCTTACGTTGATTTTCAATGTCTATGTTGATCAAGAAATTCGACTCCTACGACTCCTCCAAAATAAATTTAAGGAAGCACGTGGTGCGGCTCTTGGTGGCAAAAAGGACTCCGAGTCACAATACGCCTACGTCCAAAACCTTTTCCGTAGGCTTGTTTCGCTTCCTATCAACCCGCGTAAGATGGAGCGCTTTATGGGCCGATTCCTCGAGTTTGAAAAGGAATTCGGCACCGAGGAGAGTCTTACAGAAGTTGAGAATTGTGCAGAAAGCTACGCAGCCAAACATACTGCGCGAAAACAGCAGTAAATCTCTTCACAGTATGAAGTGTTCTGCATCTTCAGATACACAGTCTCCGCTCAATCACATTTTTGTGTATTTGCTTTAAATCTATTCACCATGCAGTTCGGCAGAAAACTGCACTTCGCGTACCAGCCAGACGTGCTCGAGTGGATTGAGGCAAACAAAACCACACTCGCCGCGATGCGAAAAGACAAGGAAGCGGCGAAAGAGTCCCTCTTCTCGATCAAGAAGTATCTCTCCCCAAAGAAAGAAACCCCAGATGAGGCCACAGAAACGCCGGCTGAAGCGGCAAAAGAAGAGGCAGTGAAAATTGGCGACACGCTCATGCAGCAATATTATCAGTCGCAAGAGCTACGTAACATCCTCAAGTGGAAGCGAATAACCTGGGACAAAGGCGCCGATTACGACGGCCTCGCAGCGCGCTTGACGGACTGCGCGGACATTCTCCGCAAACAAAAGGCTTTTTCTTTCCTCGGCGTGCACTTCGTCCGTGACGCTGCGACAGTCCGACTGCAAAAAGCGTGCGGTCTCCCCGATGAGGCCTTTGTGCCACTCCCAATGCACGAGATATCGACAGGCTCCCTCACGTCGTGGTACACCACGGAAAACGAGCCGAAGGCCGCTGCTGCAGTCGACCCCGAGGCAGTGCCCTACACGCGTGCCGAGCCGTTCACCGTCTGCTGGGAGACTGGCAAGGTGCACATGCTCGACTCGATTTCACCGGGTGAAGTTCTCTACTTCATCAAGAACTTTGCGCACAGGGCGCAGCAGACGCAGCTGCGCATCGAAGAAGAACAGACAAAACTGAACGAGGCGGTTGAGAACGTCCGCTTCCGCTGTACGCTCGACGGGCTCAAGTTCAACGCCGAAGACCAGGCGTTCCGACAGGGCGTCCTCACGGATTCTTTCACAGATAAAACCGCCGTGAAAGCAAACACGCTCTCCCCCACCGAGGTCTTACGGTTCTGCGACGGCATGCTCAAGACAGCGTGGCTGTACCGAAGCGTGCTCCGCGGTCAGCAGGTCCGCATCGGTGGTCCAGGCACGAGCTACGCCATCGACGAGGCCAAGGGCGAAGTTCGCATTCCGTGCGACTTCGACGAGTACTCGTGGAAGCCAGAGCACGAGAAATACCAGCGGCACGAGGCGATCGCAAACTCATACAGAAACCACTGGTACGTCTGGCTCCTATTTGCCACCTTCCTTATCGGTGATTTTGACGTTTTATGAAAAGCCTGTCTGTATATTGAGTGATTGCGTCGCCCATCAAGCCTAGATCATTCTCATAATGAGCTAAACTAATTTCACTATATTTTTTTGCTTTTTTGTGACATTTCCGCTATGGGACGAAAAAGCGACGTGCCACGAGTGAAATCATTCCATGAGCGCATCGACGCAGCGCTGGCGTGTGGTGCCGCCACTGTGCGCACCATCCGCTGCGGCAGTACGTGCCTTTTGACGCAGTGGACGAAAAATTGGGCGTGTGCATACGCGCTCGCCGCGCAGCGCTGGGAAGCCGTCATGCCGTGCAAGTTCGCCAGCGCGCTTATCACTGCCCTCGGCGTCTACCTCCTCTGTTTCGGCATGAGCCTTTTCACCATACTGCTCGTCCTTGAGGCGATGCGCTTCTCTGGTGTGTGCATTAAGGTTAATGACTTCTGCGTTGTGGATGCGAGCAAAGCGATCGAAACACCAAAGACCGAAGCAGTGCACGCCGCTTTTAGTGAGTCCGAGGCTTCTGAAGAAGAGAAGGATGACGAAGATAAGGCTGAAGAAGAAGATTCTCCAGTGAAAGAAGCCCCAGCGCCTAAGGAAGAAGCTGTCGAGAAGTCCGTGACACTCTGCGAGCGTGTGCATGCCGCGTGCCATCAGAAGGACTCGAGTGCCGTCATCGCCATGGCCAGTGATCTCTTCATTGCCGCAGCCTTCACCATCGCTGCCGTCAAGATCAACACTGTCAGCGCCATTCTGACGGGTCTTCGCGCTGCGAACGCCATCTGGATGGCCACCGACGGCCTGCGCTGCGAGCAGCTCAACGCGGTGCTGCGCAAAGCAGTGGGCAACGCCGTTCCCCTGTGCTTCGTTTACCCACGCGTCCTGCTGACCGCCTTCCTTGTCACCCTCGGCGTCGTTCTCCCGCACCTCGTCCACGCCCTCTTCACGGCGGTCATTGGCGCAGATCTCGCCATCGGCCACGGATGTGAGGTCCTCCGGGCCCTGAAGCTCGGGTACGTCAGCAAGCAGCTCTCGAGCGGCTTTGTCGTCGTCGCACTCGCCGGCGCGTTCTTCCAGCTGCGCCACGAGTCCGTGCCGCTTCTCCTGCGCATCATTGTCGCTCTGCCCCTTCTCGTTGAGCGACTCCTCCGGTGGGCCATCGCAAGCGTGAATTAGACAAATAAGTGTGTACCCGTCGTTGCATTATGTTCGACTCAGTAAATATTGGGGTTTGATTTCGTGTACATTGGCAGAGCGTGATGTACTGTTGTGACATTGATTGTATCTTTTTTATAAGTAGAAATGAACTGGCTTAGGGCTTGAAGTTTGCGCAACAGATGCAGAGTATCAGAGTACTTTTTTTTGGACTCAACTGGAAGATCGCTTTTCTGCTATGTGCTCAGGACTTTTATCTCTCTTTTTTAGTTCACTACTTTACTATGCGCAAAGACGAGTGTGTTTTCAGCGGATTCCCAATCCACCCAGGCCATGGCAAGCGCTTTGTCGCCACGAACTTCATCTCCACCAAGCCGGTCCTCCCGTTCCACTCACGCCGCTGCGCTGTCCTCTACGGTGAGAAGAAGAACCCACGTTACGTGAGCTGGACAAAGTCCTACCGCAAGAACAACAAGAAGGGCGTCTCCGGCGACGACAGCCTCAAGAAGCGCAAGAAGGCCCTCAGCACCCTGAAGCGCCAGGGTGGCGCCGCGAACGTCCGCGGCTTCATCGGCGCTGACGTCGAGGCCATCCGCACCATGAAGCACTCCGTCCACTCCGCCGTCCACGTCAGCAAGCCAGGCGACAAGTCGGCTGCTGCCGCCGCTGCGCGCGCCGAGCTCAAGGCCCGCAAGGACCTCAAGAAGGGCAAGAAATAAACGATACGAATAGTTAGCGCTCAATAGACTTTGAAATCTGTGCGTTTTGCCTGCTCTAAAGTTTATCTATTTATACTCTCAGTATCTCTCTATAGACTTCAATGCCGTCAAAGAAGCCCTCGATCGAGACACACTCCGTTCCCTTTTTGTACACACTCCGACCTGGCGAGCCCATCGCACTTGAGTTCGACCGCGCGGTGCACGCTGCGCCCATGAAGGTCCGCTTGCTGTCTGCCCACTGCCCAGCAGACGCGAAGGGCACGTGCGCCCACCTCGCGGTCATTAGAGATGGCCAGCCCTTCACGCTCCTCCTCGCCCACCCTGGTCACCAGTCCACGCTCAACATCCCGCTCACGTGCGCAGACGGGATGGTCCTGCGCAACGTCGGCGATGCGCCGCTGACTGTGAACGGCGTCCAAAAAATCTCTCTGCGCCCAGAGATCCTCGCCAAGCTCGAGAGTATGCCACCCGGGGAGAAAAACTAGAGATGGAAGCGAAAAGTTTCTGCCATCACCGCTGGGCATGTGCACGTGCAACGCAGTGCCACAGGCGAAATCCAGTACTGTAGTGATCACGCACAAGACGATTCGAACAAAATAATTTTTGCCTATTCCCCTACGACTTTCTTTATTCTTTTATTTTCACTTTATAGTGCATGCCACAGTCGTCTTCTCAAAATGCATAACGGCCTTCTCCGCAGATCACCTGCCCTGCGCATCTGGCAAGGCGGCAACTTCGTCGGCGTCGGGGACTTCCAGTCGCAGGCGATCAACTACCCCGCGATGGTCACGTCTGACGCGGTGTCCGCAGATGTTGTGAAGACGATCCCGCGCGTGTACCGCCGCGGCGGCAAGTTCGACGTCGTCCTGCGCCAGGACATCTACGAAGAGGTCCTGAAAATTCCGCTGCGCTACGAGCTCCACCCGTTCGCGAAGCTGCAGGCGCAGTACGAGGCGTCCGACTGCGGCTACACCACGCCGCTCGGGCCAGTCGCGCGCGACGACCCGCTGCCTTTTCATATTCACCGCTACCCGAACGGGCGCCTCCCAGTGAAAGACCGACCGCTCACCGACTGCGTCACGAGCCTCCGGCGCGTCGTCATCCACAACATCGATGGCGACATGTTCCGCCTCGAGGAGGAGCTCATCAAGATATTCCCGACGAAGCGAACCCATGTCAAGCCGATGAATATTCATGTGTGGAACCTCGGCCTCGACGGGCTGACTATCATCCAGCACTGGTTCCTGGGGCTCGGATTCTGATTTGTAGTTTCGCAGAGAGAAATGCATTCAAAAATCTGTTGGATCTTGTATTCCCTCCTCTTTATTTCTATAATTTGAGAAATGCCGATCAGAATGTTCGCACTTGGCTTACTTTCGGCTGACTCGTCGATCGCGCGCTTTGACAAGCACAGCCTGCCCGAACAGCTCCAAATGGAGCTAGCAGTCGAGAATCTCACGGAAGATGCAAAAGAAAATTTTTGTGGGGGCGACTGCGCATCCATCGAGGTCTGCTCGTGGGAAGCGGTCAAGTGCGATGTGAACGGCCACGTCGCTTTGATAGACTTTGGGTTTCACATGCCATGCGGCACACTCGACCTCGCGTGCATGCCGGACAGTACGACTTCCATTGCACTCAATTGGGTGAACGTGCACGGGACCTTTGTGGCAGCTAGCCTCCTGCGCTGCCTGCACCAGCTCACAGTGCTCGGCACGGAACTGACGGGGACAATAGACGCGGGGGCACTACCAGCAGCGCTCACCTACTTGGAGCTCTCGCAGAATGAGCTGGCAGGCTCACTTGGCTTCGCTGCGCTACCAGAGGGTCTAAGGACGCTTTCCTTGGTGACGAGCAAACTGTGTGGCGGCGTCGCGCTCACTGCGCTACCACCAGCACTGCAATTTATAGACCTCTCAACAAATGCCTTTTCGGGTAAAATGGACCTCAGCAGTCTCCCTGCACAGCTGCAGCAACTTTTCGCAGCTGGCAATCGATTCGTGGGGGAGATTCAGCTGGACAATCTGCCTATAGGGCTGACGACACTCGTGCTCTCGAGGAATGAGCTCTGCGGTGACCTTCTTCTGTACAACTTACCACCATCGTTGAGCAAGCTCATGCTCGACCGCAACGCTTTTGGCAGCAGATTCGAGCTCTTGTGTGCACCAGCAGCACTCGAAAAACTTGATATCTCCGGCAACGCGCTGCATGGCACAGTGGTAGTTAGCCGGGCTGGGAATATCATCGAAAACGTGCTCCTCTGTAGGAATGAAATCACTGAGGCTGTGGATGAGCGGGGCGTGCGCTACACATGCCGCCGTACTGCAAATGGGTTTGTGCAGTCAATCACTGTAGCTGGCGATTAAATGATACTTTTAACATGGCTTTAAACTAAGTGCAATAGGATTGGTTGAAATTGGGTAAATCAGTGCCTTTGCTATGAAGCTGTTTGTGTTTGTGTGCAGTCTTTAGGTCATGTATAGGTTGATGGCTCATTCGTTGATCCCTGAGTTCATAGCGGCCTCATGCCAAAGTGAGACTCGTACGGGTCATCTTCTGGAGATTCTGAGTAATGAAGTGTAAGCATACATACAGTGAAGTATAAGTGCACATGTAAGTGTGTTTGTTCATAGCAGATGCTGTATCTAAAAAAGTTTCTCTCATTTTCTAGAGCTTTTCTATGCAGCACCTTCTGTTCGTCTGCTTCAATTCATTGCTCACCTCGACTGCTGATATCATGCCGGTGCCGTTCGATTCGCAAACGCAAACGCACTGCATGCGAAATTTCTTGCGAATGAGCCCCGATGACCAAGACCTCTACTCAAGAAGCGAGCTTCGAAAGATTATCAGGGACAATGCGAATGACGTGTGTGCTTGGCGGTTTGTCACATGCGAAGATGGCATTGTGCGTCAGTTCAGCGGATTTTTTCGTGATAATCTTCACATCGACCTCCAGTGGGCCCCAAGCACGATTCGGGACCTCAAAATATTCAACACTCAAATCGGCGAGGTGCTCGAAACGCGCCAACTGCCACGATGCCTGCTTGTCTGCGTTATTACGCATGCCGGCCTGCGGGGCTCGCCAGACCTTGGGCACCTTCCGCCGAACATCGTCTCGATCAACTGGAACAACAACGATTTCTTCGGGACACTTTTCATTGATGACCTGCCAAAATCGCTCGAGCGACTGTTCCTTGCACGATCGCTTATTCGAAAAGTAATCGTCCGCAACGAGGCTGTGCGAGCGTGCACAAACCTTCAAGAGATTCAGGTCCACCACCGCCTGAAGAACGTCAAAGTCAAGTGCATTGATGAAAAGACGCCGAGTGAGAAGATAAGCACTAACTATAATTCAAAATTCGAATCTTTAAGCTCCTCATCGCTGAGTTTCCTCACCGATGATTCATCTCTCGAAGAGTTTGAAGACAGTGACCTGTCGTGATTGGGCTGATAAGCAAAGGCTGAGAGAGTGATAGAGAATGAAGACCGGTTGCACTTCATATGCGTTCATTTCACTTTAATAAATTTATTGTTTCTTGCTTCAGTTTCAATGAAGGACTGTGTGTATGTAAGAGAAATTTTCTCTTTTATTGACCAGTATTTCGAACGCACGGCTATTCTGTCGACCCTCATCTGGTAATTACTGTAAATGAATGCAGGAGTTGAACGCGTATACATGACTGAAGCAGTAAATTTTTTTGCGGTATCTTAATGAATTTCGACATTCTGATTGAAAATCCTTGGTTTCTGTAAGTAGGCTTCGGCAGATCACTTTACGAATCGCAATGTTTCCTTGTTTCGAAAATTTTGATGAGAAATTCTTATTCTATCATTTTTATGATGAGTTGAATTCATTCTTCAAATGCTCCTTTTCCTCACTGTGGACCCACAAGCCCTCGGTCGCATCTCGATGGGCGACCTTTCGCAACAGGACCTCCTCGAACTTCTCGTTGCCGACATAACGGGCGCAGGCATGTTTCGAGACAACGACGAAGAGTACCTTAACATTGTGAGATGGAGCGGGCTTCACATGACTACCGGTGGCGAGGTAAAAATTATATCCTGGGATCGCCGCTTCGTTGTCTTTGGAGGGTCCATAGACTTGAAGTACGTCCCAAAGACCGTGGACAAGCTTTTTATCTGTGGAAACTCTCTACACGGCACTGTCGATGCTGCGAGTCTTCCGCGCAATATGACAATATTTCGGATATCGCAGAACAATTTTCAAGGGTCTTTTGATCTCTCGAGCATGCCTCGATCGCTCATCGAGATCTACGCCGTATCGAACGAGCTCTCCGGAAGCCTCAATCTTGAAGCTTTGCCACCAAAGCTCAAGATTCTGGAGATTGGCATGAATAAATTTTCGGGGACAATTACTCTCACAAAGCTTCCAGAAACGCTCAAAAAGCTGTATGCAGAGGAGAACGCGCTGTCAGGCACGCTCGACCTAACTGGCCTCCCGGATGGCCTCCGCAATCTTTTCCTTCACGACAACGCCTTTGTCGGAAATATCGATGCCTCGAATCTGCCAAGAGACCTCGTGAATCTTTGGCTCCACAAAAATCGACTGTGCGGGCCCCTTGAGCTTGTAGGCCTACCGCCAGGCCTTACGAGCTGCCTTTTGAGCGACAATGCCATCGTGCAGGAGACGCTCGTTGTCGGCCTCCCGCAGCCACACACCATTGTGTCATTGAAAGGTAATTCGATCGGCCGGACTGTAGACCCGAGCGGTGCGCAGCTGGACCTCCCGGATCTTGATTGATGTTAAGGGAGTGGCTTAATGAAAGAAAGAAATTTTTAAAGAATCACTCGATGAAAGGTATTAGCTCAATGTTATGGATTCGACTTGATTTCTGTACTAACTCTTCATTCGGAATTTCAAATGATTTTTAAGATGCGATTGAAAATCTTTGCAGAATAGGGGCAGGGATTTTAAATGATCGCGCTCAGAGAGGTGATCTGTAGAGCGTATCTTAGAGTGACATTCGCATTATAGATGCAGCTCCAGAATTGCAAGAACAGCATGGAAACCGAGAGGGTACTTCCAAGGGAAGAGGTGCACCGGCTGAATAAGCTACAAATTCTTCCTCGAGCATAAAGGTATACTTCTACCTGACACGTGCTGCATAATCTCAAAAATTATCTACTTGTGGTAAGACCACAACATATCACCATCGATCGATAGAATATGAAGTAGGATTCGGTATTCTTCAAGCAAGAATACGAGCACATACACATTTTTGCTGTATAAGATTTCGCTTGTATTATCAAGCTTTTCTGCCACTGCATTCCTCATTCGAATCCTTGCCATTTCCATTCATAGATTCAATAACTACCACAATGCACAGCCCTTCTTATCTGCACGCACGACAGCGCCCTCGGCCGCGTCGACCCAGCGATGCTCGACGACCAAACACGAATGGAGCTTCTCATCAGCGGCCTGAGTGATGAAGCAAAGCAAAGCTACAAAGATGCCAGCGGAAAATTTCTCGAATTTCAAACGTGGGGTGGTGTGCGCTTGGATGAAGACACAGGTAAAATTTATGGATTCGAAATTCCATACGGTACACACGGGACAGTTGCCTTTGAGCACCTTCCAGAGTCGGTGACGGAATTTGAAGCACATGAGTCTGAAATCGAAGGAACAGTCCCAGTTGCCCTTCTGCCAAGAGGCCTCGTCGTCTTCGACCTCTCGAACATTCAGACTGTGTCCGGCACAATCGATTTCTGCGCGCTCCCGCTAGCCCTGGAATTTTGCAAGCTTTCAGAAAATGAATTTACAGGGACTGCTGACTTAGCAAAGCTGCCTGAGGGCCTGCAATCGCTCCACATCGACATGAACAATTTTGAAGGAAGTGTGTCGCTCGCAAATCTGCCAGCCTCGCTGGAAATGCTTGACATCAGCAACAATAACGCGCGACAAGAATTGTCTTTTTTTTATTGAAGAGGTGACCGGTGCAATCAGAGCTTTAGAGATCCTCAAGCGCGAATCAATTTACATAAGTCCAGAACTGAGATTCCCGAAAGCCATCTTAGCGTTAAGAAAAATTCAAGTCTAAATGCCAGGATATCTTTCGCTTGATTCGATTTTATACATGTACTACGACATTTATAGGGAGATCTGTAAGATCAACTGGACCACTTTGAAAATCTCGGTGAGAAGTCTTTTTGCTTTATTAGGGGCAGACAGGGTGACATTTGGAACTTGAAGTATGTCCAACAAAGAGCTCTGGGATTTTTTCCATAGATATGGCTCCATCTGCATTATCTTGAAAAGAACTCATCGTGGTATTCCCAATCTATCACTATCCGAGCCTTTTCTTCTGCTTCTGCAAATGTAATTTCACTCAGCTTACACTTTCCGATGGAAACGCTGAATCTACCCGCCGGAAGATTTCCGACGTAGACACTTGTTCGCGGTACATTTGGCTCTCTGAGCTCGAAGCTCCATGGATTCTGGTAAATTTCGAAGTTTCGTTAGCGCTTCTATCGAGTTTTCGTGAGACTTGAAAACTTGCAGTGATCGTGGGAAGTGCTCCATTTCGATTGTACCTGAGAAATCGCACTCCTCGATGCAAAATAGCTGCATGCGCGCTGGAAGAGCCGTACGGCTAACATAACCTTCGAGACGCTGCGCATACAAATTCAGAAATGAAAGATTTCTTGGCATCATGGAAAAATCCATTGATCCTTCGACACTGATGAATACATATGGTAAGCCATACCAGTTGATTTTGCAGACTTTATGTGTCTCACTAAAGTCAACCCCCCCCCCCCCCCCCAGCGCACGCGTTTCCCGCATCGCCCTTCAGAGAACGAATCGCAATATCAAAGTCGCTTGGAATAGAGAAAAGCTCCATCATTTGGTGTTCAGTGAGCATGGATTTGTCAATGCGCCCGCTTCTGGATATTTTAGCGCTAATAAGGTGAATCATTCCGAGAGTAAATGACTTTCATTAAAGATTATTGAAATGATGCTTTTTCTATCTTCAGAAAACATGAGATTTATATGAGAATTTATTGAATGATTAGATTCCAAGACTTCGGTCGGGACATGCGATCAAGAATCTCTTGAAAGCGCGAACTCGTTCTGCTGCTCGATTTTGAAACATCCCATGAGTTCAAAATTGCAAATCCTTTTCATTACGTGGCTTTCCCTCGGAATCAGTGACACTTTTGACACCACTGTTTGCGAGATAGACCCGTGCCATTGCCTTGGATAGCTGATCAATTTGCGCGTCCGGCGCAAATCTATTGTTCTGAAGGTCCACCTCATACAGACGCTTAGGTAAATGCAAAAGGCGCACTTCCCCTGAAAAGCAGTTGTTTGATAGATTCATGCTTTGAATTCCCTTTGGTAAGAGCGAAAAATCGAGAACCCCGTGAAAGTGGTTCTGTTCGAGCTTCAAATATTCAATCCCAAGCGGTAGCTCTGTCAGATCCACTGTTCCCTCCATTTCGTTTTTGCCGAAGTTGGCCCATCGGACTGAATCAGGCAGGTCGCTCAGGCACAGCTCACCAGAAATTTTGTTCGACGACATATCGATGTCCTCCAAGTTTGTGGGGAGTGAATCGAGGCACAGCGACCCTAGAAATTTGTTCTCCGAGAACCATATCGAGTTAAGTGTCCTTGGGAGTCGCGTCAAATCGATGCTTCCAGTCAGGCGATTCGTTCCCACATTCAAGTCTTCGAGACCCTCAGGCAGCTGCGTCAGGTCGAGTAGCCCCAAGAATCGATTTATATCGATGCGAAAAACTTCGAGATTTCTCGGAAGACTGATGCAGTCGACGCTTCCCGTGAGCTCGTTTCTTGAGGCATCAAAAGTCGTGAGATTCGGTGGCAAACGCGCGAAATCGACTTCTCCGTGCAGTGACATTCCGTCGATGCACAAATACTCGACTGTGTGTGGGAGAAACTCAAGTGCGATTGTCCCACCACCAACAAAGCACGCGAGCGCGACAACTGTGACTTCACCTGCTTCGTTGCACTCAATACCGGGCCATCTTTGGATGTCAATCATGCACCCATCATTATCGCGCCAGTCGTCCGTGCCCCTGACATTTTCAATGAGGAGTTCCATCAGCGCCTGCTGTGAGAGTGTATCGAAGTGCACTCTGCCGATCCATGCTTCATCTGCGAGAGCGAAATACGGGACACTCAAGGACATATAGATTTACTAAGAAGATGCATACTTCTACAAATGCACGCTGGATAGTGAAGTATCGACTCTACTTCAAATGATCATGACTAAGATACTATTTCAATGAGATAAACGGATGTCGATATAACTTTAAGCACGAGAATGTGGTGATAGATTCGAATTTTTTCATGCGCTCCTGTGCATATCGGATAATTTCAACGGATAAAGGCTTAATTCTTGCGTATTTACCTTACCTTTCTGGAATGCGCCTTATCTCCTCAAACTCATTGCGAATCGTACCAGCTCTTTCTCTCAAATTTTTGTACGCTTCTCCGTAGTCGCTCAGATCAATAATCTTCGTCGTGATTCGGCTATCGAGCTTCTGCCCATTGACCTCCATTATCTTCACATGCTTGCTCATGACCGCACTCACATAGAAGAACTTCAGACTCGCTGGGAGCTTTGTGTTGTCAAAGTAAGCTTTACGAAGCTCTTGATTGGCAATGTGACAAAGCCGCATCGTAGATGGGAGGCCCTTGACGACGAGTGGTCCCGACCACCATCCGCCTGGAATAATGAGAGCTTCCATCTTCTCTGGAAGCTTGCTCAGGTCGATGTATCGGCCTTCAGGCACTGGACCATCAACAGGCAGAAAGCACCCGAGTAGGCAGAGGTACCGGAGGTCACGCGGCAGCTGCGATGGCTGCCACCCATGGTAGAGCTGCACCCGGTCACAGTGTATTTGCCGCAGCGTGCTTGGGAGCCAGCGCATATCAAGTGTCCATAGTACAGGCTCACGGACAACCCCGGCCGCTCCTCCCTCGACCATCTCACGGGTTTGCACGAAGATAAATGTGTGCACTTTGCCATCGACGCAATCTATGCCACGCCATGAGCATGGGTCGATGCTACTCCCGCTCTGCAATGGACGTAAATAGTGCCAAAGGCGGCCGATGGTCACGTTGGGTCCCCCGAGTATTGGTTCGAGTGCTAGCTGCATCAAAATCAGCTGCTGGGGCCACTGACAATTCTCCTGCGCATCAGCACTGAGAAGGCTAAGATGACTGAGAAGGATGTGCATGGAAAAAGTTGTAATAGGCAGTACGATATAAAAAGAGTACAGATCGTGGCACTTGGAAAATTACTGAAGTGTCAACACACACGGAAGTAATATTCACGGCAGTTCCGCAAACACTTGTGATCTTCATCAGCCGATGTGTCGCTCGCAGAGAGGTTCGCATCCTCGTAGCGCCGCTTCGACGACGCGACCAAGCCGTGGAAGGCAATTTCCATGCGCGCCTGATCGTTGAGCGTGCTGTACTCGAGCCGGCCGAGGCGCTGCGCGTCGTCATTGCTGACCACGAGCTCGATGAGGAGCATTGTAAGAAATGCTGGTGAAGGAAGAGGGCACAGTATGAAAATTTGCTGAAAATCGTATTTCACGATTTTTTCTAATTTCGAGCGGGGCCATGTACCCCACTCGTTCGGTCTTGATGAAGCAGCGCCTCCGTTGAAACAAAGAAGTGGAGACGAGAAAACTCTATATTCTGATGAGCAAGGAAACTAAAGGTGAAGCATTTATGTCATTTGACCTCGAGGCTTTCTCATGGTTTCTCAACAGATGGCCCGAGCGACTTGACAGGTAGCTCTGATGAGAATGCATAAGGATCGGGCATGCATCGCTCCTTTACTTCTGGAGTAGGTAGCCCTGTGCCCCGGACACTGAAAACCCCTGTTCTACACAGATCCTAACGCCCACATCTTACTGTTGCAGCATTCAAATTCCATTGAGGCGAAAAACACTTCTATGATCTTGGATTCACTCAAGCTTCACTGTCTTGAGGTTCGGATAGTGCACATCGCCGAAAAGGACATCGCCTTCTTTTATCTTGTTCGACGAAAAGTCAATGGTATTGAGCGTCTGCGGCAGCTGTGTGAGCACGATTGGCCCGCGAATGGCGTTGTTGCGCGCGAGAAACCGCACCATCCCGCACGGAAGCGTTGTCAAGTCGATGGTGCCGTGGATTTGCTGGTAATTGACGTTGAGGTACTCGAGGCACCGCGGCAGGCGGCGTGTCTCAATCGCACAGTTTTGCTCGCAGTTTGCCAGGTTGACGGATGTGCTTGTCGGCGGGAGGCTCGAGATGTTGAACGCCCCGTATGGGCTGAAGGGAAAGTGTACCTTGCGAACAAAACCGTGAACGCACTGGATGCCCTGCCAGGGCGTGCCGCCTTGCGCGCCGCAGACGTCGCTCGCGGAGTCATTGCACGAAATGGTTTGGAGAAATTCGACGTCAACATTGTGGAAAAAACCATCCATAAGTGTGTCTTGTAGTCGACGTTCTGTGGCAGATATGTCTATTCCACCGCGCTCTATATCAGCCGTAAAACACGTGCTCAGCAGCTGGAAGCACGGGAGTCGCACAGGCATTCTAGCGCTCAGCAAAAAATTAAAGGTAACGATGTAGGAAAGATAATCTATCCACCTTGCAATGTTGATTTCTGTGAGCTACAGTACTTTAAGGCATTGAAATTTCCTTCTTGCGAACAAAAGAATTTTAAACGACAGATTGTGAGATCAACAGTTCCTTCAATGGCAAATTATGCAGTGCCTGAGTGGGCAGCACTATGAAGCTCAGCTGAGCGAATCTATAGATTGTTTTTGCTCTGAAGCCTAATTAGGAACACAAACTGGATAATATGTCAAGAATAGCATCCTTTATTTCATTTGTGAGATCAACAGTCCCTTCAATGCTGATTGAAGTAAATTTCGCGCACTCGAAATCTTTGGCATATGACTCTCTGATTCTATGTGACATTCAGAGCGCTCTCATGAACGAATACACCTCAAGAGCACATTTGTGAGATCAACTGTTCCACTGATAGCCTCGCCGCCTTTGCGGCTTTTATTTTTGACGTGCATTGTGTATATGCGTCGGCAGGTAAGTGTCGCTTAAATCTGAAAGCGCATGTGTTATCTGTTTAAAAAGCTAGAGTACAGCTTATAAAGGTAAAACCTTCGAGCTTTTTGTAAAAATAGAGGCTAGCACGTGAAAATGTAAAGTCTTAATGAAAGTTCTTTTGCAGTGCGCGTACGCTAGACACATAATATTTGGAGTCATTTTCCAGGTCATCCAAGCTGTATGTCTTTTGCACCCTGAGTACGCCACTTGATTTACTGACGCACTCTATACATGGGCCGCGCTGCAAGACATCGTTGCAGATCGCTAGCGTTTGGATACTTTCAGGCAACATTGCCATGTCTATGATAGCACGCCTGATTTTGCTTGTTGCCAGCACCAGCAAGCGCATTGATGCAGGTAGAATGTCGATGTGTATGAGCCCGGGACACCACCCAAGCCACACAATCAGCTCTTCCATTGCAGCAGGCAGCTTGCGTAGGTTCAGAGAGCGATTGAACGAATCTTGAAGGAATGAGACTGTGGGATCTTTGTCAAAATTTCGAAGGCACAAATACTTGAGACACCGAGGAAGCACTTCCCCTGACCACTCGCTCGTAAAATTAACGTTCTCAAAATGCATGAATTCGACACTTTGAGGGAGCCACTCCAGCTGCACTTTGTAAAAGAACATGTTACCCAATGGGCTGCTCAGATTGATAGACGTGACATTTCCATCAGTGCATTCGATGCCATGCCAAGTACAGGCATCGTTTCGTGATGCGTTGTCGCCTAAAAATTGGTCAAAAGCACAAGATATACCCGCAAAGTTTCGCTCACGACCAAGAACAAAGTTGTTCATCAGCGCGAGCTGCATGGCAGTGCGGGTACTGAGAGATGGCTCGTCGTCTACTGCAAGTATGGAATAGCTGAAAAACATGCTGGGATGTAAAAATAAGGAAACATAGTTAAACACAATTTAAACGTGAAGCGATGCATGCCAAGTCTTAAGTGATTTATCTATGCAGACCTGAGCAAAATTATCAGCTCCCCAAACTGTTGCTCATCAAAGCTTTCAGATATCCGCAATCCGAAAGTTAATGTATCATCACGTAGGAAATGATCACTTCGTATTGAAGAGAATGTCAAAAATTAAGGAATTAAAAGGAAAATGCTGTCGCCAATGCCCCATGAGCCACTAGCACCGGAGGAATTACATCCTTCTATGTGAAGCAAATGCTCTATTGAAAATATTTGGCGCTGGGCAAGACACCATTTCCTCAGTGATACCGATTTTAGCTAGATTTTCGCTTGGGAAGTCCAGCCGGTAGAAGAAATCAGAAATTCTAAACCGGTGCCAATGGCACTTGGTGAGATCTCACGAGCAAATAATTCTTATCATTCTTTCATGCCGAGCAATCTCGACGATGCGAGCGGTTTACGAAAAAATTGAGTTTGTCACATGTGATGGCACTAAAGCCAACTGACCAGCTCGAAGAAAGGTCTGCGAAAGGCTTTTCATATTTTTCTTTCTTATGTGACAACGGGATCTGCTTGAATGAAAGCGCATCAGTACCATTAATTTTTGTGAGATCAACTGTCCCTGTGATCTAGTGCACATTTATGTGCATTTTTGTCTCAAAGTTCATGGAAATCGAAAACTGAATAAGGCGATTGCGCAGCATAAGCATAATATAAGTTGAAACTCAAATACGGATCGCTCTTATCAAGAGCTGTATGCATGCTGAATACAAATCCGTATTAAACAAGAATTCTGCGATCGGGTTGCTTTCCATCACATACAAGGATATTTCTCCGTTTTATTGCCGGATTGTGACTGAGCAAAATGCTTTGCATACACGAAGGAATATCGCTGTTGTTAACTATCACCCTACGCAACTCATTGTTAGCTAAATTCAGGGTTCGCATCGCTGCCGGAATCGAGCGAAGAAGAAGTAAACCCGAAAAATCGTTGCCTTCAGCCTCAAAAGTTTCAAAGTTTGTCGGCGAATCACCTAAGTCGAGATCACCATAGTATTGGTTATGGTTGATACAAAGTGTTTGCATAGATCTCGGAAGTGAACGAAGCGCTAGGGGGGGCATTCTGGCCCGCACTTTGTAGCTCGAAGGTTTTAACAGTCGACGGAAGCCAGTCCAAGCATAGTGCTCCACTGACTCCGTCTGGAAAAGGTTCATTATTCGTCCAAGAGAAGCTCACAAGACTACCACCTCTGCACTCTACACCTTTCCAGCTGCACACATTTTGAAAATTTCCGATAATGATATCATCGAAACATGTGCACAGATTTTTGTCGTAAATTGCGGCAAGCTTCCCTTCAGTATAACACTCCCGGAGAAAATGCTGTGCAAAGCGCTCCATTGCCCGCTGCTGAAAAACTGAGCTTATGACACTAACTTCATCTGCTCGAAGAAAATAGCAGTGCGTTGAGCTGAGCAGAATGCCAAAAAACATCTTGATATTGAAGAAACTTAAAAAGTGTAGAGAGTGCTTTCTGAAAATAAAAGATCTGAGCAGACTATGTGAAAGCTTGAATACGAGTTTGCATTGGGGACTTGGATATCTCTCCATTCAGTGATATTCTTCTTTTTGCTCTGACCGCGGCTCGCGCAATCGAATCTCATATGTATCCAAAGTGGGGCTATCGATATTCATGACGCAAAAAGAGTGTGTTTTAGCAAAGCTTGGAATGGCTATCAAACGACGTCCAATATGAGGTAAATATCTTGTCGCGAAAGTGCTGCATCCTCCGGCAAAAAGCACGTCAGGTACGCCCATAGAATCTTCTGTGTTTTTTATAAGGCAGAAAGGGTCCGCTGATATTCCATGATCAGTCGTATCTAGCTTATCTGCGAATTTCTTTGAGCCTTTGACGGTGTAAGGGTAGCATGGAAGTGTATCGGGGGCAGTCGGGCACAGATGTCTCGCAAGCAGGCAGCGTTCAAGCCAGTCGATTTCGGGAATGAGGTTGTGCGTATACCGCATGCAATCTTGGATATTTTCCCCGCTAGTACCTAGAATTGACAAAGTTTCTTTGTCACTATCTGTATCACGGATAGAGAGATGACACGGGTTTGTTACCAGGTCAACTTTCCATGAACAATCTTTATTTTCACGCTGCAGGCTAGCAGTCATAGGCAGGCAAAAGGGGTAAAGTGGCTGCTGAGGATAAAAATGGTTCGATGGATCATTATGAGACGGAATGATCGTAAGATGCTTCTTTTTTCCAATGCTACTGTTCTCCATCAATTCACTCTCTTCAATCAAATCATGAATAAACTCATCAGCTTTTCGCATGTTGATCGCCATAGTATCGCGTCTTGATGCTGTTTCTTCACTGTCTAATCTTATTTGGCTCCTACGCTGCGCAACTTCAAGTGGTGGTCTCGAGGCGCCCGACAAACTTTCAGATGAGTCAAGATCTGGAATTAAGCCACCGCAGAGAATTACATGCTCTAAATTAGAAGCTATATCTTCAGCGTTCAGAGGGCTTTCCACAGTACCTTTAGTTGCAGATGTACTAGCATTTTGATTTTTTAACATCGTGCGCAGTGTAGTTAGAGGAGATGCTTCCTTTGCACTCTCCTTATCTAATGTTTTGACTTTTTTTATTTCAACCCCATCAGTCTCTGTGGCTTCGCAGCAGTTAATAGTGCTTATAAACGCAATGTATCGGCCTTTTTTAGGTACGGAAGTTACTTCTGATTTAGAGTTTGCTGGTCGATGATTAAGAACATCATCTACCCCTGCAAGCATCCATCGACGAACAATGAACTTTCCACTGTGTATGTCTAGCTTACCCTCAGCGGCTATAACCATTCCAGTTACGATTTCGAGAGGATTAAGGCCAGACTTATCTGAAAATGAATCCCCTTTCACTTCAACTTCTACCCGCCCGCTTTCATCTTCAAACCAAATCTTTTCTTTTTTGTAGAGACTTGTGAGGTAAGCATAAGCATCTGATGTGGATTGCGATTCCTCTTTTTCAATACCGGGCGCACTATTTCTTTTCAGTATTTCAGCAAGCTTTGCTTCCATTTCTTCACTATTCCCTTTATCGTCGCTAAATGATGGCATGATCTCACTGATATCACCTTCTTCCTGAGCTTCTACTTCAAGAGTGGAAGGAATGACATATTTCGTATAATCTTTCAGAAAGGATGCCCTGATTGGGGTTTCTTTGCAGACGCAACCTACCACAAACTTATCAAGTGATTCAGAGTCGGCATCGCGCGAAGAATTTAGTAAGTCGAGAATTTTGTACACCACTGCATTCTCAGATGCATTCCACTCCTTTCTCATTCTCTCTAGAAGAAGTGGACGTATTTGTTCGATACGCATTGCATATAGAGGTGAATATTGCTGCTCAAAAGTTTCTTTTGGTCCCTTCGGTGACTGAAACCGCTCATTTAGAAAGGCTGCTCGATATGGCTGCATTTATCGGAGCTTAGTAAATTTACCTGTAGTACAGCAATTGTACGCAAATTGTAGAAGTCTTTTTTTAAAAGAAACAGCGGTTGTGAAAGACGGAAAATTTACGCGCACGATTTACATTTTTATTTCCTGAGGTGATAACCTTCCTGGCTGTGACGCCGTCACTGTTTCTTAATGAATAATTATACATTTATTAATACTGTGCAGTTTAACGCAGTACCTTGCACGCGAATTATAGATGATACTACTACAGGGGCTCTTAAAACTGGGTGATTCACCCAAAAATGGGTGAAAATCCAAAAAAAGGGCTGCTTGCATTTGAGTCGCAGGTGAAATTGAAAAGTTTCACCCGGCAAACTACTAATACCACCCCTAAGAGCCCTGAAGGCGAGCCACTGTTTGCGAGTACAAACGAAGGTGTCGGGTGAAAATGAAATATTTCACCCAAAAGTCGGGTGAAACGAAAAAATTGTACAGAACCCCTGTACTACTACCTTATATATTTTCTCACTGGGCCGAGTCTTAAATTTACCAAGCGATTCTATCGTACCTGCAGTAAGGACTTAAATTAGTAAATTTTCTAGATGCTTTTTCTGTGTCGTAAGTTAAAAATGGACGTAACCAAGTCAAACTTTCTATCTGTACTGTCGAAGTTCGAAAGCTATCTTAAGAAATCTGAATTCGTTGCTATTGACGAAGAGATGACAGGCATGCGTCTGAAGAATGTTTCTGATTCATGTTTCGACGCACTTCGAGATAGTTACGCGAACAAACGTCAAATCGCTTCATCGTTCGGAATTATACAAGTTGGAGTATGTCTCTTCGAAAAAAATGATGCAGGGCCCTATACTGTTCGTCCTTTCAATTTCTACTGCTTTCCTAGCAGTGATTCCTATGCACGTATACAGAATGATCCTTTGGTTCTTGAGCCTGATGGCATATCATTTCTCCGCAGACATAATATGGACTTTCAGAAGTGGGTATACGAAAGTGTTGGATATTGCACTGAGGAACAAGAAGATAAGTACAGAGCACATCTAGCCGAGTTCTACAAAGGAACTCCAACTAATGTCGAATTAGCGGGAGAAGATCTGGAAACAGCAAGCTCAATAATCAACTTTATAACAGAATGGCTGGGAAAGAATTCAAATGTTAAGGAAGCCATTCTTCCACATGGCGAACATAGAATAGCGCAGAAGTATGTGAAAGCCAAATTACCAGAAATAGCACCTGGGTACGAAATTACTTTCCGCGGAAAGCAAAGCATACTCGCTCCGTCACAAGACAATGACAAAGAGAAGATTATGGAAGAGCGTCTCTTGAATTTTTCAGGCTTCAGGGAAATATTTAAGCTATTAGTTAAGCATCAGAAGCCAATTGTCGGGCATAATATGCTCATGGATCTTTTCTTCCTAATCCGATCAGTAGATTGTACCATTCCAGAATCTGTCGAAGACTTTCAAAAGTATCTCGAGAATAATTTCCCGTCGATATGGGACACAAAAGTTCTAAGCTCAAAGAGTGAATTAGTCGAATCAAAGTTTAAATCTACTAGCTTACAGAATATTTTTGATCATTATACGGAGAACCCTGCGTACCTTGGAAAAGAAGAGCCAGATACAAAACGATCTCGATCATCTATTCTTGATGATCGCTACTTCGAATGCATGGAGTTTCCGCTCGGCTTTGAGCGCTACGCGACTATTCTTCGCAAGCGAAAGCAAAATTCTGCTCCTAAAAGTGCTCTTGCTCACGAGGCGGCTTACGATGCCCTATGCACTGGTTTTATCTTTCTCCAATTGAAAGCAGACCTGGGTATCGAAAATGTAAATGAGTGCCATAATTTGGTTGCGATACCGAAGAGCTATTCAGCTATTAATACAAGCTCTGAAGGTCCAGCTTCCCGTAAGCTCATTCAAGGCTCAGTGCTAAGGTTAGAGTACCAAGACATCCATGATTTTCAAGTCGAAGCTTCTCTTGCTCCTCTTAAAGGAAAAGTCGAGTGGCGCGAAAATGGAACAGCGGCTGCGGTGCTGAAGTCAGAGCACACAGTCGACGAAGGTCTTGAGCATTACAAGAACTCCTCTCTTGACATCAAGGCAACGCCCTACTTGTAAATATCCTCACGTGTACAGCTGCCGTTATATCATTTCATATTCATATTGTCATATAACATGACAATGGAAATCTATATGATCGCTGCAGATGAGATAAATTAACTCTTGGTTTAAAATTTATAATTGCAATGCTTCGGCGAGGCAGTACGTTACTTAGCTACCGTGCGCTGGCGAATCCCTGCCCGGACCCTGAGACGAATTTCCTCCTTGGAGAGAAAACTTTTCCGTACTATATTGCACCAGTCCCGGGCAATCGTTTCGCCTTTCTCGAGCATGACGGAGTTTCTGATGGGTACCTGCAGGGTTTCAGACCAAAGAAGATACACTGGCTCTATAGGTGGAGGCACAACCTCAACCCTCGGTGCCGTGCTGTCGGGTTCGGAAACGACAACAACCCGCAAGCGATTCAGCTACACTGGCTCGAAAATAAACTCACGACGAAAGCTGCTGTTGCGCTTTTTTCGGACGATGGCTACCCTCATCTTGTACTGTGGACTGCTATCGTTCTCTTCACTATATGGCATATCGGTCGCTACCTGATATTCCATCCAGACATCAGCTTATGGTCATTTTCCACTGCTTTCGGGCGACCATTTACGCAGTATGTTCGATTTACGAAGCTTCATCCAATGGATGTCCCAGTTTTCCGCTGGTTCCAAGGACAAAACGAGTTTTACATGATTCACCACTACCGTGAATACGTGAAGCGTGGTTTCGTCGCCAATGACCCTTGGGTAGAAAAGTGCAAGGAAGATGGAATATTCGATGAACTTACAAAGTACCCGACAGAGCTAAGAGGACGCGTTTGGCCACCTAAAAAAGAGCAGACACACCATTAGTGAGTAGATAAATTTTGAGTGCTTAAGCATTAGATTCATTTTCCTCGACTTTGATCCGTAAATATCACTATCATTTGCGTGTTGTAGCACTTCAAATGTCATTATGCCCAAGCGTGACGATAACCATTGATGCGGTGCACTCCATTAGTGCAAGGAAATGGAAATTGTATACGGATGAAACAAGCTGTGGTCTATGCTTTGCGCATCTCGACGCATGCTGTCCAGACTGCTACTTGCCAGGGGATAGGTGTCCAATATCGACAGGTAGCTGTCTACACTCGTTCCACGCGCATTGCCTTGAAGAAGTTTTGCGAACCAATGCACTCTGTCCCTTTTGCCGCGCCCCATGGACACCTCTCAAAGAAGTGCCAGTCGATATGCATGCATAGATTTCTATGAGGTCAAATTATTAGCCTCTTATGTAGATCACAACGAAAAAGTTTCTTAAGTACAATGCATCAAGCAACATGACCATGACTATCATTACTATCTTATGTGTGCACCCTGGAGCTGGAATGAAGCTCGAAGCATCAGAGGTCGAATCGCCTCGCACCGAACCGTTTGCATGTGAAATCGCGCAAGCGCTCATGGAACGAGTGCTTGCGAGCGTTGATCATTCATATCGCTTTCAGCAACAGGATGGGTCATATATGGATGCTTGTCATTGGCCTGGCGTCCGCTGTAAATCGGATGGCTCGGTGTATAAAATCTCATGGGGTGTTGATCGGTTCCGACTGCCACGCGGTAGATTGCAGCTCGAGTATCTTCCTCCGACAGCTAGGAAGCTCAATATCCGTGGCCAAGGCATTCATACGCACCTCAGCGTTCGATTTCTCCCACGCGAGTCTCGAAGAGTTGACGTATCAAAGAACGATTTGCACGGAAGTCTTGAGATATCCGCGCTCCCTGTCCACATACACGTATTTGAAGCGCAGTTTAACAAGCTTTCAGGGCCTATAGAGCTTGTGCGTCTGCCGAAGGCGCTGCATGTTCTCAATTTGTACGGGAATCACATCGAGCAAGAAGCCGTGTACTGTGAAAAATTTCCTCCAGCTGTGGAGTCCATCGACCTCCGTTTTAACAGTGTACATAAACTTCGATCGGCAGAAACCGGTCACAAGATTCTTGTCGATGAGGTCTCTGTTGTGAAAATTGACGGCAAGCGCGGATCTCGCAGGTATTAAAGACATGTAAAGGGTATTTTTCTCAATTATTTTTGCCATTCAGTAGCTATTCTGTGCAGCCTTTTTCATCTACTCCATGAGCTTCCAGGATCCATCAGTTGTTTTCAGCATCGCCAAGAAGCACAGCGCGTTCTGCATCAAGCGTAACGGCGTCGTTCGCTCAATCGACAAGCTCAACGCCTCCGGCAGCTTCGCCAAGGACGACGGTGTGTTCGCCCCATCCAACCTCCACCCCATCAGCTTCGAGCCGGTCAAGATCAAGGCCGTCAGCGCTGATGGCGCGGAGAGCGTCTCCACCACCACCACGCTCGCCCACACCCGTAACGCTCAGGGACAGATCCGCTCCTTCCTCGTTTCCAAGAAGAACGCGAAGTCGTTCGCCAAGAAAGTTGGCCAGCGTAAGAACGCTGGGCGCAAGGCTTCCGTCCAGGCAGCGCGCGCCCGCCGCGTCATCCGCAGCACGACCCGTGCCCTTTCCCTGAAGAAGCAGGAATAGAGCACTGAATGATAAGAAATAAGTAGATCATACTCAGTAGAACATGTGCTTGTACCATGGAAAGTACATTGCTGGAATCTTTTTTCGTTTTTACTTTTCAATGTGAAGATAAGGATGAGTGTGCGTGTGCTCTTTATCTCAGTAGACTTTCTGAAGTCGCATCACATGAATACTTTCCCTTTTCTACGTTAACGACTGAGATGATTCCTTGCAAGCTGAGCGCGTAACCGTCGAGCCCGAATTCATGATCCCCATCAAGCCACACGTCGACTCTGCGTACCTCTGCTTTTACCTCCCACCGCAAGCAGAATCGCTGCACAGCTGGGTCTCAGCGCGAGAATCGCACGCAGATCGCACGGATACCACCCTTACATCGAGTACGGACTCCAAGCAGTCTACCAGGGCTTTCTTCTATCTGAATTGCACACATGCAGGCGATGATGTCGTCCTCGAGCACGAGCAGCGCACGATCTGGACTGTTGTTCCCTTTGATATAAATTCTTTCTACCTCGAAGTCACCAAACACTTCGGCAGTGCGCCCTTGTACCTTTCGATAACCAAGGGCGACCGCTTCGTGCTCACTTCATTCGCGACAGACGGCGTTCTCTTCTTTCAGCGGGAGGGCCAATACGGCACGGCCCTCATGGCCCGTGATCTCTCGGGGCACGTCCATTCCATTAGCATCACCGAGCGGCGCGTGCGCGGTGCAATGCAACTGACTATCACCACGGCAGGTTTCCACGAAGAGACGCCGTCATTCAGCCTTGTTCACGGCTCTCGCGACCACCGGAAGGTTGTCTCGCTCGAAGATTGTACATACCGACACAAGTGCGCAGAGTACTTTCTTTGTGAGTCACCTGATACCAGCGTATCAACGCAAGATACGTCTGAAAGCAACTTTGTCAACACGCCGCGAAAAGCGCTCGCACCCGGGGCCACGCAAATTCAGGAAGCCCAGTGCTGCACTGCAAAGACGAGCATCTGCGCTGGCACTGTTCTGTGCACACACCAAGACGGGCTCTTCCGCACACTCTTTCTGCACGCGCAGGTCCTTGTGGCAGCAAAGCACAGCGTTCCCATTCTGAGCGTTAACGCCGCTGTAAGCGTCATGATCCTCGGGCACCCCCTCCGCTCCTTTCCAGTCTACCTCATTGTTGCCCTCGAGGGCATAGCGGAGGGACAGCCGATAGTGCCGCAGTTCGCCTTCCCAGACACGACAGATATCCTCCGCGAACCGCAAGTGAAGATTTCAGACTGGCCGGAAGAAGAGCCGTACTTTCACGGCATCGGGCGTCACACGTGCGGCGCTCCGCAGGCCGCCTACCCCCTGCACATGGTGTCCATCCGGGCCTGCCCACAAATAGGCCGTGGCCAGAAAGAGCTCATTGCCAAGTGCGCCATCCCGAAGGGCACGGTTTTCCCGTACACCGGTGCGCTCTCTGACCGCACGAGCCCCTACTCGTGGTTCACAAGCGCGGGACATAACGTCCTCGGGGGCGGTGTGATGCGCTACGCCAATCTCTACTTCGGCTTCAGCGATCGACCGAACGCGGCGCTCGTCGACGGCCGCTTTGCGCTGGGCGATGATGCCGTGCGCCCAATCCTCGGTGTCATTCTGCTTTCTGACATAGCAGCGGGCGAACCCATCCTCGTCCGCTCGTACGGCCGGGACGCAGACTTTGAGGTGCTCCGGCGGCACGTGTGCGACGGCAAGTACCTCGCGCTGCGGGACTTCCCCCCAGCGATGCGCATCCGCGGGCTTACCTCGTGCGACCAGTGGTACCTCCCGGGCGACATCGTCGCAGTCCGGAAGAACGCCTCAGGCCGGAAATCCGCAGACGTGACGCTGTACAGCATCGCCTCGATCGAGGGCACGACAGCTGTGAGCGTCCCGATGCAGCGCGTGCAGCACGACGGCGTTGAGTTCATTCTTGCGAAGGGTCAGCGTGAAGAGCGTCTGAAGCTCGATAAGTGCATTCTCCTCATTCCCGACGAGGACTACGATATCATTCACGTCGGCAAGCGATCTTTAGCAGCGACGCCTGCCGGCAAGGGCGTCGACAGCACGCCGTATAAGGGCGACTACCTCTTGGATGCCCACAGCAGCCACAAACACTCTTGGGAGATCGGCAAAAACAGGGGCCCAGTGTCCGTCGATGCGCTGACGGCCGCGACGTCAAGCGTTGAGCTCTCAGTCAAAAGCAGCCAGCGACGGGTGAAAAAGCGCAAGGAAGCGCCGATACTCACGCTGCACCTCAGTCGCGCGGTGCACTTTCTGCTCTTTGACGAGGCTGATGGGCCCCACGAGCGCTCGACCGAAGTCCACGCGCTTCCGGCAACGGCGAGTGCGCCAGTGCGCACGCCGCGGAAGAAGACGCCGGAAAAGCGAAAGCAGAGCAGTGCTGCGACGCATCGCCACGCAGTATCGCTTGACGGTGAAGTATGCAAAGGGCTCGAATTCCTCGATGCCGACGCATCTGGCTCGACGAGTGGATTCGCCGCGCTCAACTCGATCGATATGCTTGGCTTGGTGTAAATCGCTTTATGATTGTCAAGAGTCTGTGACGCGAAACTAGGAAATCTTCAATAGTTTGGGTAAAATCTCATGTTCTTACTAACTTTGTGCATCGATTGCTCCCTGGGCCGCGTGCAGCCGTCCGATCTCTCGGAGCAAACCCGCATGGAGCTTCTCATCGGTGGTTTTGAGGAAAGTCTGCGGTGCCAAATTCAGGGTAGATATGTCAGCAACATGTGCCGTTGGTCTGGCGTCAAGTGCTTCGGCACAGGTTCTGTTGCTCGAATCACCTGGGAAATGCTTGGAATTGCCGGGCCGATGGATCTCCAGCTGCTCCCAGAGGAGCTTCGCGCGCTTGTGCTCTACGGCAATAAGCTGAGCGGGCCCCTCCACCTCGCTGATCTCCCACGATTGATCACAGATGTGTACCTCGGCTCCAACCAGTTTGCAAGTGCGTTGCAGTTGGCGGACCTGCCAGCGACGACGAGCAAGTTTTTCGTCCAGAATAATATGCTCCATGGCACATTGGACTTGACGGCTCTGCCACAATCCATAACACAGATGGCCCTAGAAATGAACCAATTTTCGGGGACAATCGACCTATCATCTCTGCCCAGGACGCTTGAGTCGCTCTCCCTGGGTGCAAACTGCCTGACAGGGAGTCCATGCGTAAACGGGTTGCCGAACTCTCTGCGCCTGCTTGAGCTTAAAGGGAACAACTTTGATGCGATTGTTTGTGACAGGCTGCCGGGCTGCGTGAAGATTGAGCAGAGGCACTACCGCGAAGAATGGTTTGCGCAATAGTGGCTATTCGACGCACATTGTAAACTGCTGGGCTTTCATTACTGTATGCATATTTATTTTTTCATCAAATGCAGCTCATTCGACAAGAATGGCCGCAAAATTTACTCTTCTGCTCGTACTGGAGAGCCCATTCCTAAGCTTGAGCCTTCATTCGTAGTTGTCTTGTGTAATTCTCTCGTCATAAAAATGCACTGCCTCGCGCTCATATATGCCGACGACGAATCCCTTGGCCGTCTGACATACGACAATCTATCCGAACAAGCGCTCATGGAGATTGCGGTCGAAGGACTGAGTGAAGAGACCAAAAAGCAGTTTCAGGATAGCCATGGCTCATACCTCGATGTTTCTGACTGGAACGGTATAAATATGTGCTCGAACTATGATACCGAGGAACGCACCGAAATTGTCAATGAGATAAAATTTTCTGGTGAAACTTTTGAGGGCACACTCGACTTGTCCTTTCTCCCGCCACGACTACGGAGATTCCAAGTACCACAGAATGACAGCCTCCAGGGCACACTCGACACCAGCAAGCTCCCGATCGGTCTTTGGGAGTTTGACATCTCGAAGAACAAATTTGACGGCTCAGTCGAATTTGCCGGGCTTCCACGCATGCTCTCACACTTCAGAATCCCATCGAACGAGTTCTCGGGGAGCTGCGACTTCACGAAGCTCCCACCGAATCTCCAGCAAATCGACATCTCAAAGAACAAATTTAGTGGCAGCGTCAACTTGGAGGAGCTTCCGAAGGACATCACCGTTATCGACATGAGCTTCAACCGTTTTAGCGGCCAATTCACACTCGCAACACTCGGGACAAAGCGGCTACGCACGGTCGATGCGCGCCGGAACGAATTTTCGGGGACAGCTGTCCTCCGGAAGCACATTCTGACGCGCTTCCTTTTCGGTGGCAACCGAATTGAGCGGATCTTTGACCAGCACGGCAAGCCCCACCGCTTTGAGCCGCGATGATTCTGTCATACAAAAATCTTTGAAAAGTTGCTTTAGCTAATGAAAGGCGCTTAAAAATATTTTCCGCTTGTAATACGTTCTGCTGTTCGCCTTTCTACTACGCTCTTATGTTTACCAGCGTGCTCCTTCTATCACAAACGCATGCGAGCGATACGTGGGCGATTCAAAATAGCCAGAAGGAATTTCAGCTGGAATGCATGAAACGCTTTCTCAACCTCGACACATACGCGAGCCCAGTCGACGAGCTGCAGTGTGCAGACGTTCTTGATAATACTGTCTCAGTCGATAATCTCTGCGCCTGGAATGGTGTCAAGTGCTTTAACGGAGTTATCGTCGCACTAAACTGGCCGCACGGCGCTCGAGGAGTGCGCTTCGTGAATGGCATGACCGCGAGTGCACTCGCGCTCCGATGGCTCCCCAGCTCACTCAAGCGCATAACCCTCGAGCGAAAGCACACGGACGGGGAAATGAGCACGCGGTCCCTGCCGAAGGCCGCCGAGCGCATCGCAATCGTGGACTGTCTCCTACGCGGGTCAATCGACATGACGACCCTCCCGGCCGGCCTCGTCGGACTCGATGTGTCCTCGAACAATCTGGGTGGGGGTATCAATCTCCTTCACCTCCCGCTGGGGCTTCGCCTTATCGACATGCGCCTCAACATGATAAAGACTGCGATCGTCGCGAACGCGCGGCTTCCAAAGGACTTGCAGCGCATCACACTCCAAGAGCCTCTGACGCGAAAAATGTACCACGTGAACGTCATTTGCGTCGATGACAAGACCGTCGATACTCGAGTCTTCTAAGAGAACGCTTTGCCACTTGCTGTTTCCTACTGCTGCATTCGATTTCAGATGCTGTCAGCTTGAAATAATTGAGTAAATTTTTTCATTCTAAATTGTGCATCTATAGTAGTGCTTGCGTTGCGCAAGTCTTTGCACTGCTCATTCCATTGTATCACATCCCATTTTCAAAAATTTTACTTCTGATGTCCAAATCAGCGCTCGAGCAACTCCGCGAACACTCCGAGATCGTTATCGACACCGCCAACGTCGACGAAATTGACACCTTCGCCCCTGCCGATGCCACGACGAACCCCTCACTCATCTGCAGTGCGCTGCAGAGCAACCGCTTCGAGCACCTCCTCCAGGGCGCCGTCGCCTACGCGCGCTACACAAAGCCGCACGCCACGCCGGCAGAGCACGTCGATCTCGCCCTCGACAAGGTCACCGTCGACATCGGTGGCCACATCCTCAAGCGCATCGCGGGCCGCGTCTCGACAGAGGTCGACGCGCGCCACAGCTTCTCCGCCGAGAAGTCTATTGCCAAGGCCCGCCAGCTCGTCGCGATGTACGCGGAGATCGGTGTCCCGAAGGAGCGCCTCTACATCAAGCTCGCCGCGACGTGGGAGGGCATCCAGGCCGCGAGGACGCTCGAGGCCGAGGGCATTGCATGTAATTTGACGCTCATTTTCTCGTTTACGCAGGCGCTCGCGTGCGCACAGGCCGGCGTCTCGCTGATTTCGCCGTTCGTGGGCCGCATTCTCGACTGGCACGTTGCGCACGGCATGGCGCCTTGCCAGCCTGCCGACGAGCCCGGTGTCGTGAGCGTCTCGCGCATCTACCGCTACTTCAAAGCGCACGGCTACAAGACTATCGTCATGGGCGCGAGCTTTCGGAACACCGGCGAGGTCGTCGCGCTCGCTGGCTGTGACAAACTCACAATCTCGCCAAAGCTCCTTGAGGAGCTCTCGCGGATGGAATCTGTCGTCGACGCCCCGCTGAAAGCGCAAAAGGCAGCGGAGGAGATTCAGCCGGCGCTCGAGCAGGCGGACTTTTTGTTTCACCTACACGCCGACGCGATGGCCATCGAGAAGCTCTCGGAGGGCATTCGCAAGTTTGACGCGGACACGTGGAAGGCGCGGGACATAGTACAGCGCGCATTTGAAACAAGCGTCGCTGGGAACTGAGCCAATTTAGTGTACATTGTAGTAATAGATTGCTCTTGTTAAGTTGAATGGTTTGCACAGGCACAAGTCGGGTATTGGGTTTGGTTGCTATACTTATTTCATACAAATGCAGGTTAAATTGCTGCCACAGTCTACGTAGGCGTGTATCGCTACACTTTGGGTTACATTTTTTCAAAGGCGTACTCATTCGCTTCAGCTTTTCAAAGCTTGTATGTTATGCCAATGTCTATTTTGAAGAATTCGGGCTCAGTTAGGGTGCTCGATACTTCGATAGTAACGAATTCAGCGTACTTCTCCTTCACTTCATTTTCCTCTACGAATGATTCTCACTGCTTTTATTCACTGCGTCGACCCGTCTCTCGGCCGCCTCGACCACGCCTCGCTCTCAGACCAGGCGCTGATGGAGCTCCTTTTCGGCCGGATGTACCGTGACAAGCTCAAAAAGTTCCAGGACGAGCACGGCGAGTTCCTCGACATCGCGGAGTGGCCCGGTGTCACGTGCAAGGACGACACTGTCGACCGCATCGATTTCAGCCAGAATGAGATTGAGGGCTTTTTCGACTTTGCGAACATCCCACGTAACGTCACGTACTTTCGCATCAGCAGCTCGGAGCGGAGCCTGTGCAAGGCGGAGGGGAAGCTCGACGTCAAAGACCTCCCGCGTGGTCTCACTGCTTTTCTCATTCCGTTCAATATTTTTACCGGTGGCGTTGAGACGAAGGACCTCCCTCAGGGACTGACGCTCCTTGACATTGGTGGCAACCTCTTGCTGAGCGGAACCTTCGCATTCGAGGCGCTGCCGAAAGACCTGCAGCAGTGCTCCATCATGTTCAATAAATTCTCAGGGAGCGTGCGGCTCGACGAGCTCCCGGCGAAGCTCGAGCGGCTCTTCATAAACAACAACAAATTCAGCGGCTGTTTCGAGCTTCTAAAGCCGCCTGCGACACTCGTCGAGCTCGACGCGGCGCACAACGCTTTTAGCGGGACCGCCGTCGTCACGCTGCGCACACGCGCGAACGTCTATCTGAATAAGAATGAGCTCATCGCTATCGTCGACGAGCGTAAGAAGAAGCACCCACAGACGATGCGGATGCACATCGGCAGGTCCTACGACCCATTCATGGATGACCTGTACGACGGGCCAGGTGAAGACCCAGAGGACTACTACCCGTTCTAAAAGCGGTGGGTTTGATTGTGTATATGGACGACGGAATATATGTGAATGAAGCGAGCTATAAATATATGACATGGTTATTTGATGGAATCGGTATGAGTTGAGCCTCAGCTAAATGGAGATCAAAGCAGAAGGAAAACGAAAGTATAGCGATAACCCTGCTTGAGTCCATTTTTCCTCAATTTTTCCGTTTGCTCGTATTTTGAAATCTATCGCTACGTTTGACTATACCCATTCTTATGTTTCTGACGTCATCTACTTTGCTCACCGCCGCCGACCCGCTCAGCGATAGAATTGAGCGACTGCCCGAGCAGACGCTGATGGAGCTCCTCATCGCCGACCTGGACGACCGCGACAAGCTCCGCCAACGCGACGGTTTCTACGGCAGCGCGAAGAAGTGGAAGGGCGTGCACCTCGACGAGTACGGGCTCATATGCGAGGTGCAGTGGAGCCTCGAGGACAAGCCGCACAAATCCGAGAAGAGCCCGCTGCAGCCCGGCGGGCTCATCGACCTGCAGTTCCTCCCGCACAGCGTCGAGGACTTCGCGATCTCGAACCTCGGGCTGAACGGCACCGTCGAGGCGCTCCGCCTGCCGCGCGACCTGCGCACACTCATCATCAGCCACAACTTTTTTGAGGGGACCCTCGACCTCGAGCGGCTCCCGCGCAAAATGAAGCTGCTACACATTCATGGGAACAGGTTTGAGGGGACGTTTGACCTCGAGCGCGCGCCGAAGACGCTCACGCAGCTCTACGCGAACCACAATCGGCTCTCGGGCTCCGTCGACCTCATGCACCTCAGCGTGCCGCTCTGCCAGCTCCGGCTGCACCATAACAAATTCTCGGGGCGCATCGACATGCGCAACGTGCCGTCGACGGTGCGCGAGATCCAGCTGCACCAGAACAGCCTGCGGCAGGACCTCCTCGTCATCGGGAATCTACACGTGCAGTGCCGCGTGTTCGTCGACCTCCACGCTTTCCGCAAGGTCCAGCGCATCAACGGCGACCCCGTGAAGGTCCACAAGTTCAAGGAGAGCTTCTGTATCATCTCGCAAGCACAGCACTGATTCTGGCCGCCAAGGCCCCGTCGCCAGCGGCGCGCAGTGCCCCCCCCCCCCTGTGCTTACCTACACCGTTCATATTTGAGATCAGTGAGTAGAGAGTCTGTGTTTTGAAGCCTTGGGAGAGGAATGCGAGTAGTTTTCTTGTTTTTTTGTTACAGTACAATAGCATAGTAAGGCAGGCTGGTCTGTGGCGAGCACTCTTATGAAGCTGAAGCTGGCTACATATACGACCATCTGGAATGCACTGTGCTTTGAATCAGGCCCAGGCAGACTTCAAATCAAATAAACGTGTCATTGTACGCCTTCGTTCTGCGTGAGGGTTCTATCGATAGAAAGTTCGACTAGGTCTTGAGTGGTTGTGGTAAGAAATTGCCCTATTTGAATCGATTTTGAGCAGGGTTCGTAAGACCTACTTTCAGCGTAGGATAAGGTTACGAGGAGGCCTTCTGATATTTTTTCTCGATATCTCTTCATCGCATCTTGAATCATTATTCGCTGTGGTCAGCCTAAGCCCTGTGATTGAGAAGCTCAGTTGATTTTTAAATTGGCTGTACTCTTTTAACCCATGCACATTCGATGCTTAGTATATCGTTCGAACAGTGGAACTGTTGACTTCACTTATACTTCCTAATACACCAACTCACATGCTGGCAGAAAGACGGACATTCGAAATTATTCATACATTTAATTTTGATAGAGATGGGGAATCACTCATGCATAGCAACACCCTAAAAATTTTATCTAGCTTATTTGAATCACATCAGCTGAAAGACTGTGTCGTTAGTCCGAACGCGCTGAAAGAGATTCCGTGCGACGTTCACAGTTTTGAGCGATCGAGGCGCGTTCGTCGTGTCCAGCTCACCGCGCAGCTGGTTGTCCTGCAGCTCGAGCATCGTGAGCTCGCTGGGAAGCTCGCTGAGGTTGATTTCCCCCGTAAAAAGATTTTCATAGAGGCACAGCTCACTGAGAGACTCCGGTAGCGCCGTGAGGTCGAGCGCCCCCGAGAGCAGATTCTTGTGCAGCCAGAGTATTTTCATGCTGTCGGGAAGCCGCGTCAGACATATTTCCCCCGAGAATTTGTTCTTGTTCGCGAGGATCTCCTCGCATCCGTTCGGCAGGCGGTTCAGGTCAAAACTGCCGTGGAAAAGATTCAGACTGAGCCTTAAGAACTTGAGTCCAGCTGGCAGTGTCGTCGCGTCGACTTTGCCGTGGAAGCCGTTGACGGCAATGGACAGCCGCTGTACGCTTGCTGGGATACGTGATGTCGTGAGCGTCCCAATGAGCATATTGAAAGCAACTTCGATGACCTTAAGATCGTGCGGGAGCTCGTCGAGGTTGATGCTGCCACAGATCGCATTGCTGTGGGCATTGAAGCTCCGCATCGATTCAAGCGCTCTGAGAGGCGCAAGGTCGACGCTTCCGCTCAGCTGATTTTCCCACAAGAGAAGCTCCGCGAGTGTCTCTGGCAGGTCTTTGAGGCACACGCCCCCGACGAGATTATTCGTGTTGAGTCGGAGTGTCGAAAGAGTGCGCGGCAGCCCCGAGAGGTCAACAGTCCCCGATAGATTGTTTTTGTATGCGTAGAGCTGCTCGAGGTTTGGCGGTAGCGTGCGCAAGTCGATGCTGCCTTCGATATTGTTCTCAGCGAAGGAAAGTATCGTGAGGCAGCGTGGGAGCTGCGATGTTTCTGCGCTTCCACTGAGCCGATTACGCGTCATTTCGATTTCTGTGATGTTCGGCAGCCCGACCGGGAAACGGAGGCTCCCCTCTAGGCTGTTCTCCCACATCTGGAAGGTCTCGACGGCAGGTGGGAGGAGCCCAAAGTCGACGCTTCCCGAAAACCCAAAGCTGGTGATGGCAATGTTCTTGAGCGACTGCGGGAAAAACTGCAGGTGGACTGTCCCTTGAATGCTGTTGAGCACGCGATTGTCCTGCGCGTACCAAAGGATTTCTGTGACCTCGTTGTCGACCGAGCAGTGCACGGCCACCCAGTCGCACGCGTCCATGAAGTTCCCTTTCGTGTCCTGGAAGGCGGCTGGGCTCGAGACGCCGGCGATCAGCATTTCCATCAAAGCCTGCTGTGACATGCTGTCGTAGTCGAGCCGGCCGAGGCTCTGTGCTTCAATGCAGAGAAGAGCTAGCGATGTTATTGGCATAGGTGTATTCAAGTAAAAAATGCAAAATGAATCGATGAAATGCGCGTCTTAAAAAAATCTTCGGGAGCTACAGAATCGTTGAAAAATTTTATTTCTGAGGTTTGCGAAACTTTGGGCTCGGGCTTCGACTTCTGGTTCACCATCTCAGTCCTACAAAAACTCAATTTGTGCGTTTTTGTTTCGGAAACTCTTCATGAGTAAGTTCCGCGAAAGCTTGAGGTGGATGAGCCCCTCGGGGATGTTCGTCACATCAACTTCTCCCGTAAACTCGTTGTCCTGCAGCCAGAGCTCCTTCATATTCGGTGGGAGGCGACTGATATCAATTGTCCCTGAGAATTTATTAATGCGGAGGCTCATTTCTTCCAGAGCCAATGGTAGCGCTGTCAGGTCCACGCTGCCCGAGAGCCTGTTCTTCTTCATGCGGATAATTTTGAGTGTTTCAGGGAGCTTCGTCAGGCACAGACCACCAGTAAAATGATTGACGCTCATTTCGATATCTTTCAGACCACTTGGGAGGCTCTCGAGATCGATTGTACCGTGCATTAGATTTGCACATACGATGATCTCCTCAGCAGACGCCGGCAGGTGAGCTGTGTCAAAAGTACCGCTCAGTGCACATTCGCTTGCATCAAACTCGATGAGACTTTTTGGAAAATTTTGTGTCGAAACTGTCCCGTAGAGCTTATTCCCACCGAGGAAAAGAATTCGCATACTGCGTGGCAAGTTGTCGACATTGATACTGCCGTGAAATCGATTTGAGTGCAGATTAAGAACTTCAACCCCACGCCCGAGGTCTCGAAGGTCGAGCGTGCCTATCAGCAAGTTTTCGCTGATATGAAGCTCTAGGAGCGTCCCAGGCAGCTGGGATAAATCGATTTCTCCGGAGAAGCGGTTCAAACAGAGGTAGAGCTTTTGGAGCTGCTTTGGTAATGCAGTGAGATTAAGCGACCCCCTCAGAGCATTGCACCGCGCCTCAAAGCTTTGAAGATCTGTAGGCAATGCGCTTACGTCGAAATCCCCCTCAAAAGAATTTTCGTACAAGCTCAAGATCACAAGCGACCTGGGGAGGCTCATTGCGTCGACACCTCCCGAAAATTTATTACTGTCAATGTTTAGCACACGAATTTTCGTAAGACGGTGAATGCCCTGCAATGATCCCGATAGATTATTGGACGCCACCCTCAGCTCCTGTAGCTCAGCCGGGAGCTGCGCAAAGTCGATTGACCCCCCATTGGTCACATTGTCCAGAATGACGACCTTCGTGGAGTCTGGAAGAAACTGAAAGTTGAACGTCCCTGTCAAATTCGTCCAGTATACCTGCTGGACTTCGCCCGACGCACATACGACGCCTGGCCATTCAGTAATATCTTTGAAATTGTCGTTCAAATCCCGGAAGATGCTCGTCGTTGTAATTCCAGAAATGAACATCTCCATCAGCGCCTGCTGTGACATGCTGGTGTAGTCAAGTCGGCCAAGATACGCACTCTCAGCGAGAGATACGAAAATGATCCTTTCCATCATGTAAAATTCTACTGTTCTTTATGATAAGAAGAACATAGCGTAAAACAAACGGCACAATGTATGTATGTCACTTTTGTATGTTTTTCACAGACACTTACTCCAAATAGTCTCTAGTTCACGAATTCTAACATAAATGGATCTGCATGGAATAAGGTTCAGATTCAAAATTTCAAGGAACATTGTCATCATTAACAAAAAATGTACGAAAAAGCTCTTTCTTGCTCTTTATCATAGCATTTTCTCGATATCTGAAGCTTATCTATAAGAGTCCTCACTTTTTATCTTATCTTAATAGAGCTACCAAAACTGAATTTGCGCTTTGCCGTGCCGGTACTTGGGCTCGAACGAATTTTTCGAGATGTTCACCTCGGTGACCGAATCTGGCAGCTTTGAAAAGTCCAGCTGGCCCCGCAGTCGATTTTCCTGCAGCTCTATCTGCTCGATCCCAAGCGGAAGGTGCCTGAGGTTTATCTCCCCTGTGAAATCGTTACATCCCAGTGTGATCCACACAAGGGACCCTGGCAGGGCCGTTAAGTCGAGGGATCCCGAGAGCTTGTTGTTGTGCAGCCAGAGCGTCTGAAGACCGACCGGCAGCTCTGTCAGACATATCTCCCCCGCAAAATGGTTGCGGTGCATCAGGAGCTCAGTCATTTGTGCAGGCAGGCCTTGCAAGTTGAGTGTGCCGTGCATCATGTTCCGGTATGCTTCAAAGACGCTCATCACCTCAGGAAGCTTTGACAACTCGATCGTCCCATGGAGTGCGCATGTGTTCAGGTCGCAGTTCGTGAGCGTCTGTGGCAGCGCAGCTGCGTCGATCGTGGCTGACACGAAGTTTCCAGCGAGGTACAACAGTTCGAGGGACCTTGGCAACTTCTCGAGGGATACGCTCCCGGTGAGGCCACTCGTGTGCAGGTTGAGGCGCATGAACGAGTCGTTCAGTACAGTCATGTCTATTGTCCCACTTGTCGGGTTCTCGCATATGGCAAGTACTGTGAGCGATTCTGGCAGACCGCGCAAGTCGATTGATCCGAAAAAATTATTCTTCTCAAGCCGAAGATCTTGAATCTTTTTCGGCAGTGCAGACAGCTGAAGCGTCCCGCAGAGCTCATTGGCAGTAGCGTAAAAAACCACGATATCGGGAGGCAGCGTCGAAAGCTCAAAATCACCCCCAAAGGCGTTGTTCGAGAGGCTCACGTTGGTCAAAGCGCGGCATAGGTGTGCAGTGTGTACGCACCCTGTAAAGTGGTTAGCTGCAATGTTGAGAAGGCGCAGGTTTTTCATAAGCAGCTGATCCTCGACATTGCCCGTAAAATTGTTTTCGTTTAGATTTAAAAACTCGAGATTTGCAGGTAGAAGCGAAAGCTGGACATGGCCTATGAGCTCCGTTCTCGTGATAGCAATGGCGACGACAGTGACAGGCACGAACTGGAAGTTGAGGTACCCTTGGAGCTTTTCTTCTCCAGGGCCATCCCTCCAGCGAATGCCCACGACATCTTTTTCTGTATCGCATGTAATACCACCCCACTCATCGACGTCTCGGAAATTCTTGCTGTCGTCTTGAAAGCGCTCCTTGTTCGAAATACCCTCAACAAACATCTCCATAAGAGCCTGCTGCGTCATATCAGCGTACTCAAGGCGACCGAGACCGCTGCTTTCAATGGCCAGGAGAAAATACTTCGCGGCGAACATTCTCAGATAATGGTGATAATTCTATAATCAAGATGTATGCCCGACTTCAAAAAATCAGACGGGTACAGCTTAAAACTGTAATTTACCGAGCCAAAGACTATCACATGTAAATTTTATCAGACTTGATGGGATTTCCCTCGCCATCGACGACCGTACCAACAGCGTTCCCCTCCAGAATTATGCTCCAAAGCGTTTCAAACGAGACGCCACCTAGCTCAAGGGTGTCTTGCGCGAACTTGTTGTCTTTGAGCGATATTGACCTGATGCTTGATGGAAGATCACGCATGGACACGCTCCCTGAGAGCTGGTTATTTCGAACGTCAAGTGTCTGGAAGCACTCAGGTAAGTGCGAGAGGTCGATGCATCCTGAGAGCTGGTTGTCGTTCAGCGAGAGCCACTCAAGCGTCGGTGGCAGCGCTCTGAGGTCAATTTCTCCCGAAAATTTGTTCTTTCCCATCTCAGCGCTGACCAGTCCTTGTGGCAGAGAAGTGAGGCAAACGCTCCCCTTAAATTCATTCTCACTTATCCGAAAATCAGTGAGTTTGGCAGGGAGGAAGCGCAGGTCGAGCGATCCTGTAAAAATATTTGAATTGATGCAGAACCTGGTCAGATCGACAGGGAGCGTGTCGGCTAGGTCAAGAGACCCGCAAAATCGATTAAAGTAGACGCGGAAGTCGGTTAGTTTGCGGGGCAGATTCTCCATGCATAGAGACCCGTCGACCCCTGTATTGTACATCTCGAGCTTTTGAAGACCTCGGGGGAGCAACTTGGTGTCGATACTGCCCTCGACATAGTTATTGCACAACCGAAACCTCTCGAGCGTGGCGGGAAGCCAGGTAAAGTCAATCTTTCCACTCCCGAACACATACTTCCACTTGATAGCGATGACTTCACCATTTTCATTGAAAGTGAGGTTGTCCCATTCGACGATGTCCTTGAAGGTTCCATTTTCGTCTCGAAAGCACCCAGTGTCTTCCGCATCAGCGAGCAGTAGTTCCATTTGGCTTTGCTGCGATACAGAAGCGAAGTCAAGACGACCAAAGGGTGTTGCTGAGTCTGCAAAGCACAGAATAAGCGTGCGCATATGGAAAATGAGTGAGAGAAATGAGATACAATGGTAATCGTAAGATTGATGCATGCGTGATCCCTGCATCTATAATTGAATGACGCACTCTGAAAAAGACTTATTGCGGCTCTCATAAGCAGCATTCGCAGTGGCTCACGTTGAACAAAGTATATATTTTTGATGGTTACACGCGTGCGGTGCAAAGTTTGATCTGAGAGTATTCTTCAATGCCGTGACGGCTTCCTTCTTTGCCCATCCCAGAGCCTTTGCATCCACCGAAGGGCACCATTGCGTTCGAAATCTTTGCCTCGTTTATGCCAACCATGCCAAATTGCAGCTGGTCGGAAAAGCGTGCACATGAGTGAACATTCTGGGTGAACACATATGCTGCAAGCCCATAGGTTGTATCGTTAGCAAGCGCAATGGCTTCTTCTTCGTTCTTGAAGGAAGTTATCATGATGACAGGGCCAAATATCTCCTCTCTCCAGACTGGGTTCTGACGGTGGATACTTTGAATTACTGTTGGTGGAAAATAAAAGCCGTTCTTTGGGGTATCTGACGCTTGATAGATAATCTTTCCCCCATGTGCACATGCATTCTTTGTAAGGCGTGTAACTTTGTCTTTGTGCGTTTTCGATATAAGGGGTCCGATCGTTACAGCCTTACTCTTGCAATTTGTGAACCCAATAGTTTTCATCTGCTTCAAAAGCTCTTTCTTAAACTGTGGTAGAATCTTGTGGAAAACAAGAACACGATTGGGTGCAACGCACGTTTGGCCACAGTTACGAAACTTAGCTTGAATAAGCGCTGAAACGGATAAAGAGAGGTCTGCATCTGAGCAAACTATAAAAGGGGCATTTCCACCAAGCTCAAGAGAGACCCTTTTTCCCACAGATTTCTGCTGAATAATCCTTCCGACTTCTGAGCTTCCAGTAAAACTTATTTTGCGCATAAGCGGATTAGAGCAGATTTCATCACCTATCTCAACGGCGTTTCCACAAATCATGTTAACCACGCCTTTGGGTATACCAGCTGCTACTGACAAACTGAGTAAAGCAGAAGCAGAAAGTGGGGTTAGCTCCGATGGCTTAGCGACAACAGTACATCCCGCGGCGAGCGCTGCGGAGACCTTACGTACAAGCATAGCTACTGGAAAATTCCACGGAGTGATAACTCCGGCAACTCCGATAGGCTCGCGTACCGTCCAATGCTTGACATTCAGAGCTTGCGACGGAACAGTTTCACCATACTGCCTCAAAGCTTCTCCAGAAAACCATTGAAAGTAGTCTATGCACGAATCAACCTCTGCAGAAGCTTCTGACACAGGTTTGCCTGTCTCTAAATTTATCAATCTGGCGACCTTGGCCTTATTTCCAGCAAGCAAGTTCGCCCAGTTGGAAAGCATTAAACTTCTTTCTTTACAAGAAGTACTCCTAAAGTGTGAGTATGCTATCGATGCCAATCGAATAGCCCGACGTGCATTCATCCTCGTGCTCTTGGGGAACTCATCTATAGTTTCACACGTTGATGGTGATATAACCTTAAATTTTTCTTTGCGACCAAAAGTTTGATTTGTTGCTCGCGGGGTTAATCTCATCCCTAACCTACGATTTTTGTAAGTGAACATTCTTGAAACCTTATAGTCAGCATAAAATATTTATATTGTACTTTTTGCAATTACATTCTTTAAACTGCGACACTCGAAGTTATTAGAGCCTCTGAACATGCGTAAAACTTGGGCTAAACCTTCGCAGCTTAGTGAACCCTATGCCTTCAGTGTACCATAAGTTTATGCATTCCATAAGCTTTATGCATTTTCACTTAATTGTACAAAAGACGATTGGAACGATCGTTTTAAAATAATGGGCCGCCATAAAGCCGCTTTATGAGCCGCTTTTATGATAAAGCCGTCACTTTAACATTTTTCAACGAAATTTACTCGATCTAAGCAATTACCTTTCGTTGAAAAGGCATTGTGATGTTGATGAGTTGAATATGATTCAGAGGAAAATTTCGACGATTATGCTGTATATATATGCTGTGTTATATCAACCCCGAATTGACAAGTAGTTTGCCCCCTAAAACAGCACAGGTCAATCTACATGTCAAGAGGTCAATTTACTAGTCAATTGCCCCCTGAATTGACAGCTTTATTGACCCCAGGGGCCAATCTTCCTTTCAAGGGTCAAATTACTAGTCAATTCTAATTTCGCTTGACAATTCACGGCAAAAGAAGGCTCGCGCCGGGGGCGCCAAAATAAAGCGCCGCAGGCGGGTCCGGGGCCGGAACGGCCCCGAAGTTAAATGAAAAAGGAAAAATTTGATATCAAAATGCTGGCTTGCTGATAATGACAGAAGGGAAGAGGGGTTAAAGTTAAAGCCTTTGGGCAAGCGCCGGGCGTAGCCCGGTGCGCTGAAAGCCTACTAGGACGGGAGGGAGAAAGGGTAAAAGCCCTGGGCCAAGCGGCGGGCGCAACCCGGCGCGTTTAACGTTTGTCGGGGTGCATGTATGCTCATTGTTTTGGTGTACATTCAACAAAAAAGTGAGAATTTCATAAGATATGCCTCTGATAGGGGTCAATCTACTTGTCAATGGTCATTCTTCTTGTCAAGAGGTCAATCTTCTTGTCAATTACCCCCGGAATTGACAGGTAAATTGACACCTAGGGGTCAATCTTCTTGACGAGGTCAATTTACTTGTCAATTAGGGGTCAATCTTCTTGTCAATACGGGAACAACAATGTTGGAGCGAATATTTAGTAATCTGTGAAGATTTTAGCTTCTTGAAAATTTCAATGATTCTATTCCTAGCATTGATAAGCGCTGATAATCCGGAGTTTGGCCGAGTAGATAAGAACTCTTTACCGGAACAGGTTCTTATGGAGCTTGTTGTTTCTAGAGTTGATGATTTCGGAGAGTTTCACGAGCCAGATGGATTCAAGCCCATCAGCAAATGGACTGGCGTGAAGCTGAACGACTTTGGAAATGTTACCTCCATCGCGTGGGAATCACTTTTCGATTATGGCACTATCGACATAAAAATACTTCCCCCACACCTTGAATCGTTTTGCATCGAAGACTGTAAGCTCTTTGGTAGATTAGATACACCTGACCTTCCTGGAAAACTTTTATACGTCAACGTTGCATACAATCAGCTGTCAGGAAACTTCGACGCTTCTGCATTGCCGCCAAAGATTGAGTTTATCGACGTTACTCAAAACCTTTTTATGGGTGAGCTTCCTCTTCAAAGTCTCCCGTGCGCTGTGCAAGTCGCAAACTTTTCTGATAATTGTTTCGAGGGGGGCGTTATGTTGGATAATCTACCGCCATCTTTGCATGAACTAAGACTGGACAATAATCAATTTTTCGGAGAAATCGACTTGAAAAATCTTTCGCAAACGCTTCTTATCTTGCATCTCCAGGGGAATAAATTCAGTGCTCTGAAAGCCAGTGCCCACACGATTTTATTGAGAGAGCTCAAGTTCGGAGATAATCAAGTTTTTGGCACCTGTGCATTCGAATCATTTCCTCCCAATCTACAGATCGTCGAAGGGGGCAAGAACAAACTTTCGGGTGTTTTACCTTTCGATGCTTTGCCAAAGAAGATGCGCCAGTTCATTGTACGATCAAACTCGCTTCATGGAAATATCGTCACTACGAACCTCCCAGCATCGCTCGGTATGCTTGATATAAGCAGCAACAATTTTGACGGCAGTTTCGATTTTGCTTCGCTTCCAGGGCGCATTTGGTGCCTTCGCGTTCAAGGGAATAAATTTTCGGGCACTATAGATCTCGAGCGCTTACCCGCATCACTCACGTTCTTAAATGTGAGCGCGAACGCGTTTTATGGAAGCGTGGAACTCAGTGGGCTTCCACGGGGACTTGGATCGCTCATGCTGCACGACAACGCCCTGTCGGGGGAAATTTCTCTCGCGAAGCTTCCTGGTGGACTGCGTGAGATCAGTCTCAATGACAATAAATTTACGGGGGAAGTTGACCTGACGAATCTACCTGAGGGCATTCACTCAATCTCGTTAGAGAACAATGCGTTTTCTTCCATTATCGGGCACAAAGAGCCGAACAGCGCAGATTTCGGAAAGTTCAATATTTAGTTCTCTCTGATGCAGGAAGGCTTTTAAGATAGGCATGGGCTATATTAGTGAAAGGATAATAGAAAGTAAAACCTGGTTGTGCTCTGCGGGCTTTTTACTTTTTTAACGCTGCTTTGTTTTCATAGAAGTAACTGTATTAAATGAAAATCAACAAAGGGGGAAGTATCAACGCCGACAATACCGTGGGGCTATCAATGCTTCACGCACGCCTCCTAAACGAATGCACGAATCCAAAATTTTTTAATTATATTCCCATTCCTCTTCTTGCTCGATAGTCGAGCGTATGAAATCATCAGAGTACATGCTCGACCCGTACACGCCTACGTCTTGATACTCATGCAAGTCCTCTGCAACCTTAGTCAGCCTTTTGACAGAGTTATCCTCGATCTCAACACTCTGCAGCGAGCTCGGCAAATTGCCGTATGGTACATCTTTCTGCTGAATGAGGTTATTATTCAGGCTGAGCGTCTCGAACGCTCTCGGCAGCTCAGTGAGGTAAACCGGCGCGGTTATCTCATTCCAGTCGAGAGACACTTCGACAGTGTGCTGGGGAAGCCGCCTGAGGTCCACCGTTCCCGAGATCATGTTGTGCCGCGCACCGAGCCTGCGCAGTTCTCGCGGCAGCACTCCAGTGTCGAGCTGCCATTGCTGGTTGCACGAGTTGATTTGCACATTCTGCACGTCCGGCGGTATACAGGCCATCGTAAACTGGCCCGCAAGGAGGAGTGAGAAATCGATCGAGTTGATCACTCCGTCCGTGCACATCACCCCCTTCCACTTCTTCGTCTCTGGGCCGTCGCACGCGTCGCCCTCGAAATTACCGTGATGAATCGATGTGAGCGCACTCTCTGGAATTCTTGCGAAAAAGGAACGCATCAGTGATTTTTGCGCTTCGCTTCGACTGAACCCATCTTTGCTCACGTCTGTGGCAAGGACAAGCGCGTACGGAAGCATTTTTCTTAGAAAAGAAAATTGCATGAAGAAGCGGATTTCTTAAGCAGACTTTATTCTCGATAACACCTCGTGAAAACGCACTTTACTTCACTCCAGCGCATCGATGGGCACTGATAGATCCACCTCCGCCGGGTCATCCTCCGCATCTACTGATTCCATCACAACTTTCTCTCGCTCGACGATGACCTTTCGGTGCGCCATGACAACATCACCGGGGGCAAAGTGGACCTTCGTGAACTTGTTGCCGAGAAGCTGCACGCGGCGCAAAACCGGATTGAGCTTCGGCAGAAACACTTCTCCATCATACAGATTTCGACCGAGATCGAACGTTCGCATGCTTGCGGGAAATCGCTCGATGTCCAGCTTTCCCACGAAAGCGTTGTCCCGGAGAATGAGGTCGAGCAATCCATCGGGGAGCGCGCTCAGCGATGGCGTGCCGGAACATTTGTTGCTCCCCAGCGATAGCTTCTGTAAGCTCTCAGGCAAGAACCGAAGCTCTATCATCCCCATAAACTGGTTCCCGTCGAGGTGGAGTCGCTCCAAGCTGGGTGGCAGGCGCTCCAGCATGAGGGACCCGCGGTACTGATTGCGGCGAAGATTCAGGTGGACAAGCCCGGCCGGCAAATTTTCGAGATGAGCACTTCCGCTCAGCTGATTGCGCTCGAGTACCAGGCGCGTCAAAGTCGATGGCAGAGCAGTGAGGTCTGTTTCTCCCACAAAGCGGTTCTGGCCGAGATCCAGCCGCTCTAACGATGCAGGCAAGCGTGTGAGGTCAAGAGAGCCGCTCAGCTGGTTGAGTGTAACGAAGAGGTCGCGCAGGCCCACAGGGAGGCGTTGCAGGTCGAGACTGCCCGAAAAATCGTTGTCGCTGAAGTCTGCGCACTCGATCCTCCGTGGAAGTGCGCTCAGGTCGAGCGAGCCCTCAAGCCTGTTAAAGTCAAGGCGGAGATTTTCTATATTGTCGTGCAACTTCTGGAGGTCAAGCGTTCCTGTGAGAAATCGGCCATCGAAATCGAGCATCCGCACGGAAGTCGGGATCAGCCGCAGGTCTGGAAGGGGCACGCCGTCAGCATTTCGATTTCCTCGAGTAATGAAGAATGCGTCTATTTCAACGAGGGCGCCGTCAGCGTCAAAGTCGACACCGCGCCAGTCTTCGATGGGGAGAAAGTCGCCGTTTTCGTCCTGGTAGTCATGCAGCGCTGGAAAGTCAGACACAAGCAGCTCGAGGAGCGTTTGCTGCGGCAGCGTCGAAATATCAACGCGGTGGCACATGCTGTCGGCGCATAGCAGGGCAAAGTGCATGGTGCGTGGATAAGGGAAAGAAATGCAAAATTGAATTGAAGCCAATTGTCCCTGATCTTTCGGTTACTCATGTGGATCAAGCACAAGAAATCTGCGGTATTCAGACTTTAAAATTTCACAGCCGCATGTGCCTGCAGATTGCACCACCATCGTGAAGCAAAGGCGAACGCCATCGATACGGAAGTAAATACCATTCCATCTTTCAACAGCCAGTATTATTCCTTCTTGCTTGCAGCATCTTCTTTCTTCTCTGCCTCTTCGACTGGTATCCTGCCGATCAGGTGAGGATACGCCTTCGCAAAGGCGTCAAACCCGTCTTTGTAGATCATAACATTGTGGTAGCCGAGGTACCGTAGCGTTGAGTGCGCAACGCCGAGGCGCGAGCCCTTGTCGGCGTAGCAGACGATGAGATCGCCCTTGTCCGGCATGTCGAGCCCGCACATCTCGAGCAGGCGCTCCTTCGGCTGCGTCAGCGCGTAGTAGATGTCGTACGACGGCAATACCTGCGCGCCGAGGATCATCCCACTGCGCTCGACCTCGAGGCATGACCGCACGTCGAGGAGGAGAAAGGTGTCTGAGGCTTTCTGCTGGATGCCGAAGCGGGCGAGCATAGCGCTCGAGTGCTCGCTCTTGAGCGCTGGGGCCCGCTGCGGCGTCGTGATGCGAGCGAATAAGTCAGTAGTGGAGATGTAGCGAATTCCACCAGTCGCACGAGTCATTTCAGATCAATTCTGCACAAAGTCTTTTATGAAGAGAAAAATATCCTGCTATATTCTCGTGGAGGGGCTAGACAAAAATTTAGATTCAAGTTCCATACCGAAATAAATGCACTCGTCGACACAGTTTCCCATTTAAGACTTTTTCCTTTCTTGAGTTTCAAAAACTATAAACACTTGCCCTGCCAAAGAAATATATTCATGCACCGGCAGGCTGACGAAAGCACTGAGTTTACATTCTGAAGACCATCTCTCGCAACCCCCTTTGTCCGCTGCCTTTCGTCGCTCGACGAGGTACACACGCACCGCACGCGCATAACGCCACAATCATGACTTTGCCGCTTTGTGGCGATTCTGCTTTGTGTAATCGCGCACCCACTTGCGCTCGTACCACAACTTGTTGTCCCTTTGCGGTGCCTTTGCTGCTTCCAGTGCCTTGACTGGTTCAGCGTGCAGGAGAGGGCCAGCGGGGGCGGCCTCGTCAGCGAGCGCGGCATCCGGGATCTCTGGAATGTCCTCGCCCATCTTACCGATCAGGAACGCCGACTGGCTCAGGCACTTCTGCTCGAGATCGTCCTCGCCGACCGTGACGCACGTCTGTGCGATGTGGAGCAGCGCGGCGGGGGCGTCCGGGTACGCATGCATCACGCGCGGTGCGATCCGGCAGCCAGCCTCGACCACCTGGTAGAAGAACCGCTGGTAGTCCTGCGTGTAGTCCTCGAGCGCCGCCTTGTCTTTCGCGCAGAGGTCTGCGAAGCTTTTGGCAAATCGCACGCAGAGCTGGAGCTTCTGGATGAGCGCCGCGTCGTCCTTTCCCCTCCAGACGGCCTCCATCTTGTGGACGAGTTGGTCCATCTGCTCGTGTATTGTGAGCTTTTCAAAGTCGTCTGTGTAGCGGAGGTGGGGCGACGACTCGTACGTGTCAGCGTAGACCCCAAAATTCTCGAAGGCCTCGAGCTCGTGTCCGTAGGACTCGGAAACCTCCGGGTGGCTTCCCATCGAGATCCACGGCATCGTCTGCAGGTGCCCGCGCTTCGCGTTCTTCTGCGACGATCGGTGGACGACCATCTTTTTTCTGTTGCGGAATAGCGAGGACGTCAAGCGGAGCATCGCATTTCAATAGTTTCAAAGTCTCAAAAAAAAATAAAGAAAAATTGCACATACGCAAAAATTCAAGAGCTTTCGATTCGACGTGCTTACGGACTCACCTTCTTCTGCGCTGGTGTGGCGCACAGGAACGCCAGCGTGTTCGTATTCTCCTCGACAAGGCGTGCAAGCGACTCAAAATCGGCAAAGAGCGTAGCGAGGCGGTGCAGCCTGTTCGCCATTGTGACGCCGCTCTCGCCGGGGATTCGGCCGTTTTTCCGGATGATCTGGCCGTGCAGCGCGAGGACCATGCGAACCCACAGCAGAATGCGCTCTATGTGCGCTGTGCAGTCGTACTCGTCAGCCTCGTTCGCTGCGCCGCCGCGTATCGCCATCTGGAACGCCGTGATGAGCTCGCCGAGCAGCTCGTTGAGGACTGGCTGCGGGATTTGCCCGACGATGCCGCAAATGTGCTCGCGGGGCACCAGAAGCATCGCCATGCGCGTGTGGGGGCTGAGGCGCAGCGTGACGGCGATGAGAATGGCCTGCAGGTAACGCTCGAGTGGAGCTCCGCTCTTTTGGTGCGCCTGCAGCTCTTGCAGGAGCGAATTGAGCCTTTCGATAGAGTACTCGCGCATCATACCGGCGAGTGGGCGGAACACAGCGCATGCTGCGCCGGCGCGCTTCGCGCTGCGGATGCTCGGTAGCGCGAACACGAGAACGCCGCTTGGGGTCGCTGCGACCCACTCTTCCCCACTGCGTGCGAAGACGAGCGCGTGGACGCCGATGATGCTATCCACGGTCTCCTGCTGGTTGTGGATCTGCGTGTGGTACTTGGCAGTGTAGCGCTTGCTCGCCTCGGCACCGAGGTCGAGCCGCTTGCCTGCGTTGCTGAGCCACCGGCGCGTGCGGTCCTCCTCGAGGTGGTCGACGTTCTCAAGAAAGCCGCCCGCCTCGTCGACCATCCCAAGCGCGGCGATGGGGTTGCCCTTGCGCTTGCGCCACGGGTACATGTCGATGTTCCCGTTGATGGAACGGTTGAGGCTCACGTTCCACTTGCGCAGGAGCACGCCACCGCCCGCGCCCGAGGCGCCGGTGCCCGCGGTGACGTGGTACAGGCAGATGTAGCGCGCGTGCTTGCCAGCGAGCAGCAGACCCATCGAGCTCGGCGTGAAGCGCATGTGGTCAAAGTAGGCGATGCTCGCGTCGCGGCGGACGATCGGGTTGACGTTGCCAGCGTTGTAGTAATTCTTCTTGTTCTCCTTCATCGTCGAGACCATGGGCGTCTTCTGCGAGCGCTCTGTCCAGCCGCCCTCAGCGTCGCGCCGCGCGTTCCACGACGAGATAACCTCCCACGGCTCGATCGGTGTGACGTCGGTGTTCTCAAGCGATGCAATAGAAGTGCCGGTGATGCGCTCGCAGGCGACAACGTGCACTTCGCCATCCCTGTCAAGCACAGACATCTTCTGGCCGTCGTCGGCGAACTCGATGTAGAGGCCCTCGGCGTTCAGCGGGATGTGCTCGATGATGACAGGGCGCACGCGGCTGTTCGCGTAGGAGCGCCCGAAGCCCTTTGGGGCGTACGACTCACCGTCGCCGTCCTCACGGCTCGCGAAGAGCTTCCAAACGATTGTGGCCTTGTCCCACGACGTCGTCGCGAAGAAGAGGCCCGACGGGTGGAAGTTGATGGACGTTATAGGCGCGGTGTGGCCCGAGCTCAGGCGCTCCATCACTGCGCCCGACTGCGTCGAAAAGACGTAGATGTAGTACGACGACTGGACGCTCGCCGACTCGTCCGGCGAGGTCACGACGAAGTCCGTCGCAGCGATGAGCACCTCTTCGCTGTGGTCGAGCGCCATGCACGTGAACGTCGGGGTAATCGAGCGCATCTGTGGCACGAGCTTTGTCCCATCGCCGTCCGGCTCCGCGACGAGAACCTCCTCCTCGACGGTAAACGTCCGGAAGCAGATGGCCTTGGCAATGTCATAGCCGCGGATGACGCCGTCTTTCGTGAGCGCGTAGAAGGCGTTGGACTTTGAGCCACCGAGGAGCGCCGTGACGCCCGCTGACAGGTACGGTGAGAAGTTCTGCTGCGTATTCTCTGAAAGCTTGGAACTGGGCGTCTTCAGCGCGTTTCCAATAAAAGTCTGCATGCACTGCCCGCTCTCTGCCTCCCAGACTTTGATGCGCCCGTCGTTACCGCCCGTGACAAGATGCCGGCCATCGCTGCTGTACGCGACGGACGTGATGATGTTGTGCGCCGTCTTCCCGAAGGCGTCGCCAGCGCTGACGTGGCCCTGGCGCATGAAGCTGAAGAGTGAGCGGCGCCAGTCGTACACCATGAGGGTCTGCGCGCGCGGCACGCCGATGGCGATGAGGCTCGCGCTCGCCGTGCACTGGAGGCTCGTGAGCGGGAAGCACGAGACCGAGACGACGTGCGTGCAGCTCAGCGGAAACAGCCCGTCGCGTGTGTCCACCTTCGTCATAATGTCGAGCTGAAATACGGCGAGCGTGCCGTCCTCGAGGCCGGTGATGAGCATCTTTGCGTCCTGTGCGAAGGCAGACGAGGCGACGTTGGCCCGAATGACTTCCTCTCGCTTCTCGGGGTCGTTTGTAGCCTCTGAGCGCAGCTGCACCTTCCACTGCTGGTCCCACGCTTTGCGGAGCAGGCGGGCACGAAGATTATCAGCTTCAGGCGATACGTCCGCTGACTCTTCTACATCCATCGCTTCACTTTCTTCACTTTCTTCATTTTTGGTGGCTGCCTCTTGTGCGGTCATCTTCCGAGCTTCAAACTTCCACCGCTCTGCGTCCTTTCGATCGATGACTGGGCTCCGTTTCCAGAGGGCCACGCGACGGTCGGCTGCGACAATAAGGACGAGCGGGTCTTCTTCCTCTGCCGTGTAGACAAAGTACGAGCCGACGACGCGGCTGCGGAGCGTCGCGAATGTCGTCACGAGCTCTCTGCCGCGCCATGTGTTCGGGCTATCCTCGTCGAGCGTTTCACCATCCCGGTCGTAGGCTTTTTCGCGAGGCAAAATGCGCGCTGTGCTATCGCTGCCGCTCACAAGAATGTAGGCGTTGTCAGCTGACCACTCGAGCGATGTGCACTGGGAGTTTGCGAACACGTTCCGGTAGCGATTCACCGAGCGTACAGACTGGTACAGCATGAGCCCGCCCTTGGGCGTCGTATAAATGTTCACCTCGCCGAGAGCAGTGGCAGTCGCGACAAAGTAACTCACTTGCTTTCCTGGGAGAACGATTGGTGCGCTGTGATTCAAGACGCTCGGTTGGCTCGGTGCTGCTGACTCTTCTGCCACAAATGGGTGTGAAAAACGTACGACGCACGTCGTCGGATTGAGCGCAACTGTTTCGAGCGCGATGTCTTTCGTGAGATTACCGAAGAGGCCGAATCCCTTCTCATCAACCACGAGAATCATCTGGTCTGCGCTACTCGCTGGATCGTCGGACGGGCGCGTGACGTCAAAGCAGATGATGTTGTGGCAGCTCATCCACGAAGAAACGGAAACGCTGTTCGAACCCTCGACGAGGCTGACACCATCGGCGGTTTGCCGAAGCGTGCCGAGGTCGTACACAGCGATGCGGTTGTCCATCGGTGAAAAGAGCTCTAGCGACTGCGTGCTCTCGTTTGTGTGCATGCACACATTTCCACGCGCGTACCCACCGCCAATAATTCTATCGATTTCGTACTCGGTTTTCAGCATGGTAAATAAAATTCGGTGTGAATAGGTAAAGATTGCTGACAAAATGAGCGATTTTTGGTTTCAGGGCAAATTCACCAAAAGATGTAGAAGCATTCACCAGGGTGTAGTAGGCGTGATATCAGGTCACTCAGTCCACCAATGCTTATAATTTTCGCAAAGAATATGTGTGCGTTTACTCGGGCGTTTGTTGCTTCCGCCATGCGTCAATTTTCATGTCTTCTTCGGTCCACTTTTCGATGTCTTTCCGTAGGCCATACACAACCTGATCGAGTTCGTACCGTCGTTCAGTTTTTTTCGCCATAATGATGTCGTACGCTCTCGTCTTGATAGCGAACAGCTCAACACTCATGCCAAAGAGGAAATTCACACCGAAGAGTATGCTGAGCTTTGCTGGGAAACTTTGCTGCCGCAGCCATTGAAACATTTGAGGGAAAAAAGATAGAGAATCATTCATTGAGCTTGGGGTATAAAGCGATCGACATACGCTTAATTTAGCAAGAAATGAACCTATTCAATCTTTTTTGATTTTTCCGAGTTGCAAGATAGACCTTCGATTCATAAAATTTCATCTGTTGGTTCGGGCTTCTAGCCAAATCCAAAGTCGTCTTCAAGCTGGACGTCATCTTCATCGCTCAGTCTCGTCGCATTTTCTGACTGCTCAGCTAGCTTTGCCTTTTTACGATCAGCGAGGGCGTCAATTGCTGATTCTTGCGCTTTGCCGACATAAATTCTCGGCCGAAAGCCTTTGCTAAAATCGAAGCAGTCCTCGTATTCCCACAATGACTCGTTGCTCGGGGAAAACTCTTCGAGCATCGATGAGCCTGCTCCATCACGTGCAAAAGCAGATGAATCACTGGAGCATCGCTGCGATTTATCTCGATTTGCACTGGAGTCCTTTTTGTCAGAGTGCTTTTTATTGAGCATGTAGACTGGTTTTAACTCGGCCGCGGGAGCTTTCTTTTCCTCTGCATTAAAGAACGACTCGAAGGATCGCTCGAACGCTGTGATAGGAACATCACCCGTTTGAAGAGCGCTTACTGTCACGCGGGAACAGCTAAGCCGCGTATGCACTCTTTCCATGCGCTTGTCAATAATCTCACGAGAAAGCCTTGTATATGTGGGTATCTTATAGCTCGTTTGTTCGATATTGAACCATTCTGATGAGCTGTATAGGGGCACAACTATGGGTTGAGCTGATGGCCGCTCAAACTTTCTGTCGTATACCTCTTGTGACGATACGAACAATTTTTTATAGCTCTCCTTTTCACCCTGACAGTGAAGCTTCTCAACATCGCTTTTCATCGCCTTCTCAAGGATATCGCGTTGACTCGCGTAATGCAAGGTTTTCCATTTTGATTCATGAAAGAGTGAGAACCCGATACCATAAGGGCCTTGGCGGTTGTCTGGCTGATTGCACGTAACTATAGCCGTACGCTCTTTTTCTAAGAGAGAAAGAAACGGAAAGGCTTGTATTTCTTGTGTGACAAAGTAGCCCTTTACTTTTGAGCCAAGCGCACCATGTTTTTCAAAGAAATGTCGCGTTCCCCAGAAATTGCTTGCGTAGCTTTTCTTTTTATCCATAAGCTGCTTTTCAAGGGCTACGACAAAGCTTTTAGGGAAAGGCATTTGTGTCTGAATGTTCACAAGCTTCATTTTACTACTAATGATATGCTTAAAGAGGCATTGGCCATGAGCTTAAAACTCATCTTGTCATGCTTTTTTACTTATCCTTAAGCTGAAGTACAGAATCGTGATTCATCAGCCAATTTTTGGTGCCAATGCAAGAATCGGCTCAGCTTCTTGACAGGATTTTGATGTATCAGTTGAGCTCTCTTCAGCTTGTGCAGCTTCCTTGTTTTCTCGAATATCTGTATCTATCGAGTCACACGCTGACAGCTGCATATTGGTGCGCAAAACCTCAAGTTGTTCGCTTGTGAGCGAAGATACTTCCATTTTTGATAGCATCAGGTCAACAGTTTCCTTCGTGAGATTCTCAACGTACCCAGTAGCGTCTTTCAGCGATGCGTGTACCAAATCTCTCACAAAAGTTTCCTTCTCCGTGTCGCTTTTTGAGGCATTCTGAAGATACGTTTGTGCGTTTCCGTCAACCATGCGCATCTTCATCCCCGGGTTTCGCTTGTCAAGCTCACGTCGAATTCGTACGACATATTCAGCTGCGATCCCCATTGGTATCTCAACGTCTTCATACGTGAAGGCGGGCTTGGCCCATCCTTTTCTGAAGCGTATATGGTCCCAAAATGCCTGGTACGCATCTATGATCTTGTCGATTTGCTGTTCGTCTGCACTTGTAAGCTCATACGGCTTATTCTGGCTACACCAGCGCAAGGTTGTCGGCAAGAGTCGGGATATCGTCGCGTGAAAACGCCACATTGTATTTTATGCACAGACTGGGGAAGAAACTTTTAATCACTCATGGTAATGACCCCTTTATTGGGTGTATCTATCGATGACTCGAGTCATGGCCTATATGTATCGCTCTTCGCTCTATTGTGCAATATTATCTATAATTTATGCGTGCGCTCTGTCAGCTCAGTATCTGTAGTGGGTTGGCTTGAATGGTCCTTCGACTGGAACATCAATGTACTGCGCCTGGTGTGGGAGAAGCGTAGTGAGCTTGGCGCCGAGGACGTGAAGATGGGCCTTCGCGACCTTCTCGTCGAGCTCCTTCGGAAGGAAGTATACTTCCTTTTGAAGTCCCTTGGGGTACTTGTCGTTGTCGCGGTTGGTCCAGAGTTCAATCTGAGCGAGAACCTGGTTGCTGAACGAGGTCGACATAACGAATGATGGGTGGCCCATAGCGCATCCAAGGTTGACAAGGCGTCCCTCAGCGAGGAGGATGATTGATCGTCCGTTGGAGAGGGTGAACTGGTCAACCTGGGGCTTGATCTCGACGTGGGATTTGCAGTTTTCCTTCAGCCATTTGACTTGGATTTCAGTGTCGAAGTGACCGATGTTGCATAGAATTGCGTTGTCGCGCATCATGGTAAAATGCTCGGCACGAATAATATCGTCATTGCCAGTGCATGTAACAACGATGTGTGCATCACCAATAACGTTCTCCACCGTGTTGACTTCATACCCTTCCATGCAGGCCTGCAGCGCGTTGATGGGGTCAATTTCGGCGATGATGACGCGTGAGCCAAAGTTACGCAGGGCAGCAGCAGAGCCTTTACCAACGTCGCCATATCCGCAGACGAGAGCTGTCTTACCGGCAATCATGACGTCCGTGGCACGTTTGATTCCGTCGAGAAGAGATTCACGGCATCCATAGAGGTTATCGAACTTGGACTTGGTAACGCTGTCATTGACGTTGATGGCCGGAATGGTGAGTGAGCCACTCTTGACGCGCTTGAAGAGATTCTTGACGCCAGTTGTGGTCTCCTCGGAAATTCCGTAGATTCCGGACGCAATATCTGGGTACTTGTCGATAACAAGGTTGGTAAGGTCACCACCGTCGTCCAAGATCATGTTTGGCTTGCCGTCACCACTGAAACCCTTAATGGTCTGCTCGATGCACCATTCATACTCCTCATCTGTCTCACCCTTCCAAGCAAAAACTGGGACTCCTGCCTGGGCAACTGCCGCAGCGGCGTGATCCTGAGTGCTGAAAATGTTGCATGATGCCCATCGGACTTCGGCTCCAAGAGCCTTAAGGGTCTCGATCAGAACTGCGGTTTGGATTGTCATGTGAAGGCAACCTGCAATCTTTGCTCCCTTGAGGGGCTGTGTAAGAGCGTACTCTTTGCGAATTTCCATAAGACCTGGCATTTCAGCCTCAGAAAGCTCGATGACTTTGCGGCCCCACTCGGCGAGCGTGATATCCTTAACTTTGTAATCAGTCATTGCGATAAATAGCGAGACTTAGAGAAGATAGTTAAATTAAATTCTGATTAACGCTCATCTGCACCTTTACAATGTGGAGCGTTCCGTGCATCAGTACGTTGCATTTCGAAAAATCACCCTTCTTCTAGCATGATGTTATGAACATGCTGTGTATACAAGTAACGCGTACCGTATCTTATTATTTTGAATTTTAAAGCTTTTTCAGGTTGTTTCACGCTCAAGACTTGTGATGTGTGTGACTTACGGCTTTTAGATAAAAGTTTTAGTAGATATTTTCTGCTTCAATTCACTGCATACTATTTTGATAGTATTTGCTTTGCGGCGAATTTGTATTAATTTCAGCATGGGCTGCTTTCACTGCTGAGATCCAAGGGTGCATCACGAGAAACATCGATCAGAATTTCTCCGGCAATGCGCTTTCATTGATTTCTTTCGTCGAGCTTCACTCATGGTGTATAAATCATAAATTTTGTTGAAGCCCTCGCTGAGATGTGTCAAATTTTTACAAGGGTGAGATTGTAGGCTGGTAAAATTCTTACTTCACATGATCAATTATTTTTTCATCACCAACGAAATGGGTATTAAAGGCAAAAGAAAGAAGATGCGCCTCAGGCTTGAAAAACTTGAGAATGATAAGCGAGCGGAGGACGCTCAAGAGCAAGAAATCAAAATGAAGCAGAATGAAATCCATGCTCTGATTGATATGGAAGCAATGTCTAAGCATCGCATAGATGAAGCGGACAGACCTAAAGTGCACCAGAAAAGTAAAGCACCTGTGAAAGGAAAAATGAAATCTATGCAAATAAAACTTTCGAAAGAGAAGTCTCAGCGGAAGAAGCGGTTCTACAATAGCTCATGGTCTACCAGGTGATGAGGCAATCCTATTGAAAACAAAGACCATATAACTTTTAACCTTCATCTTTGGTTGAATTACTCTCTTAAGCTTAGATATGCTCATGTGCTAGAAAACACTGACCCAAAAATGCGAGGCTCCTCTAAAGATTATTACGAAGAGCTAGAAGTCTCCACTCATGCTACTTCAGATGAGATACGAACTTCATACAAAAAACTGGCGCTTAGATTCCATCCAGATCGAAATCCGGGATCCGTTGAACGCTGCCAAGAAAGGTTTAAGAAAATTAGTAGGGCTTACAAAGTTCTCTCCGACCCTAACCAGCGGTCACTCTATGACGCGAATCCAGAGAGCTTTCACGGGACGAATGTAGATGCATCCGCACGCCCGTTCGGATTTCACAATTTCCCCGCGAATGGTTTCCATTTTTCAGCCTTTGATTCCCATTTTGGACATCACACGGGATTCCCCACTGAAATGTTCTTCGGGTCTGGTGGCTTTAGCGAGCTCGATTTATTCGATCTCTTATTCTCTCACGGAGGATCACGGCCTCAGCGAGCTCAAGGAGCAAGCAAAACACGCAGTACAGCTTCCAAGGTGGATCTTCTCCGGCAGATACTTGCGTGCGTTACGTTTCTAGTCTTTTCGTCAGGCTGGGGAACGTACATTATATACGCAAATTTGTATCTCTTCATGTTTATCGTATGCGTCATCGTCCTTGCAGCATACCGTAAGAACGCCCCGTGATCCATGGTGCACAAAATTTCAAGTTTTCATATAACAATCATTCTTCTTTGGATCTTTTTTAGTCTTAGTTTTTCGAATTTCTCAACAAAATACAAGCATGAGCTACCAACAGATGATGATTCATCAGATGATGGACCAGAGTGTAATGACTGACTTCTCCAACGCTACAATTCAGTCATGCTGGAAGGCATGTTACCATGACAAGCTGGATCGCAAAGACCTCGTAGAAGGAAACCTTTCCAAGCTCACAGCAGAGCAAGGGACCTGTCAAAAGCGGTGTATCGATCGTTTTTTCGAAGTTTACGGATTCTTGGGTGAAGCTCGAGAGCGTCGCGAGCAAGAGCAGCAAATGGGACTTCCTCCTGGTAGCTTGCCTGCGCAGTAGCGTATATCCACCCAAGTGTGTATCAATAAAAAATTGGGAAATTTCTCTCGTAAATCAGAATAAAAATAATTTCGTAGATGCTTACCTTATACTAAATGCCCTCTGCATTTCGCCGCCCCAAGTTTTATGAGCCCCAAGTCATATTTCTTCTTTTTTGATGTTAAGGGTGACTTGCGAGTGAGCCATTGCTATTCAGATTGATTGGAAGCTACATGAGATCAATGTTTCACGGAATCATGGCAACTGGCATGTTACCACTATAACCTATGAGATGAACGCGTTTATCCTCACTTGTTATGGATTCTGCTATTCTAGTCACTGGCCCCATCTGGCGAACGTTCAGGCTGCCTTTCCAAAAAGTGAACTAATTTCAATGTCTCTGCTAACAACTCTATTCAGTCTTCTATTTCATCGATCTGAAGATGATGTCAGGCAGGCTGAAATCTTTTATTCATAAGGACGAAGGGCACTCGAACTCGAAAGCCCTTTTTGTATGATTGTACACTTTTGTCGAACTGTCCGCTTCATGCTACGACCAAAAATTGAAGACAGGAAAAATAGGCAAATCTCATTCACAAAGTTTTTGCAGGACATTTTAAAAGACAGACTAATCGAGGTCGTTAGCTAAGGCCTGAAGAGGTCCAACAATCTTCGCATAGATTTTGTCTTCGTGTTCTTCCTTTGCAACGTTCTTAAGAATTGATCGACTTGCTGAGCGTATTTCTGCCATTTGATCTGCATCATACAGACCTTGTACGTCTCCACACATAACCTGAGTTTTATTCTCTGCAACAATAACTGTGCAGCACGCACGAGCAGTAGTCACGTGCTTCTTGCTCTCCAGTACAGGAAAAGCATCAAGTAAATGATTCTCGACGAGTGATTTCACGCCCATTGCAGACTTTATCTCAGAATCTTCGAAAATTGTTCTACCGATGAAAGGAAACGTAAGAAACTTTTCCTTTATAATTCCCATGGCTTTGTTTGCAACGTTCGGGCGGATAGGCTTTTGATAAATATTTCGTGCGAAAAGCGTTGTTGCATGAACGTCACTCGGCACAAGGTCGTAAAGCTTCTTCTCATCGCTGCTGGTCATCTGATGCAAATGCGTCGGAAAAGCAAACACATCATCCACTCTCGTTGCAGACGGCTTGTCGATGGTACCGAAGAGAACATCGATGTGATAAATTTTGCCTATTTCTATTGAAAATTCGTTCGTATCTTTTTCAATGTCTTCATAAGACCGGCTGAAGAATGCACTTCGTCCATTTAAGACGAACCTTTTCATTTCATGCGAAAGAGCATTCGGAAGCGCTGTGACGTTATACTTTTTGGCCACGCTTTCTATGACAGCGCGAATATCGTGGCTTGTAGAACCTGGTTGCAACTGCTCAACTGCCTTTTCTAAAGCTTCGTTGCAAGCTATTATTAGCGCAAGCCGACGATTCTGCAACAGAACTTCAGGAGAAAACCTTTCAGTATCCTCACTTTCACTTGCAGACTGCTCTGGGATGTAGGTAGTACGGCTGGCCATGGTAGGATAGCCATCAATGTGGCAGCCAACGGAGATTTTTACGACATCATGGGCATTTATCTTCTGCTCTTCATTGAAAGAGCTGTAATTGCACACCACATTATTGATTGAAACCGTTGTTGGAAAGCAAAGGCCTTTTGAAATTCTGGACTTAACTACGGGATCCACTGTTTTGATGAATTCCTTCTCGGATAATTCCCTAATGAGTTTATCACAGTCTTCGCAAATTTCTTTTGATGTAACTCCTGGCTGCCTCGACATTTTTACCCCACGTTCTAATGCAGCCTGGGTTATTTTCGATGCTAGCGTAAGCTTCGTGCGCACATTGGAATTCTCAATCGTCTCATCATGGGCGCTTTCTTTCTGTTTCTTGATAGCTGTAACTGCACTTTCTACATTTTCTTCTGGTTCTCTTCTACGCTTCGTACCCACTGCCATGGTTGATGACATTACAATCCTCGATGTGAAAGATATCAAGAAAGGTAAATTGCAATATGAACGCGGGTATTTATTTCGGAAAGAAAAGGAGCAGAAAAGGTTTTTACAGCTCATTCACGGCTTATTTTCTTCGCATTGCATTGCAATGCATGCTGAAAATTATGTCTTTGAGGGATGACGAAAACCTCTCCCCGAAATTTACTCAGCGATGGCGTGTCATTTACACCGTGTATTTAATCAACTAAGCAACCGCGGTGGTTACACAATTAATATGATCAATGTCGCGCGTGACCGTTAAGTAAAATCATTTTTTATTTATTCTTCTCTCGGTGTATATAAATCATTTGCATCTGCTGTAAAATAATTTCATGTCTGTGCCTAAAATTGTCCCACTTACTCTGCTTCAGCGCTCGATTTTACTAAGTGGCTCTGCAATAGGAACTCTCGTGGATCCTACGAGGGGTGATCTTCTCGCAGCATTAACTGAGACTGCTTTTCCTATTTGCTCACTTCGAAAAGTGAGAAATATCATGATGCAAAATACAACCGGGAGATACATATTAGATGAGAAACCGCGCATCACTGACGAGATGCTAGCGAAATGGTCCAAGCTCAGAAAAAGCAATGATAAAAAAACATTTGCGTACGCCTACATAAATTATATGAATAGCAATGGGTTTACACCAAGTGGGCGATCTGAAGTTCGCTTTTTGCGTAAGCCAGACAATCTTTTGAATAGGCTTGGGATAAGAATCTCGAAAACAGTAGATGATGCAGAATTCGCGGACCTTGTGTACATCTTACAGCGATATAGAGAAACCCACGATTTCCTCCATGCCTTAACAGGATTATCTTCATCCGAATACGACGAAGGTTTGCTGAAGTACTTTGAATGGACGCAGATGGGGCTTCCTACAAATCTCCTGTCTGTAGCTGGTGCAGGAATTCGTATAGGCATAAATAGCGCTACCAAACGATATTTATGCCAGATTAATGGTAACTTCGATCGTAGCGAAGGTGGTCCGTCCTTTCCTCGTAGACTCAAGTGGATGCAGAAAGTTTCGAAGGACTTCAAGCATTCGAATGGCAACAAAAACTTCTTCTATTTAAATAGATTATGGGAAAAGGACATCGAAAGCGGTATATCACTGCAGAAAATTCGTGAAGACCTCAACATCTCGAAGCATTTCTAGCTAAGGGGTGTCGAAATGCTATTTATTTTCGAAATACTCAAACGGAAGATCGGATTTTTTTAAATGATATCTTTTTCTTCAGAATTCCTTTTTTCACATGTTCATACTAACACGCGAGTAACTTACGCAACCCATCATGCTCACTTCTCACAACGTTTACACTAAGCTTCCTTCTCAATTCTTGATTCTCACGATATCGTGCATCTTTTGCAGCGTAGCGACCACGAGTTTTGACCAAGAGTTTGCCGATGATGAATTATATCACTACACTTTCCCAAACCATGAGCCATGGGAGTCTGTCGGAACTATTGAACAAGAATTTCTCAAAGAACAAGAATTTAACACTTTTGCTCTCCAAAACCAAATGCATTCTGCTGGAACTCATGACTTCACGGTGGAACCGCTAACACATTCATCTCTGAACTGGCCTGTTTCGCAGCCGTTTGTGGAGTCACCACCTGCTATCGGCCGTAAACCATCCATAGCTAATAGCAAGAAAAGGCAACGTGGTGTCGTCGAAAAACCATTCGACATCAAGCCGAAGGCACAAAAGCGCGCCAAAAAGGAAGAACCTGTCTTCGTCTCTATGCCAGGGAAGGAAAATGCTGTAAAGCAATTTCCGTCTGCGCTGAAGCCGCACATTCCGATAACGACTGTGCTTACACCGCTTCAGGTTTACGAACAGAAGGGTATCACTGGCATCAATCTCCTTGTTAACGGCGAGAGCATCGAAAGTATCTGTGGCGGACCGGTCTTTTTACCGGACTTCGCGCAGAGCATTGCATCAAACCTACATATTGCGAGAGAGGCAGATTCCCTCGGGTGTATCAAATTCAACCGCAAGCCGACCGAATCAAACATTCAGAACATTCTGAAAACGGTCCAGGCACGCCTACGAATGCCACACGTTATGATTCCCGACGGAAGCGCCCTCGACGATGCAGTTGTTTTCGATCGGGTCAAAGAGGTCACCAAAGTGCTAGCTGGTAAAAACCTTGACACTTTCCTCGACAAGGTCTTCTTCCAAGAAAGCGAGGAGTACCTTGCGAACAAGTCACCGCACCGCGACTCCCTCGAGAACGGACACTATCGGTACTTCACACGACACATGCAGTTCGAGATTCATCTCTTGGAGATACTCCGCAGGCACTACCCGCGTCAAGCAGATCGCAAGCCGCTCCGGCAGGCGACCACCGCGGCGCAACCGGCCGGCCAGATTGCTGACTCCTATAACATTCGCAGTGAGGTTGATTACGCGCAGCCACGGACAGCGTTCCAGCTTGATCTTATCCGAGCACTGAAGGTGCACCTCGAGAAGCTGCCTGATCCGCCACGGCTCAAGAAAAACGCTATCCTTCCCGCGCTCACGCAGCTTAAAATGGACATCGCAGACGAGATGTACTCGCACGCAGACTGCATCGACCAACAGAACATCAACAATCTCGCACGGCTTGCGAAGCGAAGTCTCGAAAAAGGTGGAAACCGGCTTGATGCGCGGCACATCGTTCAGCAGCTCGCCTTCCGCTACACGTTCAACGCGCGCTACCTTCTCTTCCAGGAACACAGCGGTAAGATCGCCATGAACAGCCGTGAACGCTGCAGCTTCGTTACAAACACCGACGCTGTCGTCGCGAGACTGAGCGCTGAAAAGAGCTTTGCGCGCGATGTGCCGGGCATGTTCTGCGACATGATTCAATTCATCGCGAGCAAAGGAGCGAACGACCAAAAGAGCACACCGATCACGAAACCAATCACAGATTATTGAGAAAATGCTGGGCTGCAAGTTGCTGCGGCACAGTGATCACGAAAAATGGACATTCACGTTATGTTAATGCACTGAAATAATACGCACACCTGTACATACTGGGCTTTAGAACACATTGGGCTTATAGATATTAAAATTTGGAAATCGCTGGGCGGGCCTTTGCGTGGCCCGACCACTGGGCTTATGAGCGATTTCACTGGGCTTCTGGACAAAAAAATTGGGCTTTTAAGGAAAATATAAAATATATATACATATATAGAAGGTATGTGTGCCATTTTTACTCGTCGTGCATTATTTGTAACGTGTTATTAGGCGATATGAATGTTAATATGAGATCTTCAAGGTGTGCGTGCATCGTGTGGCCCAAAAATCGCGTCCAATCAGTCTTGTAATGCAGGCAAGGGTGCTCAAACAAGAAAGGCCCTACAGCAGCTCATGCATAATACAACGCACCGACTGAGAAGTTATGCAATTTATCAGTAGTAGTTACTGATGCTGATCAGTGGAATCGTTGATCTCACAAAGCACATAGCGTTTTCATCCTCTGAACAGCCATTAAAATGAGATGGCGAGCAACATCACGAACAGGAGCTTCAGCGCCGAGCACTGATGGTCTGTGTGCAGCCTATCATGATTAAGATCCTTCATGCCTGTAAAGGATCATCATGATGATCTTGATTGATTACTATATGCACTCTTTTCAACAGTGTGTCCACTGTTTCGGTGATGGTATACCGTTCGCGTTATATTTTGCTCACTAGCCAATGCCCAGATCAATTTGCGGTTCGCGGCGGTGTTGTTGCGTAGGAGAGTCAAGTCACCACTCATGCGCCGCTTGCAGATGCCCCAGAGGTTCTCAATGCAGTTGAAGTCGGGTTAAGGTAACCGTAGTGTAAGTTCATTGCTGGCACAATGCTTCATATCTATGTTCAATGAAATTTGGTGGCCTGCGCAAAAAGAACCGAGCAGACTGCAACACACAGCAACAGAACATCACAACAGAAAAATATAACGCACACGGCATACCGTCACCGAAGCAGTGGACACACTGCTTATCATCATTATTTTATCTGAGTGTCGTAAAGCCTTGTTTTGTCTTTACCACCGTGATATTTTTGCAAGATTACACAAAGTTTTGCAAGATCATCATGGGTACCGCTCCAATACCGTCATGTGCTGCGCTGCAGATGTCGCCTGTGCCCGAAGGTCAGCCATCACCGCGTCATACTCACGTCCACCGACAGTGTTCAACGATATCTCCGTCGCTACGCCAGAAATACTCCGTCCAAGAGCATGTGCAATCTTTCTGCCTGATTTATTCCGCTTAAGCATGCGCTCGATGCGTCGTCGCTCCTTCATGGTATATCGCTCGGCCATTTTCTCAGAAAAAACGTCGAAAAAAAGAATCGAAAATATGGGTGTCCGAACACGATGCGAAAAATTTGCCAACGATCCGTTCAATAGGGATTTCAAGAAGAAAGTGTCCGAACACGATGAGAAAAATTTTCCAACGGGCGTCCGAACACGATGACACACCGCATTAAGATCCTTCATGCCTGTAAAGGATCATCATGATGATCTTGATTGATTACTATATGCACTCTTTTCAACAGTGTGTCCACTGTTTCGGTGATGGTATGCCGTTTGCGTTATATTTTGCTCACTAGCCAATGCCCAGATCAATTTGCGGTTCGCGGCGGTGTTGTTGCGTAGGAGAGTCAAGTCACCACTCATGCGCCGCTTGCAGATGCCCCAGAGGTTCTCAATGCAGTTGAAGTCGGGTTAAGGTAACCGTAGTGTAAGTTCATTGCTGGCACAATGCTTCATATCTATGTTCAATGAAATTTGGTGGCCTGCGCAAAAAGAACCGAGCAGACTGCAACACACAGCAACAGAACATCACAACAGAAAAATATAACGCACACGGCATACCGTCACCGAAGCAGTGGACACACTGCTTATCATCATTATTTTATCTGAGTGTCGTAAAGCCTTGTTTTGTCTTTACCACCGTGATATTTTTGCAAGATTACACAAAGTTTTGCAAGATCATCATGGGTACCGCTCCAATACCGTCATGTGCTGCGCTGCAGATGTCGCCTGTGCCCGAAGGTCAGCCATCACCGCGTCATACTCACGTCCACCGACAGTGTTCAACGATATCTCCGTCGCTACGCCAGAAATACTCCGTCCAAGAGCATGTGCAATCTTTCTGCCTGATTTATTCCGCTTAAGCATGCGCTCGATGCGTCGTCGCTCCTTCATGGTATATCGCTCGGCCATTTTCTCAGAAAAAACGTCGAAAAAAAGAATCGAAAATATGGGTGTCCGAACACGATGCGAAAAATTTGCCAACGATCCGTTCAATAGGGATTTCAAGAAGAAAGTGTCCGAACACGATGAGAAAAATTTTCCAACGGGCGTCCGAACACGATGACACACCGCATTAAGATCCTTCATGCCTGTAAAGGATCATCATGATGATCTTGATTGATTACTATATGCACTCTTTTCAACAGTGTGTCCACTGTTTCGGTGATGGTATGCCGTTTGCGTTATATTTTGCTCACTAGCCAATGCCCAGATCAATTTGCGGTTCGCGGCGGTGTTGTTGCGTAGGAGAGTCAAGTCACCACTCATGCGCCGCTTGCAGATGCCCCAGAGGTTCTCAATGCAGTTGAAGTCGGGTTAAGGTAACCGTAGTGTAAGTTCATTGCTGGCACAATGCTTCATATCTATGTTCAATGAAATTTGGTGGCCTGCGCAAAAAGAACCGAGCAGACTGCAACACACAGCAACAGAACATCACAACAGAAAAATATAACGCACACGGCATACCGTCACCGAAGCAGTGGACACACTGCTTATCATCATTATTTTATCTGAGTGTCGTAAAGCCTTGTTTTGTCTTTACCACCGTGATATTTTTGCAAGATTACACAAAGTTTTGCAAGATCAAACAGCGAACCAGTATTTAGCCGCATCGCAGATGGAGGCCCATAATGCTTCGCTTGCAATATGCAAAGCGGCCGGTTGGGTATTCAGTGGGTTACATTGATCTAACAAGTCTTCCTTGCGTTCGTTGCTGTGTGCAATCGCTGAAAATTAGAATCTCATTTTCATCTGTCAGAGAATGAAAAAAGAAGAATGGGGCAAAAGAGCGTATTGCTACGAGAAGTTTCTTCACACGCTTCGCTATACACTTCCCTCACGCAGATGCGACCTCGCGACGATACACTACCCACCTACGAGCATAGATCATTTGCTAAAAAACCTTTCCTCTACTGCTGCGATGAAGCCAAAGTGCCCAGAGCGCGACAAGAACCGATGTGCCCAGTAGAGCCGGATATGAGATGTCTTCACGCATGCGGTCGAACGGCACGCCTAGTGGAATTGCATGCAGACTCAGATCAGCGCCAGCGAGCAGCAGCTTTGCACCGCTCTCGTAGGCCGACGCAAAGCACGCAACGACCTTTGTGCTATTTCGTACGCCTGGCACGTATGCGCTTCGCTGCACAAGCACCCGCCGGCCGTTCGCGTCCGGATAGTCCCTTTGTGTCTCTTCAAGTGGCACGTGTGCGACGGCTCCGCTGCGAAAAACGAGCACGACATGCTTTGATGATAGTCCGTGCCGCGAGCGCGTCACAGCAATGTCCAACACGGGCTCTGGTAGCGTATGCTGGTGAGCCACGAACCTCCGTTGCTCAACGTCCTCCTTCGGTTTCTGTCTAAACATGTCAAATGGGGAAAGCATTTGATTTGAAAGAAGCGTGTTTCCGTGCTTTCCTGCGAAGATGGTGCGTAACGCTTCGACTGCGACGAGCGTGGGCTCGAGCGTTTCCGCATGTGTGAAAGAATAGAGGAGCGTATTCTCCGCGGCGCACATGCGAATACGGCCTGGGAGCGCTCTGTGCTGTGCGCTGTACAGTGTGGCGCCGCTGGCACCGTCAAACACGCTCACCCACAGTGTTTTATCGCGCATCCACCACAGCACCTCCATCCCTCGGAACGAAAGCTTGCGGTATATCTCGGAGATGTCCGGGCTATCCTGCAATGGAATGTGTCGAAGTGTATTGTGCATATACAGCGGTGATGGTGGTGTATCGCGTCCGGCTTGGCATTCGAAATCAATCGCCTGCGTACTTTCTTTTTGAAGGTAACCGTGTAGCGAAGATCTTGGGACTGTAAACCGCCACGCCAGGTGGAGCTCCAGCGCGGGAAAGCTGAATGCAGGTATACGTGCGCTCCGTACCTGGGCCTCGCGAAACCGCACGTCGTAGCTTGTAAGTGTATGATTTCCGCGAACTTGGACCCGAATGGACGTGTGGCTACTGTGTGTGTCGTGAAAGCGCACGGCACTACCGCCCATGGCCTCGAACGGTATGGCGACGTCTTTGGTAGGAAAGAATATATGCGTAGAATCTTGAAGAACTACTATGATACCAGCGGGTGTCGACGAGGATGCTTTGACAGGGAAACACGTGGCTATTGGCTCTTTGGAGCGCACGAATGCGTCGGCATGAATACGCCCATCAACAATTTGTATCGCGTGCAATGCTCGGCTGTCCCCATTCACAACATCTACTTCGTATGCGCGCACCGTGTGACCATTCACTGATGCATACCCGATAACTGCGAATACCGTATGGCCGCGCTGGTCTAGGGTGTGGACGCACGAGTATGATACTTTCTGACCAACTTCGGCTTCAAGAAGGCTAATCTGCCACAAAGCAAGCCCAGTTGATGCGCTGCGTGCGAGCACATTTCCTCCAGTGTGCAGAAGGATGATTACCTCCTCTGAGCCAGCCCAGGCGACTTTCGCTTGTATCACTTCGTTGAGTGAAAAAGAATCTGTGCAGCTTTCATCGAGAGAAGAACGGTCGAGCATGTTTGATGCGGCAGCATGTGTGGTGTTGAAAATTACGGGCTTTGGAATTCTGAATTTTTGAAGCGTTCCATGTTTCAACTGCTGCGCTATGGCAATGTTCGCTCCCTCCGATGTGCAAAATATTCGGGTGGCTTCATCGCCGCCTGAGGCGGAATTTCTGACCCTAAAAATCAGTGGCCCATGGCTATCATCTTTCGTGGCAAAGATGCAGTGGGAAAAGCTTTCCAGGTTTTCTGCATTTTCTGACCGCATTTGTAATTCGATCATTCTTACCGCATTTCGTTGGACTTCTTCAATTTTCATCCCCTCCTGGCCATACAAGAAGCTAACATCTACGCTAAATATCTTTCCTGTTGAAAAGAGAACGAAATAAGAGTGCCCTTGCGGTCGTGTTGAAGCGCTAGTCACTTTCTCGATTCTCACATGGGGTTCTACGGTGAGATTTATCGAGGAGAAAATGATCGTACACTTCCCTGTCCATGCACAGAACATCTCTGCTCTATCAGCACCTAGCGCAACGAAGCAAGCCAACGCGCCAGATGCTTTGATGCTTGATATGGAAAGCGGAGAATCCTCTGCCTCGTCAATGTGACGCATTGCACTAACAACCTTTTGAAATGATTGTGGAATTGTATGTGTATGGACCGCACTCAAAGGGATGGTATGGGAAACATACGCAAGGTGGTATTCATTTTGGTGCCTTTGAGTCACTGAATGAAAAATAAGCCTTGCATTGTCACAAAGCGAATCGTCGAAAGTAACGCACTGGCACTCAAAAGGTAAAACCATCGACCCTCGAACACGGCCAGTGAGCTTTTCAACAATCACAAACTCATGCAAAAGACATTTTGCTTTTTCATTTGTGCAAGCCGAGGGCTTCATCAGTACGTAAAGATATTCGTACTCTAATCCAAAGAACCCCATCGCAATCTCGCATGTTCTTGTGGGAATGTTGATATCCATAAGAGACCTCTGCCAAAGCCAAGCATCACGTGTTTTGCCCCCATGATCCATTTTCACAACACCAATGCGGTTGTCAACAGTCTGCACTGCAACAAAAGAATCTTCTTCCAAGGTAGCTGCGTAATCATGTATAGTGCCCGACAGGTGGCATGATCTCCATTCGTGACGTGCTGCTAGAGTAACCCAGGAAAAGACATGAACTGCAAACATCCCAATCAGTTTCTGAATTCGCTCATCAGTAATATAGCAATCAAAGTATCTCAAGGCTTATTCTAAATGGTACAAACAACATCACGCAACAATGGATAATTACAACGCTGAGAGCGCGAAAGAGCAATAAACTGATGTACAACTAAACAAGGATGAGAGGTATAAGCGCCGATTTACTTCTTTCGGAAAGCCTTTTTCTTTTCGCGAATGATCCCACTGATTGACTCGCGAACTTGCTGATTACGCAACTTTGTCGTAAGGCGCTTCAGTATTGTCGTGCTAGCCATGTAGAGTGTCCCGAGAGAGCTTTTGCGATTTTTAATAGGAATATCTGTGCTCTGCGGTGTCACTGCTGGCTGGTCTTCAGACGATAATGTCGATGAGATCGAGTAATCCACTGGTGTGAAGGGCGCTGCCATTGGTGGCCATCGCTGCGGTGGCATGAAAGTGACTGTCTGGGGCGTGCTTTCGCTATGCTGATCTGCATCGTTGAGCATCTTCAGAGAAGAGTGTACTTGGCGAAAACCCAGCGTGGATAGCTGGGCTAGTTGGGCTGATCTTTGACGAGCTAGGTGAATCTTGAAAGAGTAGATAAAGGAAAAAGACACTTAACTTATTCTAGAGTAGTGAATAAATCTTAATTTTACATGATCTTCATTCCCAACGCCAACGCAAGTGGGTTCTAGACAGACGGATCGGAGATCATTCTATCTTTTGGAAAGATACACGCATGATTTCCCTTTAAGAGCAGTAAAACTCCTTATGAGACAAATATTGCTTCCGAGTATGCGAGAAGTCGTTCATAGTAAACATCTGGGCGGACAGTGCTAAGAGTATCCTGGTTCCACACCAACGACTTGAAGAAATTAGATAGGCGCTTTTTGATTCCATAGTATGTGAGTGTATCTATAACCCCGATGAAATACAGCTCACTTCCATCTGTAGATTCAAAGAAGGTTTTATTGATCTGTTCCTTGTCATGGTATGCCCCTTCAATGCTGAAATTTTCAGTCTTAACTTGCTTTACTCCCAGTAAAATACTATAATCCATGAGGTACTGTGACTGAAGAAACTGAAAGTCGGCTTTAAGCTGTTGAAGAATAGTGATGCGACTCTGGGGGTCTATTGAAAAACTTCTAACGAGGTTTTTGTCTTCCATAACTAAAGGATTACGTCTCCTTTCAGCTGAACTTCGCTTTGATGGAAGAATTCCCCCTACTTTTGGTGATCTTCCCTTCAAATCGTAGATTTCGTGTATTTCAGGAGACGCTGCAAAGGTATTGCAAATCACGATAACGTAGCCCTTGTATGGGGCGATGGTACATTTTTTGTGAATCTTGACCAGCAACAAATACCTGTTTAAGAAGGTACGAGGATTACTCGAGCAATAACGAACGTAGTGCGGAAGCATGTGCCGAAGCGTCACTGACTCATCCCTTGAAATAGTTTTCATAATAAATCTCTTAGTTCTCGAGAACATAAGGTATGATTTCGACTTTGGACGACCATGGACATCAATGCCATGAGTAAGTGTGCCCCATTCTTCAATTAGTTCAGATGTTGACACATTGTTGAAGTTTCTCAGGTAGTAGAAAACAGATGGCGAAAGAATTTCTATTTCTGTTTTATTTTTGCTTAGAAACCAGTGTCTTTCCTCGCGCACTGTTGTGTAGTCACCTGGGTCTTGTCTATCAAATTTAATTTGTATAGCTTCGGTTAGAATCGATGCTAGCTCGGATGGTTCCATTTCTTAGTTCAAGTGAAATAAGCAAAAACCCTTTACCGATAATCAAAGGTTATCAAATTATGTAGGATTCCCACCATGTACCATAATTTTATCTTGTCCGTTACACGTCAATTACAGGACGGAATTACAAGCATAGCAATAATTCTTGTGCAATTCATGGTGATGCGCTAATATCACATTAAGAATTCTGCTTTGATCTGTTCTTCCTCTAGGTTATGAATTCACAATGAATTTCTAAGCAAAAGATAGTAATTCTTGCTTCGGTGTACAGATTTCGAAGGCTTCGTTGTTTTCGCTATAATGACGAGGTTCAAAAATTCTGTTAGATACATATTGCTTTGCTACAAAGCAATTTTGCGTAAATTTAATTTTCTATTGTGTTATTTCTATTGTGATACGTGCTTTCTCAAATCCTGTAACGATGATGGGCGGCATGAGTCAGAAAGCAGAGAAATCTTTCTTCCAAAGGAAAATCTATATTCTTGACTCACTGTATTCATCTCAAGAATCTGGTAAAAAGAAAGACGACTCGAAGAAAGGGAGCGTAGACGAGAAATGCATCCCAATAATGGCGGAGCTGAACAACTTTAGAAGAGAGAGTGATGCATTCTACGGTGAGAAAAAGGATCCTAGGGGCCTCGGGGACTACATAACAACCAGTAGCTGCAGTGGTCGCATACTGATTTGGAAAGGGGGTGGAAAATCTGAAGGAGAGTGGACGTTCTGCTCCCACGATAAAATTTCGCTTTCGAGCAAGGAAGATTTTGCGTTGCTCTTTTCACAGATCATGGAAAGAAAGAAGCTGGATTCATCGGAAAGCTTGCCATTGGGTATGATATCAGATGAAAGGCTACTAGTGGAAAGCCTTGGATCTCTACTTAAAGAATGTAACAATACTGAAGAAAGTCACGCGTACTTTAAAATGGAGCCATTTCTTATGCATATTCAGTGCAAAGACTTGAAATCAGCACAAAACCTACTTGAGATTGCGCTTGCTTCAGGCTACAGAAATAGCGGGCTTGTTGTGGGGAACAAACGAATAATTTGCTGCATCAGAGATTGCGCTGGATTTCAAAACCTAATTTCAGCAAATAGCCGTGCATACTTTACGTGGGAATATATCTATGAGCTAATTCGCATCAGCAATGTAGCTATGCAACGAAACTTCGACAAAATGGATAGATTCCTCGCTCGCTTACAATCCTCGCTTGTCAGATAAGGCTTAAGTTTTCTTCATTATTGCTCTGCCTAGATACTTTTTAGCTTGGTAGCCTTTTCCTACGAAATTACGAATGAAATTCTGCGAGAAGCTGCGCAATGTCAACACAAGGTAGATTTTCTAAGATAGATAAGCTCGGAGAAGGTACTTATGGCTCAGTGTATAAAGCTCAAAATATTCACACAGGTGAGATTGTGGCGCTGAAAAGAATGAATATCCCTCCGGAAGAGGATGGATTACCAGCAACCACTATGCGAGAAGTCTGCATTCTAAAAGACATGTGCCACGAAAATATTGTCCAGCTCAAAGATATACTATTTCAGATGCCGAAGCTTACACTGGTATTTGAGTATGTCGAACACGATATCAAGAAATACATGGACATCAAGGGATCACCGCTGAAGCTCGAGACGGAAGTTAAGCCTATCATATTACAAACTCTAAAAGCTCTGCAATACATGCATGCGAAATCGATCGTACATCGAGACATCAAGCCCCAGAATATTCTGATTTCGAACGACTTAAAAGTAAAGCTAGCGGACTTTGGTCTTGCGCGTGCAGAAGGAATACCTGTCAAAAAGTACAGTCACGAAGCAGTTACGCTATGGTACAGACCCCCAGATGTTATTTTAGGAAGTGTGAAGTATGCATTCACTGTTGATATATGGAGTCTCGGATGTGTCTTTGCAGAAATGGTCCTTGGATATCCTATTTTCAACGGAAAGTCCGATGCAGATCAGCTAGCAAGGATATTCCGGCTTCTTGGTGTGCCGAATGCACTGAATTGGCCCTCGATGGATTCATACCCTGGCTCAAAAACTCAGCTTTCAGAAGTTCTCAACGGCTTTGATGATTCCAATGAGGAAAAACTATTTTCTAACCGTGACCTTTTGAAAATCGGCCCGCTTGGCATGGATTTGCTCCAAAAGATGTTACGCTATGAACCTTCTCATAGAATTACAGTGAGTGACGCTTTGAATCATCCGTTCTTTCAACAGTGATCTCTTAGCAATAGCCACTGCATCATCAGTGTACATGATCACGAAGCACCTTAAAGTCATACCACTTGCACCAATCCTGTAAATATTTTTCTCATCTTTTGCGCTGTGGATTATAGAAATGGACAGAAACGAAATTTTGCGATTGAAGAAGCAAGCTGCCGAGGAGGCGAAAATGATGAAAGGCATGACGGCCTTAGAAAGGGAAAACTTGCGCAAAAAGCAGAACAAAGACTCCCAAAGTAGGATGAATAAGAAAAAGGAGACCGCTAAGGCACAGCAGAAAGCTGAAGAAGATCAGAAGCAAAAGGCTGCCGAAGCGCTTGAGAGTGAGTTTGTTCAGAAGCTTGCAATCGCCAAAGAAGAAGAGGAAAAGCGCAAAAATGAAGAAAATCTCATCAAAGAGGAGAAGATGCGCGAACTGAAAGAAAAGAAACTTCTTCAAGAAGAAAAGGCCCGAGAAGCGCTCGCCGAAGAGGAGCGGCGGTTGGCTGAAGAAAAGGCCCGAATGGAGAATATGACAGAAGACGAACGAGCAGCCTTTCTCCAGCAAGCAAAAGAATCGGCTGAAGCGGCTCAAAAGAACCTATATTCTCGAATCCAAAAGGACATGCAGCACAAAAATGAGGAAGAAGTGCAGAAGGCTAAAGAAAAACAGGCTAAAATCGATATGCGGAACGCTCAAAAGGCAAAGCTTGCGCATGAGCAAGAACTCGTGACGAAGCTCGGAAGTGGATACCAACTCGATAAGGAGGAGCAAGAAGAACTTGACGAGGCTGCTGCACATGAAGCAGACGTTCTACTAGCCCACCGGAATAATATGAAAGCTTTCCGCAAATCAGGTGATGTTTTATAATACTTTTTGCATAATTACCACGTAGCATCCACTAATCTTGTAGCGACAGCGAAAGAATATGCTGTCTCGGCACTTCATGATTCCTCTCTTAGAAACTTGCCTTAATTAAGTATAGACATGCTGAGCATTCGCCCTTTTGTCTCAAAGAATCTTGTCGATTTGCAGCGGGTAGTCGGTGCCAACGACTACATTATTGCCAGATTAAAGCGCCAAGAACTTGGTGGTAGTGCAACGTACACGGCTTGGCCGAGCGCTACAGCAGGTGACATATATCAGTATGCGTCAAGTTTACCAGTCAAGCAGAGAGCATTGCATTGTGTCTTCGGGCGCACTGGAGTTCCAATGGATTTTTGCGCGGATTTAGATCTACCGCTTGATCCGAATGACACACAGAAGAAGAGATATGGGCATGAGCTTATGGTGAAAGTTTGCGAGGAAGCATCCGCTGTTCTGAGCGAGTCGTTTCAAAAGCAGTTCAACCGGCTTGTCGTTTTGCAGTCCTTTTCGCCCAAAAAGTTATCCTACCACATCCACGCTCGGGTTGACGAAACAACGGCATTCGCCGACTTCAATTCAGTGGGAAAGTTTTGCAGGCTTATACAGGCAAAGCTTGATAAAAACTCGCTGCACAATGTCATAGATAGCCAAATTTACCGCTCGAACGGCTCACTGCGTTTGTACAACTGTGTTAAGTCTATCGGCAACGATGTGACGCTCAGTCATGTTGCACACAAGTATCCGAAAGAGTGGGAGCCATTGCCAGAGGAACTCTTTGACATGTCACTTGTCATGCGAAAACTCGTAGATGTAAAGAATAAACTCGAATACGAGAAAGGGGAAATGATAGAGCGTGAAAAGGAAGTTTTTGGTCTCGATGATGCAAGGAAGCAGCTACATGCCGTGTCCAAGGCCGTTCTTAAGCTCAGTAAGTATGCGGATGACTACAAGTCTTGGATTGGAATCAGCCTTGCCCTTAAGAGCTGCGACAGGTATGTTCACGAGAACTTCGCAGATGACCCCAGCCTGAACTTTCACGATGTATATCATGCCTTTAGTCAGCTCTCGTCGAAGTATGAATACGCACAGTGTGAGAGCTGGTGGAATAAGTTCCGCATCAATGATTTAGACCTCGCACGTAGCGTGGGATACATCATGAAGCTAGAGCGGCAGAGTCGGAGGTAATGCCTGAGTACTTTTGATCCGGGGCGCATAGAGCATTGACACACCTTTCGGTCGATTTAGTTACAATTTACGATTCGTGTACAACTTTGCCTCTTCATACTCAATGGGACGCTTTTTGTAGCATAGAGAGCCATCGATGTAAATTCGAAAATCAATGTTTCTCCCAACAAAATGCATACGCGCAACTCCCGGAGCATACTTCAACCCACTCGCTGCCAAAGTGGAATCGTTCTCGCTCGTCGGTATGATGTTCGATGAGATGCAGGCGCGCACAACATCAGATGCCATTGTGCACTTCTTCGAGAATCTCAGTGCTGAAGAACAGCGAAAGAAGTACTACGAGGATGATGACGCCTTTCATCGGTGGTTTGAGGTGGCTGTGGGCAATAGAAATGCTGATCTTGTCTCACAGCTCGTCAAATTTATCCATGAAACACCCGCACCGGAAGGCTGGGCGCAACTGTATGAAACAATCTACGCCGAAAAGGTAAAAGAAGGTGAAACGCCTCGCAAGCGCCATTGGGGCTTAACGAGCTATCATTACCACTGTCTGCTGCGTGTTTTTACGCACCAAAGCGACTTGGCCTCGATTCAGCAGCTCACGCAAATTATCCAGCAGAGGACCATCGATGAATACGACAAGACGAGTAAGCCTCTTGATAATACCGACGAGAGTGTAGAAACCAAGACAAAGCCAGTCGAGGAAGTATGGCGTACACTTTACCGACAGACAAGCACCATTAATGCGAATTCTATCGCATGGATGATGTGGTCAAACTGGACGCTTGGCTCATTACAAACTGTGCTCCGAATATTCAGTGATGTGACTGTAGTTTCAGAGGTCACGCCAGCTGTTCGACAACTGCTTGTGAGCCCACCCGATGGCTATGAAAACGAGTGGCTACGAGAGACACAAAGCCTGCAAAGCCCACCGCTTACTATGCTGCTATACATCTGTTGTCAGTACAGCTCACCGATGAGCGGACTCACGGTCGATAGAGGGCGCATAGCTGAATCAAAGCAGCGGGCTGAGAAAAGTGTGCCAACGTCAGCTGTGGTGTACACAAATGTCCCCGCCGAGCTTGTTGTGATCATCGCTGCCACGAAGAAGCTCTTGCAGATCCCGCTCACTGCGTGCGACTATATCCACCTCTTAGTCGCCGTGCTTAATAACTACCGCGTGTTCCAGCGTATCCAGCGGAACGTGCTCTTTAATCAACGCCGGTCAAAGGAGCTTTTCAGCCACGAGGGCCACACGTCTTTTGACTTTCTCATTGAGGATACGCACAGTGTCTTCAGTGCCGATGTGCGCGCCTCCGACGACGACGTTCCTTCGGTGCACCACATCGTGCCGGTTGTACTTCGATCACTCCGCGGCGCATTCCATGTGCTCGGCGAAGATACAGGTGCGATTCGCCATGTGGGCTTCGTGCAGAAGCGACTCGCGACACTGAATGGCTGGGTGCGCACAGTGCTTGACTGCGTCCTTGATGACGACGCTGACCCCGGTGCAGTGTTTGATGTGCTCCTGTCGTGGGGCGAGGTGCATGGACGTCCATCCTTTTGCCTGAATATCACGAACTACCTGTACCAGCGTATGCAGATGCCATCGAAGAGTGTAGATGTGAATGGCCTAAGTCCGCTCGCAGTCATGCGAAAGCGCCTCCTTGGTGGTAGTAATCTGAAGCTGACACCTCGCTTTACGTCTATATCGACGATGGCAGACGTCATTCGCCAGTACCCAGCTGAGAACGCCGCGAGGGCCATGCTACCAAAGCTCCTCTACTTCTCTTCCCTGAGCCAAAACAGCGACTCTTATGAGGAGGATACGCGATGGTATCTACGTGCGCAGCAGATGATGTTTGCTAAAACCCCACAAGAGCTGCTGAAAATGCTGAAAGAGTTTGTGAATACGCGCTACGCCGATGAGCGCAAAATCAGCTACGGTGTCCTTCGAGAAGGCGTGCGCTGTGCCCTGGACGCATGCGTTCGATTCACGCCTGCAAACAAGAAAATGGGCCCAGATGCTGTGAAAGAGCGGCATAGGTGGTGGCTCTTCAATGACGCGAGAGATATTTCGCTGACCCTCTACGGATCAACGCAGAACACGAATGAGAAAGTGCGCGAGATATTCCTGCGAGACGCATCTCCTGCCCCGACGAAATCAGTGGAGAAAATGGACGAAGAGTTCGAGTGGCTCAAAAAGCTCGACCCAAAAGTGAAGCGCCCATCACTGAGCGCCGACCAGTATGAGCGAGAAACTGCGTCATGGGCTTCCCTTCCGGCGAATTTCGTGCCTGCACACTTTGTCGATCCAGGGATCAGCAATCCGTACCCGCACGTATGTCTCGGCACCTCGTTAGCTATTGCAGAAGACGATGACCCTTTTAATGAAGTGTACAAAGTAATTCAAACATGTCACTCACCACAGCCAACCTGGTATTTGGGGGATAAAGGTACAATCACGCGCCTCCTACGGTGCCTGTTACATCGGCTCGAATTTCGCAAGGCTGTGGACCTCATGCGCTCTGCGATCCGGGTGATGGGCTACGGACAGAAGATTGACAAGGACATCCAAAAGTTCTTTCACGAGATCGGTGATCCAAGTGGTTCCATTGCCTTCAAGCTCGCCGCCGGAATCATGGATGGGGACGTAGCTGCGACTAAAGCAAGGCACATCGGATCGTCAAGCCAGCCAGAATAGCACACCATTTGTCACGTAAGTTAATGCGCATCTTTATCAAAATTACATTTTTCGTGATATTTCACTAATTCTAATGCCATTGGAAGACCTTGACAGGAAAAATAGCGTTGTACTCGTACGCAACATTCTTCGGCTATCCATGTCAGTTATTGCGTACGAGCGAAAATTTTTCCCAGAGAACTGTTTCGCTAAAAAGCGTGCGCCTAATGGGTCACACTTCCATCAACTGACGGGTAATTCTGAAGAGAGTGATCGCATGATTGACTGGCTCGAGGAAGGCGTCTTTGCCGCACTTGATAAGCAATATCTCAAAACTGTTTCACTCCTCGTCTTTCAAGCTGATAGCGCAGGTGCCGTCGAAAAAGATGAGCCAATAGAACGCTACGACTTTCGCGTCGATTACTCCGCTTCGAACGACTCCCTAAGCGCACGAACGAACGTGCAAGATACTACCAAAGCGTCAGCCATTCAGGCGACAGAGAAAGTCCTCGAGCGCCTGACGAAAACAACCCAGGCACTGCCAGAGCTTCCGGAAAATTTCGTTATTAACATGGTTCTCGACTACAACACAGGAACGCCGTCGGAGTACAACCCTTCATTTTTCAAGAAGGGCATTGACGTTCCTCAGGATTACACCCAAGCTATGAAGCACGCCCTAACGCGGGACTTTGGTGGCATTTTCACGAAGTTCTGTGACATCTCTATCGGAATGAAAACTATTTGATGACTCTGAAGCCTTGCACTTTTCCTCTTGCACTTTATTCATATTAAGCGAAAAGTTACAAGTAAACAGCCTAGTAAATGTGCGAATGGTAGCTTTACATAATTGCACTTCATATTTTTGTTTTTTTCATGTCATCCAAGCTGAGCAAGGGACCATCGAAGAAAGGAAACGACGGTGAAGAGCACACGCGCATTGCCATCGTTAACCCTGATCGCTGCAAGCCAAAAAAGTGCAAGCTCGAATGCAAGCGCTCCTGTCCCGTTGTTCGTGGTGGCCAAGAGTGCATCCAAGTCACACCAGTCGACAAGGCATCGTACATCGCAGAAGATCTTTGTATCGGCTGTGGTATCTGCGTGAAGAAATGTCCATTCGGTGCAATCACCATTATCAATATCCCGAAGAATCTCTCCAAGTTCACGACGCATCGATACGGTAGCAACAGCTTCAAACTCCATCGGCTCCCGCTTCCACGCCGCGGTCAGATTCTCGGCCTTGTTGGGGCTAACGGTACAGGTAAGTCCACCGCCCTGAAGATCCTCCAGGGAAAGATCAAGCCCAACCTTGGCCAATTCGACAACGAGCCCTCATGGGAGGCCATTCTGAGATACTTTCGTGGCTCCGAACACCAATCATACTTCCAGCGCCTCATCGAAGATAAATGCACGTCAATATCAAAGATTCAGTACGTTGACGAGCTGCCGCGTATCCTGAAGGGAAAGGTCAAGGACATCCTCTCTGGCTGTGATGACAAAAATGAGGCTGAGAAGTACAAGGAGCTCATGGAGCTCAGCACGGTCTGGGAGCGCGACATCGCTGTGCTCTCCGGTGGTGAGCTCCAGCGCCTTGCCATCGCCATGGCCTGTGTTGCTGACGTCGATGTGTACATGTTCGACGAGCCGTCGAGCTACCTCGACATCCGCCAGCGCCTCATGGTCGCCGACACCATCCGCGGCCTCTCAAGCGAGTCAAATTACGTCATCACAGTTGAGCACGATCTCGCTGTCCTCGACTACATGTCTGACTTTATCTGCTGCCTGTACGGCACAGCTGGCGCGTACGGTGTCGTGACAGCGCCCTTTGGCGTCCATGACGGCATCAACGTTTTCCTCGACGGTTTTGTGCCGACCGAGAACCTGCGCTTCCGTGAGGAGAGCCTCACATTCCGTCTTATGGACCCCGAGCAGGAAGCAAAGAAGCGCGTAAAAAAGCACGACCGCTTCCAGTACGGCGAGATGCGAAAGACCATGAGCGGTGCGGACTTCACACTCGACATCGAGGAAGGCTCGTTCAACGACTCCGAGTGCATCGTCCTGCTCGGCGAGAACGGAACGGGTAAAACAACATTCCTGCGCATTCTCGCAGGCATCGAGAAGGCCGACCCAGACGCAGCGGGCAATGCTATCCAGCTGCCACGCATGAGCGTCTCGTACAAGCCGCAGAAGATCGCCCCGAAGTTCCCGGGGACTGTGCGCGAGCTCCTCGAGAAGAAGATCAACGACGCGCTCCACCACCCGCAGTTTCAGACGGACGTGACCAAGCCGCTCAAGATCGACGAGCTCATGGACCAGGCTATTCTCAACCTCTCCGGCGGTGAGCTGCAGCGCGTGGCCATCACGCTCGCGCTCGGCACGCCCGCCGACGTCTACCTACTCGACGAGCCGTCCGCCTACCTCGATAGCGAGCAGCGCCTGAACGCGTCCAAGGTCATCAAGCGCTTCATTCTCCACTCAAAGCGGTGCGCATTCATCGTCGAGCACGATTTCATCATGGCGACCTACCTCGCCGACAAAGTCGTCGTCTACGAGGGCCAGCCTGGCCGCGCATGCAAGGCGATGTCGCCGCAGCCGATGACGTCGGGCATGAACCAATTCCTCAAGCAGCTCGACGTCACCATACGCAAGGATCCGACGAATTTCCGGCCGCGCATCAACAAGAAGGGCTCTGTGAAAGACCGCGAGCAGAAGGAGAGTGGCAACTTTTTCTTCGCTGATAACGAGACGCACAGCCTCGCACGCAACATCAGCACCGTGTCGCTCAGCTAAATTTGGCATTCCAATAGAAGCAACGTGTCCATGCATGCGTCTAAATGTGCCAGCGTTACATTTTTGTCTACTTTCAAACACATCAAATGCACTGCAAGCAGCGGAAAATGCTCATCGCCGTCGGCGGTGCCATCGCGTGCGGCAGCATCCTGTACATGCTCATGAAGCGCCGCCGCGCACCGGAGCCCGCGAGTGACGACAGCATGGAATTCAGCCACAAGGTCCACCCGAGCGTTGCTGAAGAGCCAGCCCCTGTCGAAGCCGTCGCTCCGGCAGATGAGGGCGTGCGTGTCTTCGCGAACATCGGTGCTGGCCTTCGCCTCCCAGAGCATTGGACGATCGCAGAAGACATCTCTCCCGTCCCGAACGTCGCGATGATCTCAATGACCAACACGAAGTACACGAGCGCGAGCAACGGCGCAGCCGAAATGCCTGGCTCCGTTCCGGTCCTCGTCCTCAGCGTCGAGGACAACGCCCAAGAGGGCCTCGACCTCGAGGAGTTCAAGGAGAAGAGCAAGCAGACCGCCATGCAGCAGATGTTCATGATGACAAACGGTATGGTCCCGCCGCGCATCCTCTTTGACGGTGCGCAAGACAACGGCGTGTTCGAGATGGTCCTCGAGTACGCGCTCGAGACGCCGATGTTCCAGCTGCGCGTCATCAACTTCATCACCATGCGTGACGACCTCGCGTACGTCATGCAGTTCATGGGCAACGCTGAGGTCTTCGCAGCCGAGATCGATGATGTCCGCGAAATCGCCCGCAACTTTTCGATCCTCCCGCTCCCGCACCAAGGGCCACTGAGCCAGAACGTCGTCACCGACGCTGACGCTGGATACAGCGTCCACCTTCCTGTCAATTGGGTCATCGACTCGCGCGAGACAGAGGCTGTTGCCGCCTGGACGCGCGTCCTTTCCATGTCGACGGCGACGCCAGTCAAGACTGAGAAAGTTGAGCTCTTTAAGCTCACGGAGAAAGGAACGTTCTCTGAGAAGACCCTGCGTGCCCTCGCGGAAGCCGATAAGGGTGCAAAGGTTGCTTTCTTTGCAGCGACCGCACAGAACGCCAAGGCCCCTGCGAGCCGCAAGTACGCCCCCTTCTTTGAAGCCGACATCGCCGTTCTCGAGTACCAAAACGTCGCCATGCACCACGTCTGCGTGTACGCTATCGGCGAGTTCTGCATCCGTGTCACGCCTCTGCGCGTACAGACATCTGTCGTAAAGTCAGCCGCGATCATCAGCACGCTCCGCAGCCTCTACGCTGACGCGACGGAGACGAGCGTACGCTACGTCAATGGTAAGCACGGCTTTTCGTTCCCCATCAAGGAGCGCTCGCGTATCGTCGAGTCCCGCATCGGTGACAACACGGTTACGCTCGCCCCGGAAGGCATCCAGGCCGAGCTCCTCGAGAACATCAGCGCTATGAAGCCAACCGAGCAGACGTTTGAGCCGACGCCGATCTTCACGATCCGCACGGGAGACCCAACGACCGACAAGGACTGCGAGACGAGCCTTGAGAACTGGATGGCGCGGCTCCGCTCGGAGAGCGCCCGTGCGGATGTTAAGATGAACGAGCTCCGCTACGAGAAGTTCAGCGCGTTCGAGTGCGTGACGTTCACGCAGAAGGAGATGCAGGAGACCGGCCCGGGCAAGAAGGACGAGCACCTGGCGAAGATTTTTGTCCTCGTCAATGCGGGCAAGACCTTTATGCTCCGCTGGGAGACCCCAACCGAGGTCTGGAAGAAGTTCGAGCCCAAGCTTGAGCGCATCATAGACGACTTCCGCTTTGAGACCATCGAGCTATAACTTTAGTTGCATATACCGTGTTTGACCATCATTGAGTAATTAGAATCATTTGCGTATCCGGTGTCAAGCTAATTCTTTTTACTTTTGCTCTCTTCTATAGTGCCATGGGTATTGAAGGACTGAGCCGCGTGCTGGGCGAAAACGCGCCAGAGGGCCAAAAGTTCGTGACGATGAAGAGCCAATTTGGTCGGCGTATCGCCATTGATGCGAGCTGCACGCTCTACCAGTTTCTGATCGCCCTCAAAGGCTTCGAGGGCGGCCAGGGCACGGAGCTCACGAACGACGAGGGTGAAGTGACGTCGCACCTCGTCGGCCTTTGGAGTCGGACGATTCGCATGCTGAGCGAAGGCATCAAGCCGATCTACGTGTTCGACGGAAAGCCACCAGAGCTCAAGTCGAAAGAGCTGAAAAAGCGCAAGGAGCGAGCCAAAGCCGCCGCCGAGCAGCTCGACACTGCGGGCGAGGAAGTCGCCGACGCAGAGCTTGAGAAGCTCGCTAAGCGCACAGTGCGCGTCACACCAGAACAGACGGCCGACTGCATCAAGCTCCTTCAGCTGATGGGCGTGCCCGTCGTGCAGGCCCCCGGCGAGGCTGAGGCGCAGTGCGTTGAGCTCGTCAAGAGCGGCAAGGCGTGGGCGGTCGGTACAGAGGACATGGACGCGCTCGCTTTCGGGGCGCCCCGTATGCTCCGCCACCTGACGTACTCGTCGAGTGCCGCCCGCAGGCAGCAAACGTTTGGCGATGGAATCATCGAGTACGACCTCGAAAAGGTCCTTGCGGGTATACAGATGTCACAAGCAGAGTTCGTCGATCTGTGCATTCTGCTGGGGTGCGACTACACGAGCAAGCTTGCTGGCGTCGGGCCTGTACGTGCACTCGAGGGCATGCGCCAGCACAAGAATATCGAGGAGTTCATCGAGTTTCTCCGCTCAAAAGCGAAGAGTGCAGAGACGTTCGATGAGAACGTCGAGCGATTTGATTACATTGCCGCACGGGAACTTTTTGCGAACCCCGATGTCACGCCCGGCGCTGAAATTGAGGTCACATTTGCTCCCCCAGATGTTGAGGGGCTCAAGAAGTTTCTGATAGAGGAAAAGCGCTTTGCCGAAGAGCGGATCATGAAGGGCATCGAGAAACTGCAAAGTTTCCGGCAGGAAAAGACACAGAAGCGGCTGGAGAGCTTCTTTGGCGGGTCGAAGGCAGTCAAGTCAGAGCGCCCACAAGAGGACACACCGAAAGCCAAGAAGGCAAAGGCATTCACGCCCTCGGGTAAGCTACAGAAGCGTGACTTTAAAGGAGGCAAGAAGCCCGTGCGGGAGGTGTAAATCGTGGACCATGTCTCTGTTCCAAGCATTCGTAAGCGTAATCATTCTTTTTCAATTTTTTGTTTCTATTGCTTAATTGCATGCACTCCTAGTCGACGCAGATGAATTATCAACATGCGAACAGCGATGCATTCGCAGCATCAGCTTCACAGCAGCTTAAATCTACGCCTCGCATGGGCCTGTGTGATGTGACAAATGTCTCGACGGCGACTCGCCGAGAGCTTTTTCATTCCCTCAAGCCTGAAAAAGAGCCATCCATTCCCACTTTTTCGTTCAGTGAGCATGTCAACGAGAACGACACTAAAAGCGACAGTGACGAAGAGTATCCCCCTGTTGAGTTTTTCCATCGAGAGCCTGTGCGCTCTTCGAAAGAGCTTTTCAAAATTCTGATCGCCGATGAGCTGAAGAAATTTCCAGATGCTTTGCGACCAGAAACAGCGGTAATGGCCCCCTTACTCCTTCCAGGGGAGCAGTTGTGAATTTTTTTTAGTTCAATGTAATCCTACAAACCACACCATCTACATTTTCCTTTGATACATCAATTCGAATAACCATGAGTAGCAAGCAGCTCTACATTCTGTACGAATCGCCGACGGGCTACGCCATCTTTGAGCAGTCCAACGCCGAAGAGATCGGAATCCGCGACATCGCGCTCCAAAAGTCCTACACCGACTTCTCTGTTTTCAAGACTGTCGTGAAGCTGACCTCTTTCGCCCCGTTCCGCACAGCTGAGGAGGCCCTCGAGAACTGCAACTGTGTGTCTGAGGGCTCAGTATCGGACTACCTCCGCAACTTCCTCTCCATGACGTTTGAGAAGCCCCTGAAGAAGATGCGCAAGCGCGCCGCTGACGACAGCGTCCAGGCCGCGCCATTCACGCTCGGCGTGTGCTCACCGGTGCTCGGTGGAACGGTCCATGAGATCCTGTCCATTCCAGTCATCTCGAACGAGCACGTGCTCGAGATGAATCGCTTCATCCGCCTCCATATCGGCAAGTACTTGCCGAACCACAGCGAGGGCGATATTGAGCGCGCACAGCTTGGTCTCACCCACGCGTACAGCCGCAACAAGGTTCAGTTCAACGTCAACCGCGTCGACCAGATGATTCTCCAGTCCTCCGCGCTGCTCGAGCACATGGATAAGGGCATTAACCAGCTTGCGATGCGCGTCAAGGAGTGGTACGGCTGGCACTTCCCAGAGCTCGTCAAACTCGTCCCTGACGTCGTGCCTTTCGCAAAGATCGCGCTCGTGCTCGGTGACCGCAACCTGTCCGAGGGCAAAGAGGGCCTACGCGAGGCGATTGAAGAGATCCTCGCTGCGTCCTCGCTCGATGTCAGCCTCGTAGATAGCATCCTCGAGACGTCGCGCACGTCCATGGGCACCGACGTTTCTGAGATCGATATGCTGCAGATCACGACGTACGCGCAGAAAGTCATCGATCTTGTGACCTACAAGACGCGCCTCTACGAGTACCTCTGCGGCAAGCTCAAGATCATCGCGCCAAACCTGACGACGCTCCTCGACGAACGCCTCGCTGCGAAGCTTATCAGTCACACCGGCTCTCTTAAGAACCTTGCAAAGTCTCCGGCCTCGACCATCCAGATCCTTGGTGCAGAGAAAGCGCTCTTCCGTGCGCTCAAGAAGAAGGGCAAGACGCCGAAATATGGGCACATCTTCAACTCAACGTTCATTTCCCGCGCGTCCAAAGAGAACAAGGGGCGGATCTCGCGGTACCTCGCAAACAAGGCTGCACTCGCGTCCCGTATCGACTTCTTCATGGACTCCAAGCCGACTGCCATCTTCGGGCAAACGCTCCGCGCACAGCTCGAGGAGCGACTCGCCTTCCTCCACGCTGAGGACAAAGAAGCCGCACGCCCCCGCTCGAACAAGGAAGCGATCCAGGAGGCTATTCAGCAGTATAGAGAAGCCCTTGAGCGGCGCCAGAAGAAGAAGGAGAAGAAGCAGCGTGCCGAAGCAAAGGTGGAGGCGTAGCGTCTCCTCGTTTATATGCTAATTATGGAAATGTATGAAAACTGAGAACTGACACTTCTTTTATACGTGCAATGTACTTTTTTTACACTTTGACGCTACACACTTCTCATGCCGCCAAAGTTCGACCCTAACCAGGAACACAAACTCGTTGTCCGCTGCGTCGGTGGTGAGCCGGTGAGCACCGGTACCCTCGGTCCGAAGCTCGGACCCTTCGGTCTCCCAGCGAAGAAGGTCGGTGACGACATCCAGAAGGCGACCAAGGACTGGAAGGGCCTGAAGATCACGTGCCACCTCCTCATCAAGAACAGACAGGCTGAGGTCAAGATCGTGCCAAGCGCCGCCTCGCTCGTCATCCGCGCGCTCAAGGAGCCCCCACGTGACCGCAAGAAGGTCAAGAACATCAAGCACAGCGGCAACATCTCGTACAACGACGTCCTCGCCATCGCGAAGGAGCTCCGCCCACGCTCGATGGCCCGCGACTCTGCCGGCACCGTCCGCGAGGTCCTGGGCACCTGCCAGTCCGTCGGCTGCACCGTCCAGAACATCCCACCACACACCCTGATTGAGCAGATCCAGCTCGGCAAGCTCGAGGTGCCAGAGTTCTAAGTGCACAGACGCTATATCGAAGATAGATAAATCAAGCGCTTAATAAGCATCTTTGTGTTTGTCGATGTGCGCATTTCATCCTCACCTCCAATTTTTGTTTAAAGAAAAACAATGACAGACTGAGTCTAATGCTGATGCTTTGGAAGCGCAGTACAGCGTATGCTGCGAGCCATTTTCAAACTAGATTTCGGTGTGCCCCAACGGGTTGTTGCAGGCCCTTTGATTTTGGTCTGCGAGTGCTATGCGTCACTCGTATTCTCCCTGAGAAAGACACCGAGTTGCAGGCTGCAGACGACACAATGCGTATACACGAGTCCGCGTGGAACTACGGTATAAAAGACTCTCGCCTGGATAAGCTCAAAGAGGTGATGCAAACCGATGGCGACGAAACCAGACGTATTCTAAGCGATCTGGAAATCCCAGGCGAGGACTCCGCCAAGTGGGTGCGGGCTTTCCTCGAACTGTCGTGGACGTTTCAAGGCGAAAACTACTTGGGCTATCCGATCGGGCTCGCAGTACATGGCTGGATCCTCGCTGGCAATGCGGATCAGCTTACTGGTACGCATTTTGTCAACTTCTGCCGGGCCCTTGAGCATGCTGTAGATCCGGGCGAGCTCAAAGACTTTTTGTTCGCTGTGCTTTCACCACATCTCGTACGCACAACTTTTCCGGAGAGCATGGCGCACTTACTTCGCTTTCTCCTGCTTTGCTCCGAGGGCGAAAGTGTACCCGAAGGTCTCAAGACGGGAATTCAAAAGCATCTCACTTTACTTTGGCATGGCTTTCATTTTGTTGACGGCTGGGTCGCTGAGAAGCAGTGTGTAAACCGCTTATACTCGTATGCAAGGTGCTTCCAGAATGCTATCGCTCTCGGTGTGCCCGTACGTGACATTATTGAACGTGATCTCGTCATGACAGCAAAGTTCGTGAATTTATGCCGCGCGGAGGTGATGGCACTTCTTGATTTCTATTTGCTCGAAGAGTGCACTCGATTCAGCCTTTCTCGCTCGGCAAGCACGGAATTTCAGAAGAAAGCATTGCGATCTGTAGCATTGCGTGAAAACTTCTGTGAGCCGTCTTTTGAGATGATTGCTCGAAATAGTGTCAGAAAAAAAGAGTTCCCGGCACTTGGTCCATCCGTGGCTGAAGTCTTATTAACGATCTTGAATAGCATACTTCGAGAACATAATGATACGGCATTTAAGACCCTTTTAAGCGCCATCAGGGGTATGCTTGTGGAGATCTTGACAGTGCATCACATGCGATATGAATTTCGCATAATATTTCCCGACGATGGTACACGTCCACTAGGATTAAAAGGTTTTACTGACTTCCTGCTCAATGCGATGCAAAATGGGCTTGAAAAGTATGCACTCTATCCTATGCTTCGTATTTTCTCACACCACTGCTTTGCTTTGCATCGCAGGGGGCGAAAAAGCTTCGAGAAGTATGATAAAGTACTCAAGCACATCACCCAAACGCTTCTTATCCTGGCTGATGCAAATTTTATTCTTAATGTGAGCAATCGAAGCACAGAAACTCAGTACAAATGTGCTACCGACGTACCTTGTGACTTCCTTCGGCATATCCATATCAACAATCCCAAAGCGTTCTCAGTACTCATTGGCAGCAAAAGTATAAAAAAGTCACCATATCTCAGCTGGCTGACTATCGAACAACAACTTGCCCTTTTGAAGTGCTGTCGTGCTAAACTCTTCTATACACCACCTCTCCTCAACACCCTCGCACACTGCGCATCGAACATCCAAGACTCACCCTGCTCATTTGCATCCTTTGCTTGGCCACTTTACTTGCTCTTGCAAATGAATGCACAAACGCCGCTCTTGCCTAGCACTCATGAATCGATTCTTAAGAAAATAGCCAGTGTGCTCACGTCATCGATCCCTCCTCTTGACGAAACACAACTGCTTCGCCTCATTCGAGATGCCGCACGCGCTGGGATTTGGGATGATATTGTTTCATGCGCTCTTCAAAATGCCCTGCAAGGTTTGCCACTCAAAGTAGTTTCGAGAGAAACTATCTGGAAGTATTGCTTACTACATGCTCACGCCCTCGAAGAAGGCCGAAAGATAGACCTTCCGAAGAGCTACTTGTTCAGCGTTTTCAACTTCTGGTACGGAGCACTCCAGAAGCGCGATCAAATCTCTTCATATGCACCATTTTTGCCGGAGCTTGTGCTACTCGTGAGTCGCCTGAAAATCAACGCGCAAACTCTGACGAAGCTCACTGAGGTTTGCCACATTATGCTGCATTACACAGATGGGTGTGCTCGTGTAGCAGTAGCGGTCCTGGGCGTCTACACGCGGCAAATACTTCCTCCAACATCTTCTAGCTCGTATGAGGACATAACTGCAGGTCGAATCCTGCCGAAAAACCAAAGTCTTACCTCAACAGGCACGTGGCTTGACCCAGTGCAGGTTGGGCGCTTCATTGAGCGCTATGTCAAATTCCTTCACGTGAAAAAGGAGGGCGAAGACAAGGCTGTGCATCTACGATCAGAGGTTCTTACTGCATTCGAGCTATGCGTCGCCCTCCGTCATAGCTCTCCAGCCATCGACGCACTGATTGACTTCGGACTGAAATTGAATTGCCCCATTGTCAGCATAGAAATATGCCGAATATCGCTCGCATTTAGTAAGCCTATCAGCCCATCTGTAGCTGCGGCGCTCTCTGATACGATTGGCTCTCCCTTTTTGAGCCACGATAGCTTAGACACATGGCCATCTGCTTCATCAGCGCGCATCACCATTAAAAGCCTTGTGCCGCTTCTTTCTAGTTTTTCCCGGCATGGGGCAGTCCGGCATCAGGCTCTTCTTACGAAGACAGTGCAGCACATCCAAAAGCTCATTGACAGCGCGACAGCAAACGAAGTGCGATTTTTGCTCGACCTTTTTCGAACAGAAGGCTCTGTTATCGAACCCTTGATAGATCGCTCAACTTTTGCAGAAATGCAGACTTCGCTCATCAAAGAAGTGTACAAGCGCACAAACAATGATACAGCAACCATCGAAATGGTACTTGATGTCATTCAGTGGAATATTGGCACAACAGAAACATCATATGACGCTGAGATACACCGCTGCCTGAGCTACGTCTCTGCGTTCCTTGAGAAAGAATTAAAAGCTACTGCGAGCGGCCACATCGTTACTATCCTGCAGATGATGGCACGCAGCGGATGGAGGTACGACCGCATTCTTCGACGCACCCTTCCGCTGTTTCTGGAGACGCCAGTAAAGAATGTATATGACGTGACCGCTGTGCTCTCTGCTTTGCGCAAAATCGATATTCACGAGCTTTTTACTCGCACTGAGTGTATCGCCCTCATCACTGCGCTATGTGCCAAGCTTGAGCCGATGACAGCGCTCAGCAGCCGCCTTGTCGGCTCTATTCTCACTTCGCTGAGTGTGCTCATCCAGACTGCGATCGGCTCCACACCAGAAATTCAGGCCTCAATCGAGCGGCTCTTTGGCCACTACACTGTAATAATCCACAACGAAGTGCATTCTATGGACTGCATTACGCTCTCTGCGATCCTCGTCGCGTGCACGAGGCTTGGCCTATCTCATCATCGAGAAGTGATCGATGTGCTCTTAGAACGGTCAACCGAGCTCCCGTGGGCAAAATTTCCCACGCAGACCGTGCATCTGCTCCACGCGACGGCGCAGATCCGCCCAGAGCACGACATTCTGCTCTACCTAATGTTCGCTGAAGAATTAGCATTCGCCATTCGATGCATTATTGATCAAGCTTCGAGCTACAAGAACCTGCACGATGCTACGCACCAAATCATGAATGCGAACCCGGGGGTGAGCTTTCAGGACAGCCCTGTTGCAGCGCTTGTGTTCGAGAGGATCCCGGAACCGGCTATTAGCGCTCAAATGAGCATTGGTGACCCAATAGATGGCGATCAGTAGTAATAATAGCAAAATAGAGAGATAAATTACTTTTTTGATCCCAGGCCCGTTCGAATTAGCAACTTACTCTATGTATCCGACACTCTTTGGGCCCTTGCCACTCACTCACAGTAATGTTAGTTGTTTTCACCGCCTGATTTTATTAAATGCGACGATCCTTCTATCGCCTTGCATCCACTGGCGCAGCATGGATCGATGAATCCATGAAGAACGAGACATCACGGAAGCTACAGATGCAGCCAGAACCCGTCGTCCAGCCGATGAAAAACGCGATGCCTTTTGCTGAAGATGTGCACGAAGTGGTGCCTGATGAACTGAGTGTGCCAAAGAAGGCAGTTAAGAAAAAGAGGAAGCATCTTCGGATACCAATGATCAAACCTGTGGACGAAAATAAGCTTCTGCTACCACGCGAGGACATTCTTGCCCAAGAAGCGGCGATCATCCGAAAGACTTACGAAGGTGTCGACGTGCGCTCACCAGCGACGCTGCCAACGAACCACCAGATCCCAGGCACCATCCCAAAAGGGAACATATCGTGGCGTGATAAGGTGCTCGCTGTCTCGGACTTTATCAGCGGCCACCTCGCGCACCACGTGATGATGGAGGAGTGGGCTGTGCTCTTTGACCTCGAGAACCTCGACATCGAAATCCGCTACTTCTTGTGGATCATCCACCTGCAGTTAATATCAAGGCGATCGCTCACGATTCCGGTCGAAAAGTGGGCACGCCGCCGTGAGGTGCTACAGGAGATCCAAATTTCCATGAAATCCAGCTGGGAGGAGAGTTGCACGCAGGTTCTCGGCAGGGCGCCCCTCGAGCGGCACAAGGCGTACCTGATGGACATGTACTACGTCGTGGCGATGAACTTTGAAGAAGCGCTCAGTGGCACGGCGCTCAACGCCAAGCTGAGTAATTCGAAAGAAATCGTCCCATCGACGACCGACAGCGACTCCCTCGAAAATGGCAGTGACATGGCTCTCTTCAGCTTCTTTCATCGGTTTATTCCCTACGTCCGCCCTGAGGACCTGCCAGTGTACAGTCTGTACCGCCTCGTGCACTATGTGCGTTTCCACATGGCGCTCCTCGACCGGCTCTCGGATGAGGACATCCTGAAGGGTAACTTTAATTTCATCAACCCGATGAGCAACTCTATCTGTGAATCGTACGAAGACGTTCCGCTCAGCTAACCTGCTTTTGCGTTTGCATGGACTGTGCGAGTGGCCTTTTCGAGCATTTTTCACTTAACTTGTACTTCTTATCTTCATGGTATCCAATGGATAGCGACGACCTGCGAAACTTCGCGTCGGACAGCGATGATAATGACTCAGCAGATTATTCGTACGGCCAACGCAATAATATCTGGAAAACAACGAATAGCGCAGTCGAGCAAAAGATCGACGCTGTACCGTCCTTTTTCGAGACGAAATCTATGTACGCAGCACTCCACAAAACGGGCAACGCAGCGACGCCTCATTTGACCGGCGGCTTTTGCTATTATCTTGGCGTTCTCGATGGGCCAGAGGGAACGCCGCTCGCTCCAGGGCACAAAAAACGACACCTTGTATTCCTCGACAAGCGACTGCGCTCCACTGCCAAGAGGGACTTCTGTCTTCTGCTAAAAAAGTACGAGCTCACGCTCGCAGAGCTTCTGCGGGTGTACATCTCGTGCATGTACTTCGGTGATACTGACGCGAGCCGCCCCGAGGTGTCCAAGTGGTACGGAACAGACGAGACAGTGGACGCGGAAGGGCCAGGAACGCGCTACACCCCTTTCCAGCAGTTTTCGCACCACAATGCGGCATACATCTCTGAAGTCGCAAAGCAGATGTGTCCAGAGGGCGTTTACCAGATCAACCCTGAGGACACGAAAGGGGATGTCATACTCGAGACAGACGTGCGCTATGCACTAGAGACAGTTCTATGGAAGCTCATGCCTGATGTAGAGAAGGCTTCATATCAGCACTAAGCATCACGAGGTAAATGGGAAATGGGCTGTTTGTATTGACGAAGCTGCAGCTTGCTGTAAACGAGTTAGCATGGAGGAGAGCTTGCTCGGGTACACTAAAGTAAGCTGTACATTGTAACGAATAGCCAACGATCTTTGAAGAGTCGTAATAATTTTCTTTTAGACTACACTCATATTGTAATATGGCCCACCTATGAACCCGAGTGAAGTATACCCAACTCACCCGCGCACAGATTCAGTAGAAAATCTGCCACAAAATAACCAGGCACCTGCAGCAGCTGAAGATAACACACAGCGCCTCAAACGAACGCAGCATGAAGTCCGCCGTCTCAACCAGGAGAGCATGGCCATCATCGATGCACTTCGAGAGCAACGCCGTACGCTTGACACAACCAGCGCACTGCAGAGCATCATTAACAAGATCCAAGGCGCTTCTGACCTGATACGTTACTCAGAGAAGTCGCACTTTCAGAACAGAGCGATCGCTGTCTTTGGCGTTATCGTATGGCTGGCCGCGATCTGCTACATACTGTGGGGAAACCCGTGGTGGCTTTGACGCATAAAGCTTAGCGATTCTCTATAAAGTGAACAACTCAAAATTCCTTTGTTTCATTCTTTCCAACTACGCGAATGGAAGACACTCAGCTGTATGAGGCGGACAGCAGCGGCCACGAGACTGCAACGAGTGGAAATGACATCTATGCTGACCAAAAGAGCTACGTGATGGAACTCGTACGAGCAAAAGAGTTCACACTTGATGTCCTTCTTGAGGCACTTGCCGCGCAAGCCTCGATTCTGCAAGATATTCAGGAGGCGAAAGTGGTGGCATCTGCGCTCTTGAAGAAGCAGAAGAAGCGACCACCGAAGGCTGTAGATGCAAAAGCGACACGGCATCCACTCGTTGATTTTCTGCACACGCTCCTGGTTGATTTCTATGCAGAGCGCCGATTCTGTTTTGCGTTTTTGCCACCAAAAGAGCGACTGCGCCTCCTCGAGACGTTTGATGAGCTCTGCGGAGCGTCGGCACTTTTCACTGGCATCTCCATGTTCGTTGCACACAGCGTTCTCACAGATAATATGCTACAGATCATTCGATCACCTGACCAACTGTACAGCCGCATACCGAATCTCATGCGCGCAGATTCTGCACAGATTCATTCACACACAGCTAAACTCTTAAAAACGGCACATCACATCGACGGCCATCTCGATCTTCTTGGAATCCCAAAAGAATCGGGCTTTACTGAGAACCTGAATGAGGTTTACGAAGCACCAGCAAGGTATGCAGCGAGCAAATCAGCTGATGCAAGCATACTCACCGGTATTTTTGACAGGTGAAGTGAATGACTCTGTCAGACCCTACAAAGAGACCACAAACGAATGCATTATATCTACTTATTTTAGAAAATCTTCTCTAATTCGTACATGACCCGCCGAGAGCCTTCATTCTAGCACTGCTGACAAAATATGAAAAACGATCACTTGATGCAAACATGGAATCCAAACCTACTTCTATGCATTCTGTCCGCTGTTCTTGTCAGTGTCTACGCACCAATCGATTTTAGAGCTAAGTGCTTCATCGCCTGGGTTATTCCCTTCGCTTTTCAATACTCTGCGCAATCTATCAAAGGAATGTCCATCATGAAACAGCTGGCTGATAGAAAGGTATACAGGCGGCTTACTACTGCTGTATTCGAGCTTTGTACCCTACTGTGCTTCTTTTATTTCTGTGATCGGACAGAATACATCCAAAAGTCACCACGAAAACACTCACTCACTGCTTTTCTTCTTGTTTGTGATATCGCGTGCATCGCTGCTGCAGCTTCACTGTGTTTCTTCCAAAAAAAGTCAAGCCAGGGGTATTCGCCTCAAGTGGGCATTCTGAGTAGGGACCAGACAGAAGAGTGGAAGGGATGGATGCAACTGCTTATCCTTTGGTATCATTACTTTCAGGTGCATGAGGTCTATCCGATCATTCGCGTCTGTATTGCCACTTATGTTTGGCTCACGGGCTTTGGAAACTTTCGCTACTTCTATGCGACAAATGACTTCAGCCTCCGCAGGCTGCTGCGCATCATTTGGCGAATAAACTTTTTTCCGTTATGCCTCTGCGCTCTATTTAGAAACCAGTGGATGCTGTACTACATCTGCGCTCTGCACACGGTATTCACGCTCTTTGTGTACGCGACATTGGCCTGTTTTTCGAAAAAGAATTCAAACCCGCTCTTTATGAAATTAAAGCTATTGGTCGCCTTTCTCGTAGCAATCCTACTATGGGATGTCCTTCCTCGCACATATGCGAATAGCCTTTGGTCGCCCCTCAAGCCTGTTCTCCAGTTCCAGCATCTTCGTGGTTTCCATGTGAACGACTGCATGCACGAGTGGATATTTCGCTCAAAGCTCGACCACCTGGCGTGGGCTGCTGGGATGGTATGTGCGTACTATCTGCCAGAAATAGAGCGGGTTATCACATACCTGCAGAAAAGCACTTTTCGGCAAGCTCTCACGCTTGCAAGCATGGGAAGCACGCTTACTTTTTACTGGTGGAATGTGCGACACATGGATAAGTTCGCGTATAATCGCATACATCCTATAATTTCTATCGTGCCAATTCTCAGCTACATTGCTCTTCGAAACCTGAGCAAAGGTGCGCAGCAATCGTCGGTGCCACTCTTCAAGCGTGTCGGCTCGATATCTCTCGAGTGCTACGTGGCGCAGTTCCACATCTGGATGGCGACAAAGGTGCCAAACGGCTCGCCACACTTCATTCTATCGCCACTCGCGCAAGCATATCACTGGATGGCCGACTTCGTACTTTTCTCCGCAATTCACTTCTTTTGCGCCTATAGAATTTTTCGTGTAACAGAAATCCTCAAAGATATTGTGATCCCATCGACAGCCCCTATGAAATAGAGAATCCTGCATAGATTGTTGCTCTTGTTGCTTCTTTCGATAATTTCATTATAGTCTTTCAGCTTTTTGAACAATGAAGCATGCGGCGATGCCACCCCTTTTTATTTCAGTCTGATTTCTGTGACGAAGCAACAGCAAGACTGTATCGGCAGGGCAGCAGGATTCGCGATCAGCCAGGGCCTCTGTACACGCCACAGGACTTTGTTACACTGTGCCAAAAAGCCCTACAGCTCTTTCTCCCACCAAATGTGACAAACTTCACGCTGCCAGAGCTTGCCATTATGCTGAAGCGCTCAGACAAATATTTCTCCCCAAAGCAGTACGGTAGCCCTGATCTCCGCTCGCTCCTCCAACACTGCAAGTTCGTCGGCTTCGCCCGTGGGCGATACCACGTTGTGCGGGACTCACACAGCTCTCGTCGGCCGATCATCATGGACAATTCAACGTGGTCATACGTCGAGCCAATGTCACCGCAAAGCAATAGAGCCATGTCTGGGCCCAACGCGCCATTCGGTGACCCGTACTCACCACGCCCTCGATATAGGCCCGGCTCACACACAGCGCTGAGCCTAAAGCTTTCTCGGATGACTATGAAAAAGCCAAAAGCAAAGCGCAATCATGAGTGGAACGCCGGTATGGAAAGCAATGACAACACACTGCACAGTATTGAAAGTGAGCTCAGTCCGCCAGGTCGAGACGGTTTCGGGTCAAGTTACCGGCCAGAGCCCGAATTCGATAATTCGAAGTTTTACAAAGATGATAAATTTTGATCTGCTTAATGCGATATGCTGTGGTGCACAACAACCCTTATCGGGTTTCTCGCCTGGAAGTAAGACATATTTTTTTATAGCATAGTGAATGCCTCTCTCAGGCCTATTCTTTTCTTAAATAATGACTGCTGACGAAAATTCTTGTAGCCACGCCGAAGAAATGAAAATCGAAGACAATACGAGCATCGAGCTTTCTCCGGAACGCACTGCCGAGATCGTCGATATGGCCGCAGAAGGGGTCGTTGAACAATTCGCAAAAGTCAAAAAAGACATCGCACAGCAAATCAGTACTATGAGCGAATTTTTGCGGACCCTCGAAGACAGCCTCATCGATATTGACAAATACTTATCAGGTAAATGATCCCGAATCAACTGTTTATGACGAAGTGAATATATGATTACACCACAACCCTTGCAACATGACCATAGGATGCTCAAGAAAGTCAATTTTCGTCATTCTGCTAGCTGCGAATCAACTTATTCATACCTTTTTTTTTTGTACTGCTCGGATGACAAAAGGAAAGGGGAAAACACCGGGGTCAGGTGGCCTCATGAAGCATATTACACGGCGCCCGCACAAGGAACGCCTGCAGCCAGAGGAGCGGCGGCACCTGGGCCATCTCGAGAAGCACCGCGACTACAAAAGCCGCGCCAAGCTCCACCATATGAAGGAGGCCAAGGTCAAGGAGCTCGAGCGCCAGGTCGCTGAGCGCAATCCGGACGAGTTCTACTTTGAGATGATCCACAGCTCTGTAGACGGCAAGTCCGGAAAGCACGTGGCTGGCAGCGACAAGAAGCGCACGACCACGCAGCAGATAGCACTCAACTCGAAAGACATCATGTACTTGGAATACCGACGAAACATGCTCCGCAACGACATTCAGAAAATGCGCGAGAAGCAGGCTGTCTTCCTGCCGTCGTCCGGCCTCGGCGTCGAGTACAGGGCGAAACGAGTGGAGTCGCATGTTTCCCGCGTCGAGGAGGGAAACAAAAGCCGAAAGCGACCGATGCCTGAGGTTTGCATGCACACAAAGTTTACGCACGCGTCAGACGAGGACTTTCAGCGTGACGAGCGAGAAAGCTCAGAAGTTAGAGAACACAGCAAGGCTCTAGAGTGCGAAATAGATGATGATGAAGCTTCTGCGCATGAGGTAGATGAAACTGAAGATGCAGATGACAGCGCCAAGGATCTCCACGCACTTGAGAAGCTCTACAGCCGCATTGATCGCGTTCTCGGTAAGCTCCGACTCCAAACGAATTTGATCAAAAAAGGCCGTCGGCGAAAGATGAACTCTTCGACTGAGGACAAGCCAGTGTACAAGTGGACCACTACTCGCCGTCGTAACTAGTCCATTAATTTTTGATATCTGTTCGTAAATACAGCCCGCAATATACTTGTCTGTCACTGTCTTATTATAAAAAAAATGTATACGTTTCAGCGTCGGCCAACAAATCTCGCAAAAACTTTGTACAGTTCAGCAGGGCGTACTGTTTTCGCAAAGCTCTCATTGCTCGATCACCTCTGTGACCCACAGCAGTATCCACTTTGGCACAGAAAGCTCCCAGAAACTTTACTCATGCTCCCAGAAGTCAAAAGTGCCGTCGATTCATTTAAGCAGCAAAAATTTTCTGTGTGCGACACAGCGCTCGAGCGTGCTGCTGAGATCATTGAGAGCATCCCGCAAATGCACGCTTATGGGGCGCAGATTGCACTCGGTCGCCTCCACTGTGCGCTCGACCTGAATATGCACATCATTGAGCCGAGTAAATGGCGAGCAGTTGCGCTCCGTGCATTGCACTGCATAGCGGAGATTGCTCGCTCCACAGATCTGAATGATATTGATGAAGCCACACTTGTGCGATGGATGGCGCACGCAACACTTTTCTCGCACAAGAGCCAGGACAAAACAGTCAGCGAATTCGTGCCAGAGGCTGTCACAAAATTAGAAGCGAAGAAATCTGCGCGGACACGCCGAGTGCGGTTCATGCGGTCGCTTGCTTCTCTCTCTACAGACGGATACGCCATTGCGTTTCCGAGCGAAGTCTTTGCTAACGCTGCTACCTACTGCCCAAAAGCATTTTCGGGCGCTCAAAATTCGAAGAAAGCAGCCGAGCCATCATTCGATCAGTTCCTAGAAAGCATCACGCTAGCCGCCGCAGAGTTACACAACGCTTCGCCCTCAAAATCTTTTCAGTCACTCTTCACTGCCTCGGCACATCTTTCTAAGCAAGCTTCTGAGAGTGAGAGGCACCAGCAGATACTCGAGTGGCTCACAAATGGCATACAATGCTGCGGAGAGGCTCAAAAACCGGTTGAAGGAAAAGCTGATCGCAATGTTCAGAGTGAGAATAAGGAAACGCCGTTTGAGATTCAGCCCGAGCTCTACGTCGCGATGTGCCTCTCGATCAACGGCTGTCCACTCGAAACGATGCAGCAGGCGCTTAAAGCCAGCAAATCGCTGCCAGATGAAAAAGCAGACACGCGAGAAATTCTCACTGCTATGTGCCTGCGCGGGCTCGCCCTCAACTACCAGTACAACTATGTGTATTTTTCTGGGCTCTACAACAAGGCCATCCAGCACCTCGAGGCGTGGCTGAAGCGCAGGCAGTTGCCCGACGCAGCTGTCGATGCGATTGTGAATAAACAAATGCGCGCTGAGTACGTGTGCCTGCTGCTGGACCTCGGGCAGCGCAAAGAGGCAGAGTCGCTCAAGCGGCGCTACGGCATTCCGTAATTTTTATATCCATCACCACATCTTTACCTTAATTTTTGAATACAACTACTGTCTTCAAGTCTTATACTTTTGTCAATGCGAGTTGCATGGACGCCTCGACGTTAAAAAATCATCGATCGTATGCATTGCTTGAAAAGCTTTCCAAGGGGTCTACAGGCACGCAACTGTACAAGGCAGAATGTCTGCACACAAAGCGCTTGTATGCAGTGCGCCTCGTCGAGCTGCCCGTAAAAAAACTGCACAGCATCCGACAGCTGTACAAAAAGCTTGCGGATATTCCATGCGCACAGATACTTCCACTCGTTGATAGCTTTGTGACATGGCTGCCACTCAAGCTAAGCCGTGAGCTCATCGAAGACAGAGAGGGCGCACAGATCTTTACTGCAAATGATCTGGGTGCATCACCGCAGCACGCAGTCATTTCGCCGATTTCTGGCATCAGTGAAAATGCAGCCCTCAGCGACGTGCAGCATGAAAAGGGCATTTGCCTTATATTTCCATTCTGTGGAAATGGCTCGGCTCATAAAATTTCGAACCCATCCCATTCTTTTGCCGCTGATATTCTACGTCAAGTCACACATACACTCCGCCTTGTGCACGGAACGGGCCTCAGTCATGGCAGCCTGGGCGCCCGCAGCATCGTTTTTGACGGAAACCTTCGTGCATGGCTGACGGGGTTCGAAAAGCAACTTTGCGAGCCTGTGCTTACGAACACTGCAAGATGTCGTGCGCTCGATGATCTGATAGAGAATTGCGGGAGTCTCACATTCTACGACAATGCTGCAATAGTCGACGAAATGTCACCGCCAGAGGCAGGCGATGCAGAAGGGTTTTCACCTGCGCTTGACGTATGGTCGCTGGGCTCGCTTGCCTATCGATTATTTGCGGGGCGGTCATGGCTCGAAGCGTTGAGCTTAACTGAACGAAGGCAGCTGTTTCTCAGCCAAACAGCGCCGAAGCTCACTGGTGACGCGTACCCAATCGAGATAAAATACCTTATCGTATGCTGCTGTAATAGCACCCCACAAAAGCGTATGACTGCACAAGAAATACTGTCTTCTGGGCTCATTCCTCTCGAGTGTACGATGCGAAATGTGTTTCAGAGAGATTCCTACTGCATTCGTGCGAATCGCTCTGCAGGGGCTAAGAACCGCAGCAAAAGTTTTCATTCACCATTTCCACGCCGCAGCGCGTCAGAAAGGTCAAAGTCCACGTGTTCGAATCACGAGAATGAAATAGCGATTAATGTAGATGTCTTTATGGACAAGGCTGACTCGATTGATTCATCGAGATCTGCGAAACCCTCCCCCCGTGGCCCGCCGCCGACCATTGTGAATGCCATTGATGCTCTATTCAAGGTAGAAAAATCAGCAGCACGATACTTTTCGTGCGAAGCCCCGCCATACCCATCGTTCAATCGGTACAGCATCCGGGCGGTCGTCGAGGCCATTCACAAAGTTCGCCCAGGATTCGCTGAGGAACTCCGAGAGGCCCTCTACCGGATGCATGTGGACCGAGGGTATGCTCGATAGGTAATGGCCCTGCAGATCTCTCTGTGTACTCAAAATAGCCCTTAACTCAATTTAACATTTCTTCAGATATCATATCGTAACATGCGATGACATACAGCGATAAATCGTACAAGACGGGGCATGATGAGCTCGACAGGGAGATTATGGAGGCTTACGAGCGGCTCAAGAAGGAGGTGCCTATTCATCAGATGCGGCGCATTGAGCACCGGATCCATGACGGCATCTTTCAGCAAATGAAGGCCAACTCTGCAAAGGTCTGCAGCCGTATGAAGGACGAGTTTGCCACGTGTGTAAACGCAACCAGTATCCTCCAGTGGAACCAATGCCGGACGACGCACGACGCGTTGAACGAGTGCTACCGCGCGCAGAACTCCGAGGAGAACTACCAGCGAATTCGCCTGCAGTTCCTCAACGGGGAGCTTCACGAGCTCCACAAGCAGCGCCTGACGGCCAAGGTTGAGCTTTACAAGACGATGCTCCCCGGCGTACCTCTCCCTGAGGCTAAGTCTGAGATTTACGCAAAGACGCACGACAGCGACAGCAACATTGGGAATATTTACACAAACGAGCACGACATACCAGAAACGTAGCTGATCGGCTTTGCACAACAGCTTCGTACGAAGGCACATGAATTGTAAAATCTTTGCAATGGTAGCATACTCTTTGCATTTTGCATTCGTCTGCTCTCTGAGCTAACACGACTCGTTTACTTGTTTCTCTACCTTTCTTTCTTTTTTGACTCAGGGAAATGCACTGAGCGTCAGGCATGCGACGATTCCTCGAGCAGTACGGCCGGAGTGACTTCCTGATCCTCAAGGCGCAGAAACTGAGCGATGCGAAGCTCGAAGAGTATGCAAAAGAGGCCGCTGCGTTCGAGCTTGTACAGAAGTTCGTCTTTAGTGCTAATGTCTCAGCGCATCAGCTGGAGACGCACGTGTACCCCCGAATAGCGGCTAACATAAGCACCATTGAAATGCTTGATTTGAGCAACAACATGCTACGCGGGTCTCTTTCCGCACAGTGCCCTTCATGCAAAGACGCAATGCAGCGCTTCTCGTTTCTTAGCGAATGGCTCAGACATGCTGAAGCGGAACACCCCGCTGTCTGCGCCATCCATGCGCTGATCGATGTCCTCAAGCTCCCTGAGAACACCTACCTCGGTGTTTTAAAGCTCCGTGGCAACCCGCTGGGCAATGCTGGCGCGTTACTCCTGCTCCTCGCCATCGTGGACAACCCGTCGTCGAAAGTTTCTGTACTCGATCTTTCCAGGTGCGCTGTGGACAGTGACTGCGCGGCCGCCCTCAACTCGCTTCTCAAAAGAGTTCCAGCTAGTAAAAAGTTTTTCCTCAAGATGAATGGGAACAACATTGGTGCCGATGGGACGATTCAGCTCGCGCAGGGTCTTCCAGCGCACATCTCGCTCACCCTGTCAAAGAACAGACCGATGCCACAGAAGCGCACGCAGCAGGTGTCAAAGAGTAAATCCTGATGCTGTGAAGTTTTTCACTGTATTTTTTAAACGTTCACCGCATGGCTTACGAGCTTTGTCATTCTATTCATTATATGATCGCTCGTGCTGTCGCTCCATAATGCCTCTACCTACTGCACTTCGACTCCGAGCAGCGCGCAAGCCAATGCCCTATACACCCGCATGCACGATCGCAAGTGCCCTCTGTCGCTTGCTACACGCTGATGGACTCTTCTCTTGCCCCTTCCACATCCAGCGCATGCGGCACAGTGCGCTCTCTACGCTCCGGCCGCGTGACAGCAAAGTCTCAGTTTCGAGCGAGCCAGCGGCAAGCGAATCGGCATCCACCTCTGTTGCGTACCGCTGCCTCCGCAGCTGCCTCTCGCAGCACCTAAGCTTCAACGATGCAGCGGCCCTCGACCCTGACGCCCCTGAGGCAACGCAAACGAAGCGCAAAATCGAGATCGTCGTCAAGCCCTGCCACTTCCGCCTTCCCGACGGCAAGATGACATGTGTCTACAACGTCTACACTGGCATCAGCCAGCCGAGCCCGCAGGTACCCGCGCTCGACGCGCTGCCGCCTGAAGTTCCACCACACATGAGCAAGGACGAGGCAGGTGCCATCGTCGCGTCGAAGCCGATGACTTCGCTCCGCGTACGGCACACTGAAACGCAGCCAATAACAGAAAATCTCGACTGTTCCATATCGCTCATCCCCCAGATGCCGTGGAACCACGAGGACATGGTTGAGCTCAGCCACCTCGCGGCGCTGCGCTTCGCCTTCCCCGCGGCGTACGCGTCGCTCGTCGCGTCCATCCCGTCGCTCTCCCCCGCCGTCGAGGGCACCACGAGCCTCGCGGAGAACGGGCCGACGGACGTCTACACGCCCCTCGTGCGCTTCTACGTCCAAACAGAGCGCAGCGCCCTCGCGGCGCTGCGCAAACTTGTGCATAAAATTTGTTATCTTGCAGAAAAGGTCGAGGTCCTCGCCGTCGACCCCGTCGAGACGCAGCGTCTCTCCCTGTCCATATATGCTGAGACTGTCATCGACGCCGCCGAGGGCACCGCTGACGAGGCGCTTGTGGCCGCATGCGTCGAGCATGCCCAAGCGACCTTGAAGCCCACACCGCTCGCAAAGCTCGGGGGAATCAGCGTGTCCGTCGAGCAAAAGAAACGCGTGGGTGCCCCGCGGGACGCTGGCAGTCAGCTCATCACGCTCACAGCAACAACAGACTGCGCGGACTTCACGTGGTTCGGTCTGTACATGGAAGCGCTCCGGCTCGTCGACCCTGTCATGTCCGCCGTCTTCCAGAAAATGCTCGCGAAGGACCCGCTCCTCCGTGGGGCTCGCGCCATCTTTGATGTCCAGAAAGCCCGCAAGCGTATCGCTGAGACACTCCGAGCCATCAGCGGCAGATACTGTGCTATTAAGGTCGGCGTCTCCTCGGAAGGGCCGGTGGCCGAGCGCTTCTGGTGCGCCGCCCTCTCGCGGGCCAACGGCAGCACGCAGCGCGTCGTCCTCCACCACACTGTCGGCGCCAGCCACATCGAGGCGCTCATGCAGATGCACCACTTTATTGTCACGCACTACATCTCGCATATTGGCGTGCGCAATACGCTTAAATCCGCGAATTTTAACGTCACACCCGAAAATCAGATAAGCGAGGCAAAACTCCGCGCGCTCCTGCCGTGCGCCGGCGCTGATGCCGCCGACGACTCGAAGGAGGCCTCGCTGCGCTTCGTCCTCGATCTGCTCGAGACATGCGGCGCTTCTGTGTCCATCTCGTCGGCCAGTGACAATGGATTACGTCATTGTATCGACGGCGATGGGTCGCCTGAGCTCTGCGCCGTCGTCATATCTGTCCGCCACGGGGAAAATGCGAAGTCTGAAGATAAGCCCCTCAGAACGTTCCTTTTCATCGGGAAAGACTACGAGAGCACGCTTAAGAAGGCCGCGACGGTCTTTTTTGGAAAATGTCACCCGAAGCACCAGAGCGCCGCGAACGTCTACTTCACTGCGCAGCGGGCGCTCGCACAGCATTCGAAGGAGCATAAGCAGGCAGAAACGACCAAGCCCTGCCTTTTGGGCGCGGTGCTCAATCAGGCGCCAGTCGCTCTTCTCAATAAAATGGAAGCAAAGTGCGAAGACGGGCCGCTGCCCGCCCAGCCCAAAGAACAGTATGGCATCGGTTTTGCAGACGCACCGGGTGACGCCACCCCGTTCTGCCCAACGGATATATTTGATGCGAGTGGTCCAGCGACGCCTGCACTCGCTGTCTTTTACGCGCAGCACCGAAAGCGGAGCGGACCGCCGGGAAACGCCATCAGCGCCTATCGGAAGTTCGCGACGACGTACTGCTGCAACTCGCTCAGACCCCTCGTCGCACGCCTGATCCACCTCGTCTTCGGCCCATCCGCCGTCCTCAACACGCACGTCTACCGCCGTGAGCGCTACATCGCGGCCAATAGCTCTTTCATAGAATCATGCATGCGGAGCGCAGCGAAGCACGCTGCCACTGGTCTGTACTCTGGATTCGCGTGGGTCACCATTCAGCCGGGCAGCGCCAAGGAGAACGCCGTCGACAGAGCCTTGCAAACATTCCTCCGCCAGGAGAGCCCAGCGAGCCCCTCGCACTTTTCGATTGTCGCCGTCACGTACAACCAGCACAACCACGAGGACTGCGCTGCCGCGCTCGACGCTGCAGTACTCGGCAACCTCTTCCCAGAGACTTACGAATGGCTCAGCGGCATATCAAAGCAGTTTGTCGCCAAGGGCACGTGCTGCACGCTGCCACTGAAAAATTCGCTCAGCTTCGTTCCGCCATCTATTGAAGTGTCGCGCCTGGACCTCCTGCGCGAGTCTGTCGCGGCGTACTTCGGCTGCGAGCGCCTCCGCGAGGTGGCCGTTCGCACCGGCTGCCTTTTTGACATTTATCTTCTCCATCCGCAGACAAACGAACAAACAGGCCTCTCTATTCGCGGCGCGTCGTCGCCGCTGCTCGGCCTGCAGGACCTCTACGAGGGCGCGCTACTATCGACGGAGCACAGCGACCGCTTCGCCGCGTGCCGCCGCCGCTTTATCGCGCGCGAGGCTGTCCTCTTCCGCGGCGCGACGCACCGCGCCGCAGACTCGCTCGTCCAGTTCGTCCGCCGCCAGATGCTCCGGGCCGTCGGCCTGGACGTGCACTTTGAGGCCGAGTGGCACCTCGAGGACTTGCGGTGGACAGCGCGCGCGATCGGTTCTAACGGTGAAGGCCGCCGCATCGAGCTCTTCCACGCCCCAAACGCCAATGCGAGGGAGCGCGCAGTTCTCATCAGCGAAGTCGCGATGACGCTGTGCAAGATGTTTTTCCCCAATGCGATGCCGACGGCCAACCGCCTGAACACCGACGCTGCCTCACCGTACGCATGCGATTTCGCCTCAAATACGCTCGACTTTCGGGCGGATCTGCCCCTTCCCGCCAAGCAGATTCTGCCAGCACCGATGCTGCCGTGTGCACTCACAGAAATCCTCGGCGCAGTGCGCGCGCGGACTGACCCCACCGACGAGTTCCATCCCGTCGACATCCTATGCACCAAAGAGGCCGATGGGCATCAGGCTACGATCCACATTGAGGACGAGGCACACACCTGTATAGTAACATTCGCCTCGCCAAGCCCACTCGTCGCGGCCCAGGAGTGCTGCAGGCTGCTGCTCGAGAATATACGTGGGCGAGAGTGGTCTGTCCAGACGGCGACAGGACAAACATGCACGCTGCGCCTGGTGCGCCCGCTCGAGCGCGACGCGACTGCCATTCCACTGCCGCCGGTGCGATTCGGGCACGGCCAGCTCATGCGCGTGCTCCGGCACAGTCTCATCACCTTCTTCGGGCTCGAGGCCACCGCGGCGCTCTCCACGAAGGCGCGGAAGATTTCACTATCTGCCATTGGGGCGCACCGCCAGAGGTTATCTCTTTACAGCGACCCGCCGGAGGGTCGGACCGCTTCGCTTGGCCGCGTGTGCCGCGCCGCCCTCGCGCTGCACTTTCCGCGCGTCATGGCAGAGATCGAAAAGCTGTATATGAGCGCAGACCCGGCAGCGCAGCTCGGCGGTGAGGCGCAGAAGTCGCCATGCGCGGCGATGCTGCCGAGCTACGCGATCCCGCCGAGCCGCGCGAAGTGCACGCTCCAGCTCATGCGCGCGGCGTACGCTGCGACGTTCCACCACGAGCCCGTCGAGAGCGTCAAGATATCGAGCTTCGACCGGCAGTCCATCGCTGTCGCTATCCTCGACGACAAGCGCGCGCCCGTCGAGCGCCACGCGAGCCGGTCCCTGCCCTTCAGTCTCATGGAGTGCTATGGGAACATTTTCAAGACGAACGCCGCGGCGATGAACGCCTTTGAGGCGCTCGAAAAGGGCCACCCGTACCGCCCACCGGCGGTCTCCGGGGCAGGTGAGGGCGCTTTTGAGCTCCTCGAGTACCTTGTGAGATACGAGCTTGGCCTCGACATTGTCGTCAAGGTCGATGTGCAGCGCGCAGCGGACGGCGCGCGCATCACTGTTATCCTCTCAGGGGCAGCGCCCGGCGCGCCGAACGGCCAAGCTATCGGCCTTGGCAAGGGCTGGCACACGTCTGAGGACATCGCGCGCACCTTCGCCGCGCTCATCGCGATAAAGACGCACTTCCCGCTGTACTACGGCAAGCACAGGCTGCGCATGGACGTCCGCGGCGAAGAGGCGAGGCTCGCGGCCACGCGAGAGGCAACACCGAAGCTCGAATGAGCGCTTGCATGCATTCTAACGCACACGAATGAATTTCACTGTGAATGCGAAATTTTGAGTTTCAATGCTTTTGAAAAGCTTTAAATAATAGTTGGAATTTTTTTGTTGAACATTGTCTTCATGCTCTTCACTGTGACTGTTCTGCCGGCTGACACTGTGCTCGGTAGATGTAGGCGGCGGAAAGGTGTTCAGCGCAGTACTTGCGTACAGAGCGCTACGATCGATATTCACTTCATTGGTGGCTTTAACAGCGGGTCAATGAACACGCAGTACAGCGCTTTGACGCAATTGCAAATCGGCTCAAGGGGACTTCCCAACCTCCCGGGTGCATCCGACAAGATTCTAGTCCTCAATAAGTCGATAAATGCACTCTCAGGGGCGCTCAAGCTCGAGATAACGTCGTACATTTGCACCATCATCTGCAAGACCCGCTGCACCTAGACGCGAGCGTCGTTCTCACTCGCAAATAGTCTATTCAGTGGGCCCATTGATCTCAACTGTCTCCCAGTGCTGCTCAAAGAGCTCAGCCTCGAAGCGATCATGCCGAGCGGAACATTGGCGGGTTAAACCTCTTGTACACAGTTCATTGATTGACCTTAACGCTGTCTTTCTGCACTTCTGTAGATACACAAATATGGCCTGAAATCGGAATGAAAAGTGAGATCACCGTATCCCGTGATATCGCATTTCAAAGAATAAGTAACTGAAAAATTGAAAGCATTACAGCATTTCTTTGTTGCAATACAATCCGACGAACACGCATGAACAAACAATCTGCTAATACCTGAAGTGGAAGTGGCAGAAGCGATAAAGCCACGTGCGCCACGGGCCGAGGTACAGGCTGATCCTCCGCCAGAGCGTCTCCATTGGGCTGAGCGGCCTGCCTGACCACAACCTGTCGATCGTTGCCTCGATGTCATCTGGGTGCACAATCGCGTCGTCGACGGCATCGAACTCACCGGGGCCCACCACCGCGCCGGACGTCTCGAGGCTGCGAATGTGCTTGCACTCCTCGTAGTCGCGTGCCTCCGGGTGCTCGCACTGGTACTTGTTGATCGGCACACGGTGCGCGGCGAGGTCGCTGAGGAGCTCGTCGACCTCCTCCCAGTAACTTTCCGCCTCGCGGTCGAGCCGGAGCTGCACGAGCGGCAGAAACGCGAACTGGCGCTCTGTGTACAGAAAGCGCACGACCTGGATGGGCGTATAGCGGTGCTCGAGGACGCACTTGTGGAGCGCGCGGCGGACGAGCTCGAACTGGTCAGTGACGAAGTCCTCGACGTTAAAACGCTTGAAAATGTCGTCGAAGAAGCCGCGGCTGATCTTGCGGATGAGCGCGACGACAGGCTCGGCGAACTGGATGTTGCCGTACGGCAGGCGCAGGCGGCGCAGCGCGAGGTCAGTGAGCGGCGAGGGCTCCTCGTCCTCCGGCAGAATCAAGCTGTTGTGGACCGAATACAGCGCGGCCTTGTGGAACTTGTTCTCGAGGGGAACAATTTCGCGCCACGTGCTGTTGACCGCTCGGCGCATGCACTGCCGGACGCGCTCGAGGTGGCCCGAGTGCAGCGCTCGTACGCGCCCGTACTTGAGGCCGTTGTACGACTTGCCGAGGAGCACCGCGAGGAGGAACTGCGTCTGGCTTTCGATGATGCCGTCAGCGGGCTCGAGGGGCCGCGGGCTGCCGCCCGTCTCGCGCGGGCCGATGACGTACTCCTGGAGCACGCCGACGCCGAGCCGGCCGACGCTCACGACGACGGACGCGGGCACGCTGAACGTGACGCCGTGGCCGAGGCGCCGGAGCTTCTTGCTCATGTTGTAGCACATGTTCTCGCGGAGGGCGCCCGCGCCGGGCGGGAAGTGGCTCGCGTGCGCCCACTCGCCCGACTTGACCCACCACGCCTGCTTCTGCATCCACTTCGTGAAGCCCTTCGCGCCAATCTCGAGGTTCGCGGGCTTGAACGTCGCAACGGGCGTTGCGCGATGGCCCTCGAAGGGCGCGACGGAGTATATGACGTAGCAGATGCCCGGCAGGTAGTCGTGGTCGATCTCGACGTGGCTCGCCAGCGGGTCAGCGAGGAGCGCCTCGACTATCTTGAAAAGGTTGCGCTGCCGGGGGTCGAGCTCCTCGTTCTTGAAGGCGTCGAGGAGCCTGACGCGCTGGGGGCGGTGGAGGTTCGGGTTGACATCGACGGGCGCTACGGGGATCTTCGGCGGCTTGACCTCGTACTTGGCCCGCTCGTCGAGCAGGTGCGAGACGGAGAAGCCCTGCGCGCTCGTCAGGAACGCGTGCGTCGACTGCGGCCGCGACAGGCGGCCCTCGGCAGGGGGATGCCGCTGTGGCGTCTCGCTCAGGTCGAACCCGACAGACGACTTGTGCCGCCGGAGCTTGCGCTGCGCTTTGGCGTCGCCATCGGGGCAGGCGATCCCAAAAATGCTCAGATAGACAGTAAAGCTGAGCATTTTCAGAAAAGCATTTTGAAGAAAAGAAAATGGATAGATACGATAAAAATATGCTATTCACAAGAGCCAGTTCGCAGTATTCTACTCACATTTACTTGGGGCACGCCTGCCACCACTTGTGGACGACTGTCCAGTTCACTGCGCGGAAGAAGTTAAGGACGTACTTTTTGACATCGCTGCCGTAGTCCTGCATGTAGCTGTGCTCGAACATGTCGATGACGAGGAGCGGCACGTAGTCCATGGCGAGCGGCGTCGACCCCGGGGACGGCAGCGGCAGGACCTCGAACTTGTCGTCCTTCCACACGAGGAACACCCAGCCGCTCCCGCAGTGCTCGGCGATGCGCTCGCAGTGGCGGGTGAAAAGCGCTGTGAACTCGTCGATGGACCCGAAGCGCTCCTTGAGCGCCCCGCGGAGGTCCTGCGGGATGTTCGACCCGCCAGGCACGATGGACCGCCAGAAGAGGCAGTGATGGAAGTGCTGCACGGCGGCGTGGTGGATGTCAATCTGCGTCACGTCCATCGCGCACTTTCGGAGGATGACGTCGAGCGGCTGCGCCTCCCACATCGTGCCGAGCACGCGCTCGTTGAGCGCATCGACCGCCGCGCTGTGGTGCTGGTGCAGATGCGTGCGGAGACTGTCCGCAGAGAAGAGCGGCCACACCCCTTCGGAGAGCGGGTAGTCGAGCTTGGGCAGAAAGTAAAAGCCTTTTTTGGCAAGGCTCTCTTCGGCGCGCACTGCCGCGCGGTGGAGGCCCCAGAAGCGTTCTGCGGATGCTCCCAGGTGGAAGACAGGAGCCCTCTCTGGTGTGCCCAGCGATGGGCGACGGACGAGCGTGCTGTTCAGCGCATCATCTCTTGGCTGCAGACGACTGCTACCGGCGTACTCGTGGACAGAAGCGCTTTGCGTCGCGCAGCGGGGTGTATGGCGCAGTAAAAGTCGTCGGCCCTTTCGCATTTGTACAGAAAATCAGGGAAGTCAAAGAAATATGCATAGAGTCCACAGATGGGCTGCTACCACTTAAGGCACAATGACACAATGAGATCACCTTCTCCCTTCATCTGCTAGTTGTAGCATTTCGTGGACAGAGCGAACCTTTTCAGCTTTTTTGGAGTTTGCTGCACCGTTCCCTTTTTCGATGCTTTCGATGTGCTCCCATGCGCTGTAGCGAACAAACTGCACGCGTCGCGCATCAAGGAGCTTTCGCAGTGGCTCGTGCATCTCGTCATCTTCTTCTGCGCTGCTCTGTACAGAATCGCTTGTAGAAAAGTTTTGCACCTGCTCACGGAGTATTTGCGCAGCAGTGACCTGTGCATCCCGCACAGCCCACGCAATGTCTCCTGCTGACCCCTCTTTAGCCCAACCAGCAACGTAAAGGTTCGAGTAGCCGTCGACCTTTCCGCTTGTGTGACACACATTGCCATTCGCATTGTATGGAACTCCGCTTACGCGGTGCGGCACAAAACCTGTCGATATGATCGTGAGATCACCCTTGCTCGAGGCGCGCTTGGCAGTCTCCCGCCAGTGAGCCGCTGGTCCGCCGAATGGTGCGGCATCCGCAGCTACGGGCTGGCCCTCTACCTCCATCACGCTGAAGTCGACACCGTCTGGCCCGACTGACAACGGTTTTCTCCCGTACAGAAAATTGATATTCGTCGAAGTCCCTGCTTTGACATACGCCCCAATGGCAGCGTCTGCCAGAAGCTGTATGATCCGCCGTTTCTGTAGCGGTACTGTGTCTTGCGCGTAGGTGAAGGGCGAGAGGCTGGCGGAGACGCTGGGCATCTGAAGAACTTCCCGGAGCTCTTTGATAGAGAAGCGGCTGTCGACGACGCCCCGGCGGGCAACAACGTCAATGTTCTTGATGCGCATTTGTGAGAGCACTCCAAAAGCTTCTGCGTCAATATCTGTGCCGCGGAGTTTTTCTCTATCAGCGCACAGAATGCGGCAGATGTCGAGGGACACGTTGCCGTGACCGACGATGACGACGCTGGTCGCTTTTCGGAGTGAATCTTCGACCCGCTGGCGCGCAGTGCTCAGTGGGTGGCCATTGTACCAGTCCACGATGTCCTTCGCATAGAGAACGCCCTCGCCAGCAGTGCCTGGAACGTCGAGCCGCCTCGGCGTGTCGGCACCTGATGCGAGAACGACGATGTCATACATCTGACACAGCTCAGGGACAGTCACGTCTCTGCCGACCTCGACGTTCCCGAACCAGTGCACAAAATTCTTCGCCATGGCGTGGAATTTGGCCCCAACGTTCTTGATATCTTCGTGGTCAGGCGCCACGCCATAGCGCACAAGCCCAAAGGGCACCGGCAGTTTCTCGAGCATGTCGATGTGGAGTTTCTTGAGCGTTTGCGAGACGGCGTCCTGCTTGGCGTGTGTCTCCCGTACGCGCTCGTACATCCGGCGGAACACATCCGCGACGTAGAATCCCGAGGGCCCTGACCCTACAATGCACATGGAAAGGCATTTCATACTTTTAAAAAACTGCAGAAAGTCTGGATGATCACGCCGTATAGGCTGATGACGAGACATTTAATTCGACTCGCATCGTATTAACAGTCGGCTGGGGTCAACGAATCTGTGATCACGCGGTCGACGCCGAGCACCTGCTGCTTCTGGGCAAATGCGCACTCATTGTTGCGGTCGCCGTATGTCCAAAGCACCTTGCCATGGTCGTGAAGGTAGGCCACGCAGTCCGGGGCTTTTTCGACCCACGAGCACTCGCACACAATACCATCGAGGCCGGCTATTCGGACGAACATTGCTGCTGCGAAGATGGACGGCGTTTGCACTCCCTCGCCCTCCTCCATTATGAGAAAGAGCACCGGGTAGCGCTGCTGCTTCGCCTTCAAGAGGAGGCAGATCTCCGGCGAGAACGAGGAGAACACGATGTCTCGCTCGCAGGCGTGCTCGAAGGTTTCCTCGAGGATAGCGTCGACATACGCGTTGCGGTCAGCGAACACAGTGTGGCCCATAAGGTCCCTTTCCTCCGCAAAGAACGGGTATTTGACCTCGACGTTGAAGCCGATGCGCCGCGACGTCATGAGCAGGACCTGTGCGTAGAGCGGCAGCTTCGTGAATCGCTCGATCGAGGCGCGCAGCCGTTGTCGCATGCGAAGCGGCGAGATGTACCCGAGGACACTCTGGAGCCCGTCAAACAGCGTCTGTGAGAAGGTGCGCTGCGGTTTCGGGCATTTTTTGTACAGTGTCATATCCTTTGATTTAAGAATACACACGGGCACACGGACTGGCGTCTTGTTGTGGTGCGCTGTGACACAGAAGTCGTGGAAGATGACAGGTATACCGTCATTGGCAATCTGCACATCGAGCTCGACCATCGAATATCCGCTAGAGCCGCCCCTCTCGAACGCCTTGACAGTGTTCTCTAAGGGCTCATCGAGACTGACCTGTGTGTTTGCCCGCTTCCATTCGTCTGCACCGCATCCCCTATGTCCGATAAAGAAGCTGTCTTTAGCACTTAGATAATTGGATTTTTCATCGCGTCGGGCGTTTTGTATCTTTGATGGGTACGGGAGAATACACAACGCGCTGAACGAAAGTGTTCCGATTGAAACATATGCGTCCGCCTCGTGCATAATCGGTACAGTTTGGAGCCGCAGGTCATCGCTGACGTGCACCACAGCACTGCCCACGAGCACCAGGAGAATCTCATCGGTATTCAAAGAGAAGCGAATGACGTCATCAAACTGTGCTTCGCCTTTGGGGTCTATGCGAGCAAAAATCTGGGCGTGCAGCATCTGGTGGCTGTCTACAGAGTCCCATCTGAGCTGGGCGAACTCGTCGGTGCGAAAGTATGCGCCTGGTGTATTGACTCCAAGCGATCGGTATGTCGTGTCAGCTTTCCCGAATGTATGCATTTCAAGCTCGCCCTGGCTTTTGAGTTCGAAAGAGAGGTAAATACTTGCTGCATCAAGTGTATCGCCATGCATCTCCCGAAGCACTGCAAACTTTCCTTCGCCCGCGCAGTTTGCCAATGAAACGGATGCACAGTGGTACTTTTCCGCGGGGTCATTGGTGTAGCTGCGGTGTGCCCCGTTGAAAGTCACAATGTATGTTGCAGCTGACTTCTGCGGCATTTGTATTCGTAATATGTGTACTAGAAGCTTATATGTAAGTGAAAAAGCTCAAAAGCACGCGAATGAAATTTTCATATCAGCCCTGCGGGGAATATATTTAAATGCAATGTACGGTTATGAATATCGGAGCCCAGTTGGAACACATGTCCAGTGCAAGAATTTAGCTTGAATGGTTGATGAGGTCGTCAAGCATTTCCATGTTGAAGTAGGGTTTCAGCGAGGTGTCGGGCGGCAAGGGGGGTGACGCGGGCGTCGGGGATTTCGCGGGGTGCGCTTTTTCATTGGGACTATCAATCGAAAGCGTGCTAAGGCGCGCGGCAGATGTCTCGATCTCAGAATCGCTCGGCGCTTCTGGTGGTGCGATGTTTCGAACACTCGAGCTCACATTTTGCATCCATATGCGGACGCCGAAGATCTTGTAAAGCTCACGCACGAGAACGCGGAAGTCTATCGGGGCGACAGAGCGGAAGAAGAACGTCACTTTGTTACGGTCGAACTGAAACTCACATCCGATGATGTCGCAGCCGAGGTTGAGCTCGATGGCTTTTTCTGCGCAAACGCGGTGTGCGTGGAGCTCGAGGTACTTGAGGTCTTCGAGAGAGCGTCGGTCAGCTTCCGTGGCAACGCGCACGACTTTGCCAAGCTTTTCGCCAGGTGCGCGATACTCTTCCATCACTTCACCCGCGCAGGCACTGTCGAGGAACAATGCAGCGGTGTCTGCATCGTGGGAGAGCGCGACGATCTTTCCGCAGCGCTCGCCACGGTCGCATTCGACGACGATGTACTCACCGAGCGATACAGGAAACGGGCACACGGCCTTAAAGAGACAGGACTTGAACGCGACAGTGATGTTTTGTACGTGCGGCTTCGGCTTCTCAGGCGTTGTCTGTACAACTTCGATGTGATTTGTTGGCATATTTTTGCGGCTCGTGCTGAGGTTCGTTTTATCGCGCAGAACACTGAGTGGAGGTGCATTTCCAAAAGATTTTCCGTTACGGTGCATCTCAGGAGCAATAAATGGCTTTTGTTCGAAATTGAGTTTCATTCGACTGGAGTAAATAGCAGAAAGAAAAGTTTATTTGGGAATGCCTCTGAGATGATCACTGATGACGCAGTGGAAGATTATCTATTTACACGAAGCTAGATACCGAGTGGCTCCATCTTCGACCCCGGGCGTCCAGGGTAGACCAAAACGTTGGCCACGAAGACACCTATCGAGATCGAAATTGCGACAGTTATCACGGAAATAGCGATGGAACCAGTCTCACCGCCCTCCTCGCCGCCGACGAGGGACAACGCAGCCCCGCGGACACTCAGACCTCCAGGCACGAGAAGGAGAAGCCCAGAGAGAATGGGGATGAGGCTTGGCTTGCGGTTGTAAATTGTGAAGAGGTGGCCGACGAGCGCGATGACAAGAGACGCCAGCGTAATTGTCATCTCTCTCGTAAAGTTCATGGATACGCACGTGGTGTACATCAGCCACCCGGCGGTTCCTGTAACTATCTGGCTGAACCAGTGCCCGGATGAGCTATTGACGAGGAAAGTCGAGCTGAAGCTGAGCACAGGGAAAACTGCAGCGGAGTGCCACCGGTTGAGCGTCATGGGATGGCACTGCATGAGGTCAGCGGACGGGCTATCGTGGATATGAAAGGCGATCTGGGACCCCATGGAGATGCCGATGGCGAGCAAAATGGTCGTGAAGAAAGAATTGACCATGCGGGCCGTGCCCGCGACGATCTGGCTCTGTGAGATCTCGATTGCACCGAGGGTAATGCCGAGACCGGGAAGAATGCACAGAATCGATGACACGACGGTCGGGTAGAAACAGATGGATGGGTCGACGTAGATCTGGAGCATGCGCACTGCGAAGCTGTTGAATACGCATGAGAAAAATCCGTTGAGCTGCTTGAGCTTTGGTGATATCATGTTTTCAAGCCGGAGCTGGCACAAGCCAGTGAACGTTCCGAGCACCGCCGACGTCACACCGTCGCGCCAGCCGCCGTTGAAGAGAACGGGCGCGGAAAGCCCATGCGAGATGCTGTGCATGACGAGGAGCACCGGCAGCGACCACGGGTCGGGCGACACCATGATTCGGTCGAGCTCGGCAATGCCCTCGCTTAGGTTGCTCCCAGCGTACTGTCCAGCGGCGCACCGGCGTGCAACAATGTCAACAAGCTCAAGCTTCTTGAGGTTGTTGCCGTTGTACGTTGTCTGGAACACAGTCTCGTTCGTGTCTTGCGACGTGAACGTCGCGATCATGAAGCTCGGCAGGGATTTGATATTGAGTTGCATGCCGAGGCCTTCGGCGGCACGGCGGGTACTCTCCTCGATGTTGTGCGCTGGGCTGCCGTAGTACTGGTAGAGTTGTGCCAGCCGAATCAAAAAGTAGCCTTTCTTCGACGTTCGCTTACGGCTGTCGCGGTACTCATCAAGCGGCGGCTCAATCTCAACGTATGCAGGTGGGTGAAGGTCACTCGTAAGCTGCGATCCCGAGGTTGCGTCCGTCTGTGATATGGCGTCCTCGAAGCTTGGTGACCGCTTTGCGTCTAAGTTGAGCGATGGCAACCGCGGAGAAAGTGGGTTGAACGGCACTTTTGTCGGCGAGCTTCCCTTAATCAAACGCTTCGCGCGGGGGCTCAGTCGAGTAGACTTCGTCGACGTCGCAGACATGATGAGATTGAGAGCTATAAAAATTGGTAGATTTAGAAGCTTAAGAATTTTTCAGAAGGTGGAACCTATTCTTACCGCATCACGCTTCGCCTTGCGCAGATGCATACCGCGCTCATTGATACACTTCACCATGCCGCTTTGAATCAGATACAACGTCTTTAGTTGGAGAGAGTTGGGCTTAATAAGCACCCCATCGTCATCGAACATACAATAATTCAGATTTAGACTCCGGAGACACTGCTAGTTCTACGAGTGACCGTGTGCCCATCAGCTTGTCTTTTCCAAAGTAGAGCGTAGTAAGATTTTTTCGAAGTTCTCTTAGCTCTTGCTAAGGCGAATAAAGTTGTAAAAGGTAAAGGAGAATCGCTGCTTGAGACGGTGAAGAATGGAGGCCTCTGCCTCGTTGGCAATTTTCTCAATCTTGCTCGTGAACTGGCCCTGCGCCCATTTGTGCGTGTGGTACACCTCGACGATGCAATGTACGCTCGGGAGGTCATCCCGCGTTCCACGAGCAAACTTCTCATCCCATGAGAGGATACGCAACTCGAGCTGGTCGACAACCGGATGCTCAAGGACGCGGAGCATCGCTGCTCGAAGAAGGTACCTGATTTGGTCCGGCAGACTGACTGTGGTGAGCTCATCCTTGTAATGCACCCACGCACCGGGCTTGGCGTAGCGTGCGAGATTATCTTTCAGGTCGACCACCCCTGTGAAATTCTTCGCGCTCACCTCCAGGACTGTCTGAATGGGAAGCCTCCAGAGCTCCAGCGAGTTCCGTAGATGAAAGTGGTTCTCCTTTCGAAATGGGCTTTTATAGACCTTGTCAATTTTGGAAATCGCGAGCATGCACGGGACCTCGTATTGCGCACATCGTCGCACCACTGACCCTAGGAAGCTCTTTATTTTCGGTATGACCATCTCGGCACCGGGAAACACCGCAAGGCATACGTCGCAGCCCTGCAGCGAGTCCCATGCTACCTGTGAGCTCGCACTGAGGCCGTACTCCTTCGTGTCGAGGAAGTCCATGACGGGCGGCGTATCAAGCAGGATGATCTGTGTGTTGTGCACGTACGTCATGCCCTTGACCCAGTTCGTCGTCACGTTACGTTTCGTTGCGATTGGGGAAATGTTCGCGTGAATGCATGCATTGAAGAGCGCTGATTTTCCGCTGTTCGGGGGACCAATAATGGCAGCCCGCACGATGTGGGGGTCACTCACGTCGATTGACCGGGCCGCGTCCGTCCGGATGCTTTTCTGTCGCTCCACGGAGATTGAATCCCAGCGTGCACTGTCAGAAAGCGGAAATACGTCACCCACCGGGGTGTACCGCTTTTCGACGTAGGTCCGCCGAAACTTTTCTTCAAACTTCTTTTGCTTTGCGTCTTTCGCCTCAAGCATCGCCCCGGTGACGCGCTTCATCCATTCCCTCTTGCGATCTGTAAAGCGAACATAGGCGATGCAGCTCCGAAGGAACATGAAACGCTATAAACAAAAAGATTGAAGAGCATATCGATCTGTTGAAGGAAGAGGGAATCAGACAGCGATGCCTAGGGCTGCACTGGTATGTTGTACAGCTGTCGAATCGTGTCGTCAACCTCCTGACGCTCGCGTGCAGGAAGAACAAGAGATAGCTCATTGACAACATTTTGCAGTCGAATATGCACAAACGCGCTTGCTTGGGGGCCATTCAGAAGCTCCTTCAGGTGCGCCATGTTTTTGACCGGTGTTTTATTCACCGTGGTCACGACGCGGTGCACAAAGTGCTCGCTTGCGTACCCTTGGTTGACTTTATGAGGAAACATCTGCAGCAGAACAACAATCTCATCGCGCTCATGTGTTCGGTCACCGCCGAGAACGAAGTTCGTCAGGTGCCTCGGGGCGTTGTGTATCCAATCGCTCACTCCCCACTCGAGCAGAAGAGGTAGCGTCAGCTGTGCGAAGATACATCCGCAGTAGAGGATGTAGCGCGGTCTTTCACAATGCTCCTTCGTAAACAAATGATTCGGCACAAGCGGTCGGTTAATCGACAACGGTACGGAAATACGCTGTGGCTTCCCGTTCCGAATAATGTGCATCAGTACATTCTGCCCCGGTGATTTCATCTGCAAATAGTGTGAAAACCGCAAACGCTCGCCTCGAAGCTTCATCGTCGCGTCGTTGCCCATGACGTGCTCGTCAATTTTCGTGATCACATCGTTCGGCAGAAGCTTCCCCGCCGCGCTGCTCGTCGGGCGCACGTCAAGGAGCAGAATGCCGGATGTCTCCTTAGGGATGGAAAGCTTTTGCCGCAGTGAGTCGTTGTGCAACTCCTGTAAGAACGAGCCGATCGATGAGAACCCATCGTGGTAGTGACCAGGGGTATACCTTGATGTGTGGTTATTCTGCTTCAGAAAACACCGCAGGAAGTGTGCTATGATCGGGACAGGGATGATGTAGCCGATATTATCCCCGTGCACGAGCGCCTGGAACGCTATTCCAACTACCTTACCGTTGCATATGGAGGGACCACCGCTGTTACCTGGGTTGATGGCTGCGTCGATCTGTATAGCCATCAGATGTACATCGATGCCACCGTACGGAGATGAATCGATGCGGCTCACGACGCCCTGTGTGATTGAGACCTGGTCCCCACCATATGGGTAGCCCACAACAGTCACGCTCTGTTGCAATTTTGGAAGCCCACCGACATAGCCGACTGATGCAATGCGCTGAATGGCTGACATAGCTGTTTGACCTGATTTATGCGGGACGCCAGCAAAGTCGAACTCTCGAGCGCCCTGCCAAAAATCGGGGTCGCTCACGCACAAAATAGCTAGGTCACAGTCTGCAGATATAAAACGAACCTCTGCGGAGTATCGCACGCTGTCACCGTGCCGGCGTACCTCGATGAAGGAAGCGGATGAGACGACGTGGGCGTTCGTGATAAGGAGGTGTTGCTTGGCATCGAGGACAAAGCCACTACCTGTGCTTGAGCCTTGCTGTTTCCGCTGCCATGGCAGCATGTAGTTTATCGGAGATGTTGTGCAATAAATTTTGACGACACTCTGAATGGCGTGACTAGGAAGCTGGCTTCTCATTGAGAGCTTCGCGGGGCCTCCTGTACAGTCCCTTCGTCTTGTCACTCCAGTCTGCACATCTTTTGCGAGTCGTTCTTCGTATCTCGATATCTTTGAACTCAGGCTTGTAAGGCTTGTCTCCATTTGCTGCAGTTTACTATTCATGCTCTGCTCAAGTGCACTTTGTGCTTGCTCCGGCACGATTGCACTTTTTCTTGAATGAAAGACACATGACTGTGAAATATTTCGCCGTACAACGTTCAGTAGAGCGCTTGTGTACACGATACGCAGACGTGATTGAGCATTCATTTAGAATCTAGAAGGTGCATATCTCATATGAAAATCGATTGATCCCGATCGTGGTAAAAGATTCAATACGACTCTACACAAAAGAGTACGCTTTCATACACAATCTATGTGACTGTGCACGTACTTTATATATCAGGCACTGATCACTCGAAGATACATCTGTAGGGGAATTTTTATGCGCGTTCGTTTTATTTTGCAAGTCATGAAGCAGACAATTTTTACAGTATGAGAGATAATGCACATCTGTCCGCGCGTATGTGAGCATGCTATCTGGCAACGGCCGAAGAGTCCAATCAACACGGGCCAGCGATTTATTGGTCTCTACACTGCAGTAATGAAATAAAAGATTTGCAAGGCTTGGCCGTGTGAATCCAAGCTTCTGCATCGCAATCGACGTATCAAAGAGATTGCATACGTAAATGCCGAAATCTGCAAGCATCCATCGTAAGTCCATGGGTGACCCATGAATGATTTTGAGAGTCTGTGGCCGCAGAAAATGCGTTCGCAGTAGAAATACCCACCGGCGACACATCATGACGTCAACCAAGTAGTCCATGCTGCTCGTAGCGATCTGAATCATGCACACGAAACCAGCATGAAACTCTGTTCGCGGTCTGTACTCGACGTCGACTGCGAACTCAGAAGATTTATAGAGGTCATCGGCGAGCTGGCGCATGCCATGCTCGTTTGTGACATGCAGCCATGGGCTCTTAGATACTGGCGATGGGGTTTTGAGTGTCTTGCGGTCGGGTATTAGTAATGGTGATCTGAGTATGTTGTCACTGTACAGCTGCAGTGTTTTGGCTGCGCGCTGCTCAAATGTCAGTGCAGTATCAGTGCTGAGCAGCCCTGTACATCGACGTCTGGCATAATTCCATAGCATAAAAAAAAGGATTTTAAACGGTACACACAACATACCACGCGAAAGAGTTCGTACATTTAACATATTGGATCAATTACCGTGAAGGGTCTGAATAGATTGTTTTTCAATTTGCGAGAATTTTCCGTCGATCGTCTTGTGTACGTAGTAGTACGAGTCACACATCGACGAGTGCCCAAGGGCCCGAACGAATGATTCGTCGTGCGTGATGATGATGATCTGGAAGTTCTTGACATGGCGGCGAGCTTCAATTAATTTTCGCAGCGCCTCTGCAAGTGCGACGATATTCTCTTCGTCAAGATTTGTTGTCGGTTCATCGAGGGCCATAATGCCACAGTCACAACAAAAAGCCTCGGACAATGCCAAGCGAATGATGACTGACGCGAGGACTTTCTGTCCAGCGCTGCATCGACCGCGGAAATCGAGCTCGAAATCGCCCTTGCACATAACGACGCGGTAGCGGAAGCTTCGCCGCTGCATAGTTGATGTGTTGTCCTCATCGACTCGAATGGCAATATTATCAATATCTGAGCCAGCGTATATACTTCGCCAAAGCTGGCCAATAATGTCGTTCAGCTCCGTGATTTTGTCCATGTGGTATCGAGTGACTGCGCTGTCTAGTGCCTTGTGGAATTTTTCAATGTCTTGTACCGCAATCTGAGACGTTAGAAGTTTAATCTTCGTTGAAGCGAGGCGCCGCTCGATTTCGTCATATTTTTTCTCAACGAGACATGCTCTAAGATGTCTGACGTCGGCTTCTAGGGGCTCTGCTTTGCCTTTCAGCCGTGATATCTTGCTGCCGATTTCAACTATAGAGAACTCAATGAATGACTTGATTTCCTCCGCGGTCTTCGCTTCGTATCCAAAAGACAGCGACTCAAAGTACGAATGTAGAGTTTTCTCAGTTTCTTGCATTTTTTCTCGTACCTCAGTCATTTGCCCGGACAGTGAGTGGAGTTCTTTCTCTGCATGGATAATTTGCCGCAGTGATGAGAACTGCTGCTGCATGATCACAAAAGAATCGTACTCCGCGTTAACACCCTCGAATTCCTTACGACATTGCTCTTCCCTTTCCTCCAAAGCCTCTCTCTCCTTTTTCAATGATATCATGAGCTTTTGGGCCTTCTGCAAGGCCTCGGGCAATGGGTCCCGAGCTAAGTGCGACGCTTGCTCGCGGAAGGTTAAAAAGCTTTTCTCAATTTCGAGGACGTTGGCTAAATCAGCTTCGACTCGCTGAACAGAGACATCGCGCTCGCGTTTGATGGACTTGGCACTCTCTTTCGATTCAAGAAGTTTCTGAGATAGGCTACCCAGCTCTACTGCAAGTGCTTCCTGCGACTCTTTCAAATGCGCTATGTTATCTTCTTTCTCTTTGGCAGATTGAAGGGCAAATGAGCGCTTTTGAAACAATTCTTCAAGCAGCCGAACGTCATTTTCTTTAGACAATATTTGTGACCGTGTTCCTTGCAGTGCATTAGACGAATCCACTCGTGCTGCCTCTGCGATAGCAATTTTTTTTCTCAGGCTCGCGATATGATCTTCCATCGCTTTGTGCGCTTCACAGCTTGCGTCAATGTCATCCTCGCTGATGTCAGCAAGCTCAGATGATTCCAATTGCATCTGGATATCTTGGATATCGCCTTCAAGCCGGAGTGCTTCGCTAGCTATTTGCAGAACCTGCTTCTGCGCCTCATATTGTTTCAAAAGCTGGTTTTCCTCCTGAGCAAGATCGGCCTGTTGCTTGTACAGATTCTCCAATGCAAGATTTACATCCTTTTTTCGAGCCTCGTCGTGAGGAATCTTCTCCTGAATGATCGCTATGTAGTGTAAAATTTCTGCAAATTCATTTTGCAGAATGCTCTTGCGCTCTTTCATGGCTTGCATCCGCGAGGAGTCCGTGCTCTGCGCCTCCTCAATATCTTGTATTTTCTTCGACAAGCGCTCACGAAACATCGCAGCCTCTGCCTCATTTTCGAAGCCCCGCTGGCAAACCATGCATGCAGATGTGGACATGAAGTGTTCGATGAAGCGCTTATACTGCTCCAAAGAGCCACTGTAGCCACCCAGTGTCGATGTCAGGTTATCATATTCAATATCAAGGTGAGACATGGCATTCATTGGATCTTGTAAGGTGATATCGATGCTGTCACCGAGCTTCGTGTCAAACTTGCTTCGCATCTGTGAAGCCTTCTCCGCATTATCTTGCAGAGCTTTGCTCAAATCTGTTTGATCTTTTTCGTGCGTTGCCACTGATCTTTCTGTTTCGATAATCTTTTTTCGAATAGCTTCAAGATTTTGCGCGCATATTTGCACGCTTGATTCCGTGCCTTTTTTCACATCTTGTATGTGTGCTGTGTATGGAACCTGAGCAAGCTCATTCATGCACGTTTTATTCTTTTTAATCATGGCCTCTTTTTCTTCTTTTGACGACCGCAACGAACGATTTTTTGCTATTTTGTCTTTAACCTCCATCGATAATCGCATCTTGTCACTAATATCCTTGAACTTTGCCTCAGCTTCTTCGACTTCTGCTTGTGTTTTTTGAATGATACCATGCAGATTCTCGCTTGCTTGACTTTCTTCGATTTCCTGTAGTTGACCCTGAAGCATTCGCAGCTCTTCTTTTAGGTCCATGAGTGATGATTCACCTACAAATCGGGCCATCTTTGAAATTTCTGCTTGCAATGCTTCAAGAGATGCCTTTTCATCTAGAATCTTTGTTTCTATATCGACTTTTCGGACCTCCTTTCGACTGAGCTCTGTCAACAACTCATTCTGCTCAGCTTCGACTCGGTGAAGTTCATTTTCTGCCAAAGCAAATGTGGACTGCTTTTCTTCTCGATACATGTCAAGGCGCTGGTGCAAAGTTTGCAAGGCTTCACCGATACAGGGCACTATATCTTTGATATCGTGTATCGGGCGAAATGGGATTTCGAAGCTGATTTTTTCGCCAATAGACTTCTGAAAGCACTGAAACTGTTCTAATTTTGTTGCACTGAGCTCGATATCAGCCTCTATCTTTTGCGCAGATGCTTCTGCAAGGCTCAGCTCCGACGCGATACGGCTTATAGATGACTGAACCTCACGCTGTGTATTCTCGATTTGTTTCTTGAGACTGAGAAGCTCGTTGATTCGAGTTTCGACTCCATGCACCCGATTTTCAAGATCAGATAGTGGCATGCTGGTATAGCAGTCGCCCTGCAGCGAAGCCTTGAGAGCTTCGATGGATTGTTTTTTCTCATTCAAAATTATGGAAGTGTGAGACACACTCTCCTGATACTGAGCAATCTCTGTGAACCATTTTTCAGATACAGCCAAAGCAGAGGAAAGTCTTTTGTGCTCACCCTCAAGATTTGCTGCCTCCTGTGCCAAAACGGATGATGAGTTTTCTTTTTCAGACAGCTCTATTTGTATTTTTTTCGCTTGCAAAGCATATTCTTCAAGCAAGAGCATCGATGCCTCGCATTGTTTGACCTCTTGCCGGTAAAATTTGGCGCTCTCGCGAAACTTCTCGAGCGCACCTACATATTTTGTGGACGAAAAAATATCGTCAAGGCGCTTCTTGACTTCAAGGGGCGTACCGAAGCACCACAAAGCATCTTCCTGATGACAAAATATGACGTTCTTGAGAACTGGTGGGCAAATACCAAGGAGATCTGGTATAATTTTGTCAATGTCGGTCGGTCGAAAGGTCCCAGAGGTTGTTTTCTTTGTGGTAGCGTCTTTGTACGACAAGGACGCGTCAATTGTAGTTGATGTAAGTTTGCTCTTTTTCACAGTAGACTGAAGTGTGCGGACCACCTGAATGTCCTGGCCAGTATTTGCTCGAAATGTGAGTCGAATCTGCGCACGGACCTCTTTCTCTCCTAAAACACGTGGATCATAGACAAAAGAGCCCCTGTCTGCTCCAACAGGAAGTTCACCAGAAGTGGCATTCAAGCACGCCTCTATGATCGTCGTCTTTCCAGCTCCATTGCGACCGAGTATGATTGTTAGCGGGTGTCCAAAATATATCGTTTGAGCTTCATCAAACTCGGGTGAGAAAGACCGGATCCCAGATATTTGAATCTTGTGAAGGCTTGACATAGCTTATACTGATTTCGATGAAAAAAATACGGTTCGAGTGGACAGATAAAAAAATAGTGTTGATAATCTACTCTAGTCCGATGCACACAGACTGTACATCGATCATTCATCTTCACAAAAGGGGCTCAGAGAAGAAGGAAAGCGGTTCGCGCAAAATTGTATGAGCTCTTTCCGAAATCCAATATTACTCAGAACTGTGTAACCTACCGAAATCTTTTTGTGCTCTTCAGCCACCGATCGACTGAGCCTTTCAGAGAGCTTTGGAAGCAGATTATGGAGGCCAGGGGCGAATGTGCTATCCACCCCGCGGGCTCGGCGAATCGCCGTGCGTATGTCGAGCCCGTGCCTATCGACCAGATAGGCAATGCAGAGGCACGAGCTACGATTCATGCCAGCGACACAATGAACAATAATTCTAGCTGATTTGTCTTTAGATAGAATTTCGTCGACCTTTTCGGCAAAAAAGTCATAGTCAAGGTGGAGAATCGGGTAATTTTCATCATCTGCGCACTCCATTAAATGGTATCGCAGCTTCATTGACTCGATAGCGATTACCTTGTCGCGTGATGCCAAACCAATCTCGCCCTTGAGATTTGTATCGTCGCCTTTAGAAGAGCACCTTTCGAAATCAACGCACGGAAAGCTCAGCCTCCGCCTTTTGCTGCCTCTGCTGATATCATCAGTGAAACTCGGCCTTGAGACGTACGCCACGTTGATGACATCCGTGATTCCGTGGTCACGCAAAAGAGTATGGTACTGAACATCCTGCAGGACAGCTTGGCCGCAGATATATATGAAATTCGAAATCTGGCGGAAGTTGGCATGGTCTTCGGTATGTGCATCATCATCGGCTTCAGAGCACGCGCTATCACGCTGTGATCGCTGCGATATCACAATATTTTCTTCTTTCGGTCTCTGTTGGCTGCAATGTTCGGTATTCTGGTGGATGCTCGCAACAAAGTCCATTCGAAGCTCGTTCTGTAGTGATCTGAGAACCTGCTGATACTTCTCATGTGACATCTTCCCCGGGGGCTTTTTCTTTGATGTCGTAAAGAGGGGCGTTTGAAAGCCATTGAGACAACTCAAGTGTGTACAGCTGTCAAATTTTTTCGTCGGTGTGCCTGTACAAGAGTGGTGAGCACATTGAACGAAGTCGCGCCCATCTTCATCGTTCGATTCATAGCAATGCTTCCAAAGTTTGTCATTAGAAATACAGTCGTCTTGCCTTTCATCATTATCGTCATCGGTGATTCTGTTTAGAAAGTTTTCATCGGCTGCCTCAGATACTTTTGGCGTGCCGTAATCATGCACAGATACTTTCTTTGGGGAAAGCGACAGATTCTTGATAGGCGTGCTTACTGTTCTTCGAGGAGACGCAGACCTTGTAGTGACTGCAGGTGAAACCGTGGGCTCCATCACAGTGGACACCATTTCATTATCGAAGAGAAAGTCTAAAAGGGTAGATATTTCGAGGTCAGATTACGCATGAGAGTGATTCAAATCATATTTACAATGTAGCTATTGTAGGCTATGGGTATTCATAGTCACTTGACGAAGAGCTGTCAACGTAGCGCTTATGCCTGGATGCCTTTCGAGTGCTCGACACTGCCTTCCGTGGGGCAACGTGTGGCGATCCAGAGTCTCTTGAAGGGGAAGCAAGACTACTGGTGAGAACTCCGTGTAGACTGGACAGTTCACGCATCAGAGAACCTAGGCTTTCTCCACGCATTTTCAGTAGAGTGCACTCATCAGCTGTGCTGATGATCTTTGCCATAAGCCAATCGAAAACCAGAAGAGCTCGTGCGCGAGGGCCTGGCTGCCCTGGGCTGACTGAGATTCTTTTACATAGATCTTCAATGTCTGCACTTTGGGACCCAGAAAGCACTGTGAGAGCTACCTGTAGAGTAACGGTGGCGAGGTAGCTAAATAATTCATCAAAATATTCAAGTAATGGATTCAAATTTGGTCCAATACTAGTCCTGCCTGACTTTGGTCGTGACTTTGTGGAAGCATCTGTGATACGCTCAGCTGCGTCTTGAAAATCTACAGTCCACGTGAATTTGTCACACTCATTCATGACAAAGCTTACTTCTCTTCCTTTGGGAAATTCGTCTTGAGCTAGCAGATTGAATACGCTAAGCGACACAAAAAAGGAAAATCGAGCATATTGTGGAAGAGAAAGCACTGTCTTTGCTTGTGGGTGAGCTAGCTTGAGCCAAAAACACGTCTCCGCACTACAATCTCGATACTTTGCCACGTGCTGCTCTGTGCGGCGGGATGCATGATCACCCAGAAAGCGTATAATCATAGATAAAAGCGGCTGCCTAAATGCTTTCCAGTCGCTCGAAAATGCGCCAATTTGCTGCAAAACGTTCAAGGACGACCACTTTTTCTCTTTGAAAACATCGATTCCTGATTCAATCGCTTTCGAGACAGTGTACTGGTACATTTGCTGGAAAATTTTTGGAGCTTGTGTGAGAATTAGCTGGAGAACATCCTGATGCCGATTCACCGCGGACATGGGCCTTCCCCGGGAAAGCCTACTTTCTACCCACTGTGTCCACGCATATTTCGCGCGTTGACTATCGTAGCAAGAAGCGAGTGTAGAAATAAACTTCTCAGGCGATGTAATAGACTGCTCTAAAATGGCCATCAAAACATCAATGGCTGCTTCTCGCGTGGACTGCCTATGTGAATATACAGCTAGATCTTGCGCAGTGTCTAAAAATCTTTCCGTGAGCTGCTGTGCAACAATACCATGCTTTTCTTGCTGATCCCAATTCTTTTCTCGGCTCTTGCTATGTGCCCTACAAGATTCTTCCATATATGCCCTCTCTGTTTGTAGTGTATCGGAAATATATTGCAATGATCTCATTTGTAGAAAACATTGTATTTTACAGCTGTCTTCGCCGCCTGTGAGCATACATCGTCCACATGCATTGCCATATACGCAATATACATCTACCCGTGGCCTGCATAGTACATATTGAAGCTTCAGAGATTGCGAAATAACATCGACGATGCAGCTGCTGAGCTTCTGAGGCTCATGCGATGCCATGGATGCCATCCTGTCGAAAATCATGCAAACCGACTTTTCCAAGATATCACTTGAAGTATCACTACGTGAAGACCCAGAGAGCATAGCATATTGGTGAACCAACTGCTTAAAAAGGGTGTTAATTATTTCAAAGCATGTGAGTGGAAATTCGCTAGAAAATATAGCTTCCTGATTCTCTGCCAGCAACGCAGAGATTTCAATTTTAGCTATCGATGCGAATGGGCTCGTAACAACAAGCTCTGAAAGAATAAGCATGTGCCTTAAAATGGGAGTTAACGCCGAAGGAGTTCGACTCGAGTCACTACTATCGTCAATGAATTGACAGACCTTCTCGTAGCTAAAGAAAAAGAGCGGCACTAGGGTTTTGATATAGTGGGTGCGTTCGCTAACCATAAGACCCCCTATTTTCCCATGCATGCTGTGTAGAGAATCGCGGTACGCTAAGTTCTCACAAAGGGAGTAAATGGATGAGGAAATGACGGCATTTGCATGGCTACCTGTATATCTTGAAATAATTTGTGTGAGCGGTCGAAGTAAGAGTAGTCCATTTGAAAGCACTTGTGATACCTTGTCATCGGAGCTTGCCTCCTCTTGCTCTGATGAAAAGTCCCGTTCAAAGCTTTTGAACATTCTCTTTAGCGCCACCCGCAGTGAGCTGATAAGATTAAGGAAAATATCGATGGTCTCTTGATGATGCTGCGGTGCGAGAATTTCAGAGGCATAAAATACACATACTTCTTGCAAAAGCTGCACAACTACTATGTCAACGGCATTACCGAGTAGACTCACGAGCCCATGTGTAAAAAATGAAAGGCTTACGGAAATCCCCACTTTTGCCTCTTTATTTGTGGCAAGAAAAATGTTATGAATAAGCTCGAATGATTGCCGAGTGTCGTCATACTCGAGAGTCGTGTCATCATATTGTGTAGATAGGCTGCACAGAACTTTCCAAAATTTAGCTGTGAGCGCGCTGTCTATTGAAGCAATGAGTGCTATGCACGTGACCAGAAGTCTCTGAACAGTGCTCGCGGCTTTCTTATTCGGAATTTTATGTGCTTGCTCTGATTGCTTATCTGCCGAAAGAAACCTCCCGACGATGAAAAGAATAGGAAACATTTTTTGGAATTCTTGTTGAGTATCTACACTTTGAGGGCCAATCAAAAAATCTGGGATGATAAATGGTTCTCTCATATTCCTCGAAAACAAAGAGAGCATTCGCACAATTGATAAAATAGCCTCTTGACTGATGAATGATTTCTTTGTGCTAGAAAGATCCCTATCGAATGGTAGCAACAGATACCTAGCAATTTCGATGGAAAATTTTGCACAATCTGACTCAGATTGCCCTCGTGCATGTGGTAGTTGAGTTATAACACTTTCTAGAGCCCGAATTTCGAAGTGACACGAAGCAGCTTGAGCTGGCATCTGTATTATTTGAGCTCCAAAAGTGCTTTCAAGAATATTTGGCGCAAGGTAGGCACTGCATTCCCGGATAGTACCAATAAAATCTTTCATGCCATCCAAGAATAAGAGTAATTTACGTAAGGACTCAGACCGAACAACCGATGACGAGTCTCTTGTGACTACTCGTAAGAGATACAATAATAAGGCGTGTGACACGCTGACAAATGCGAATACTGCGTTTTGGTTTTGTTGAAAGCTGGTGCTTTCCTCATTATTTAACAGCGCTATATTCTGTGCGCTCTTCGAGAGCTTTTTAAAAAGTGCAAAAGCTGCTGTGATGCATGCCACCCGTAAGTCAGCGATTTCGCTATGAAGTCCGCTTTGTAGCAGCTTCCAGGCGACTTCATAAAACCGCATCATGCTGGCACGATGATAAGAAGTGATGTAGCTGTCGACTTCATTTCGTGCAATGAAATACGTAAAAGCGTCCACAATAGATCGCCTCCCTTTGCTTTGAGTACTTGGTTCGGAGAATTGTATGGAAAGCTGATATAAAATCCTTAATTGTGCGTGAACCGAAAGCGGAGAGTATGCAACCAATTGCGCTTTTGAAGAGTCATCGGGGATTTTCGACTCTGAAAATCTGAACAACGTAGATTTATGTAGCATGTGAACGTGTGCACTATCATAATCCACTAAGCTTGGATCATGTGAAGCTACTCCTTCGTACAAGGCTGATAAAATTTTTCCAAGAAGCAGATCGCCAGCTAATTTTGACGAATTTACTCTCTCCAAAGGACCAAGCTCTCCAAAATATTCTTGCTCGAAGGAAGATTTTAAGGGCAGATAAACCCACACGGCGAGCCAGCCAAAGAATCTATCAAAGTCTAGTAATTTATGTTTGCCTTGACCAGCCTCACCCATAGTTGCGCAAAGCCGTGATCTAAGGTAAAGTTCATTCTGGACAGGTGCATTCATGAGCTTTCTGAAATTTTCCTTCAGATAACCTTGTGTGTGATCGTCCACCAGAGTCTTTAGGCGGTGTTGAATCAGCCTGATCTTCGCCACAAAGTCATTACCGATTTCCACTTCCGCCTTGCTTTCAGAATGAGAAAGATCACCGTCAAGGACAGATTTCAAAAAGTCTTCTTTATCAAAGTTTGTAGCACTGTGTGTATTGAGCGATTCGCTGCTATCACAAATATATTGTGTGCTCGCCTCATTGGTGGCCATTCGAATCAATCCAGAGAGGCAGCTGAAAGAAAGTGATGACATGGCAACCTTATCGCTCTCTCCCAATAATGTACGCAGCGGGCATACATGAGCATCTAAGTTGAGCCACTTGCCCTTTGCCATCGTGTCACAGAGAGCACTATGGACCAAGAAATCAAGCAAGATGGTGGAAAAAGGAAACTGTGGGCAAAATGAACAAAAATAAATTTCTGATATCAGCTGGTGGACAGAAGCTTCATAGCCTTTTGCGTAGTGATCCCTTTTTATCGCTTCAGACCCTGATCTCTCTATTCTGCCACATGAGCTGCTGATGATCTCTGTCAAGGCGTTCCATAGAGCTTTTCCAGCCACACTTTGGGTATATTCATGAAATTCTTTGATATTGTCTTGATACGCGAGGTAGGATGCAATGGTTGTGAGCAATTCCTGTAATAAGACAACAAATGTGGAGATATATCGATCACTTATGCGCATAGCAACACGGACTTCGCTATCAATCTTGAAGTACAAGTTTTCACCGCCTCGTAAATCAGGTTCTATTGCTGTTTTAAGGCTGTATGTGCAGAATGGTTCTTCACAGAGTGGTGCTCTTGAGAGCAAGCCGGGGATCTCACTGTAAACTTTTTCTAAATATTTCTTAATTGGCATAAAAACAGACTGCTGAGATACTGCTGCTTTGCGTGTTATCGCGTTCGGCATAGAGCTACTAGAGCTCAGTGAAATTTGAATCGACAGAAATTCACTCAAAGCGCACAGTGTGCTTTCTACAAGCCCGGGAAGAAAAAACGATATTCTCTTTGATTTGCTACATCTTTGTATGGCAGGTATTTTGAGTATAGTGAACAGTATATGAAGGTATTTGTCACTTGGCTCATCATGCAGCCAGCTCTCAAATGCCTTGATAGGTAGTTCTGATGTACCAATGGCACTCGTGGTATGGCGAAACAAATCTCCAATACTCGAATAGAGACATCGAAAAATGTACCGTACGTTTCTAATTACGGATTCTGCAAGATCAAAGCATAAAACAATGCTATTAAAGACTGTCGAAGGAAATTTTCTTACTAAGGAGTCGGCACGGTGTGTTATAACGCTATCCTTGAGCGAAAGCTGATACAAAGTCTCACTGAACCTTTCAAGCACAGAACCAAAAAGGTTCATAGTGAAATTTATCAACTTCTGTGATGTTAATAGGTCATAGAAGGGGCATGTGGAGTCTGAGGTGAATGGCTCATCGCCTGATGAGCTCCAAGTCGTAGCTTTCCACATGGTTGTTATGATTGCAAGCCGCAAGAAGTCAATGCAACATAGTTGTAGAGATTCTATGATCGTAGATTCCATCCTATCGTCAGTCTCTGCACTTGTCGAAGATTGAATGTAAGCATGAAAACTTTCAGCAAACGCCTTTGCTGCTTGATTGGAAGCACTATCTTTTTCTTCATCTGTTTCTTCACTGCTGTTGTCCGTACTAAACATTCGATAAATACTTAATGAGCTCTTATCGTCAAGCACTAGTTGCTTGAAATGTCCTGTATGATCTCGTGGCGTCTGCGCTGTTTTGTAAATATTATGAACCTTGGCATTAAGATCAGTAAGATCTGTACCTAAGCTTTGGATATAGTCTGGGATTTGCTCATCTGAATTATCATGCTTCTGACGTTCGCTGTTTTGATTTATGTTGGGTCTAAAATGATTATGTATTGACTCAAACAGTTTTCGTGAAAAACCTCCTTTAAAATCTTGGCTTGATGGAGTTATTGAGATTGAATCAGCTTTAAATGCCTGAGTAATAGTTGATTGTGGCAATTCATCTAGCAAACGTGAAGGGCCAACAGACTGCCCATTATGCATTGGTGCCGCGCTTGAGAGAACTTCATGATGATCCTTTTCATCTGAGCAATCACCACAGGTTTTGCCAGGTTCTTCTGGTAAAGAGCAAGTCGCTGATGCATGGTAAGCTGAAGAGTATTGGAGGCTTACAAAATCGCTATTTTGTAAGCAAATGTCGTGAATCTTATCTAATATCTCTTTACTTAGATGAGATTCGCCCTTTTCTCCGTACTTCTCTTTACTTATCTCGGATATCCCTTCATTCTTATTGCGCTCAACCATATAGGAAAACGGTGTGCACATACTTGCTTCTGTTGCATGAAGTCTAGATGTTTCCCCTGAAAGTACATATGAAGGCAAGATTTTTAATAGCAGGTTGTCGAAATTAGCTGCTGCATGAACCGGTAGTCCCAATTCCCCGCTTCTCTCTTCTAGTCCTTCCATTGAAGTAGAATAAATCTCTCTGAAGAGGGATTAAAGTTCTAGTGTCTTAAACATAAGAGTTTTAAATCCACTTTAAAACACATGTTTTCTTACCATCTCCTCAAGGTCTACACGTGACAAGAAAAGCTTCATATTTCTGAACACATATTGATCTGATAATCCTACTTACGATGTCTTTTTGCGGAGCTGACATAAATAGCCTGTTTCCAGAGATAACATCGGCTAGGAGAAGCGAAAGAAGAAGCACACTTAGGGAAAAGATTCAAAGCAAAAATTTTACTGCAGAAGCCGAGGCAGATGCGGAAGCTGAGATTGAAGATCCGCCTAGCACCAAAGCTGATTTGTACAAGCCACAAGGAACGTATCAAAATTTCGACAACACCTATGAGCCACAAGCAGAATACCGCTTAACAACGAGAGACAAGGATATCATGGATTATTCTACAGATGAAGAAGAACATGCTATTCGTAGAAAAGGGGCTGATAAAAAAGAAACGGGGGATTCTTCATCAGCTACATCCGTCAAATCATTTATATATGCCGTGAAGAAGCTTCTGAATGCGGTGGTTCAGATCGGTCTGAAAGAGCACGAAGAGATAAAAGCTCTTCTAGATGAGTACTCATATAAGGCAGAAAAGCTAATAGGATGCACTGATGGCGAAAAAGAGCTCTGTGAGCAAGAACTTGCTGTTCTTGAAGAGAAGATCGAGGCCATTGTGTCTAATCTTGCCCAGTCAGATCAAGCTTCCGATGAAGAGAGCTCGGATGATGAAGATGAGCAAAATTAAAGTGATTACGTGGGTGCAATCGACTATTCCGTCGATTCTCTTTTCCTTTTCTTTCCCCAGCGCAAGTTATCTTCATCACTTTCATCACTTTTATCTTCTGAAATGGCTTTGCTGACTGGTGTCCGTATCAACTCTTTACCTCCATTTTTCTTCGATTTTATGCCTAGAATCCGTCTCATCTTACCGCTTAACTGAATGCCATCTGCAGTGCGATGAAAGGGTAAATCTACCTTTGATTTTGAAGAAACACCTGATGGATAACTTGGGCTACTCGATGATTCTTCTACGTACCCAAGCCCATAGTAGCCCTCGTGAGACCAAACTTCCGGGTATTTCACCTGAAATGCTAGATTTTTGGCTTTGACTTCTGTGTATGAAAAACATTCTGCCTCACTTACCCGGTGGCGCAGCTCCTCAGTGTACGGGTTCATGTGAACTTACTTCTAAAAACGAAAAGATATTGCACGTGGGTCTGAAGGAAACGATTCTTGACGATGCAAAATCAAAGACGACTGATGCTTTTGCTTTGTGCCCGTGTCCATGAATAACATCAGAAAATCATCATTCTAGTGCTGTGCCATCCACTCCATGGCGACAAGGGCGGAAATTCGAAGTGTTGAAAAGAATATCGTCGTAGCGCAGCCATTCCACAGTGCCAAAACACCGTCTTTCTTCGATATTTCTTTGATAACGCTCATTACTTGTGATGATTGTTCGGATGTCAATCTCTCTTCAACCTTTACTTCGCATTCATTCGCCGAAGCAAGTGCGTGGTCGTTGATGATTGAGAAACGCCGAACGAGATCAAGTGGATAAACTATGACTGTCGTTGCCATGGCCCCCATGTATTGGATCCCGACGGCTTTAAAACCTTCTATGACCTCACCACCTTGCGATCCCGCATCAACTCCGAAGAGCGACTGAGCAACAAGCATTGTGAATGATGAAAGGGGGCGATACACGAAAGCGCCTATCGCTGTACATGGGAAACCCCTGAAAAGGCTTGACATCCCATTCTCGGCAAACTGATTTTTGATTGATGTCAATGTGACCTCAGGAGCATCACCTACTGCAATAAGCGACCTGAATTGCAGCATTTGAAAGGGATATGTGAAAAGGAGCGAAGACAAGAATCTTGAGCATTCCTTGAGGAATAGACTCATTTCAGATCTTGGTTCTTGAAAAATGCCCTCAACGAGTAGCATACTGCACATGCTCGCCGTAGGAGCACCGAAGCTTGTGGCAAGGTACCATTTGAAATTTCGATAGAAGCTAGAAAATCTTTCCTTTGCCAGGTATCGTAATGTTTCAAAGAGGCTCATATTTTCTGAATTTGTGATGATTCCATTCTTTTTCAATTGGTCCTGATTCAGATAAACTGCCCAGACGTGCTGAAAAGGAAACTCGCAAAACTTCTGAAAAATGATAGCTGCAACGTGGATTGCTTGATCCATTGAGTAGATTTCTAAGAGGTTGAAGATTTGTGAAAATACAAAAGATCCATTTTGATCTTAGCAAACGATCATGAAGCCTTTCTATCATTACTGCATGAAATGTACTGGATCCCGAAGGCGCACTTCGAAATGGGCCTTACAGAGGCCTGCGATAGGCGCTGTGTTAGTACAGAGGTTAGACAAATGCCACTATGCTCGCGGCCCACCGACGAGCTGAAGCATAACTTTTGCGATTGTAACGGCGAAAGCATTGACATATCAAGTACCACTTTTCTATCCTCTGGAAAAAGGCTCGTTAAGCAATGTATTGATGAAATTATGTCTGGCATTCATTCTATTTCCCCACTTGATGCAAAGCGAATGATTGAATGGCTAAGAAAGTATAAAATCATGCTCGTTTCATACAAAGACTTCAGTCGCTATGCATATGAAACGTATACGCCCCACCTGGTTATTGACAATCGTGAGAAAATGCCAGTACTCATTGGGTATTATGCAATCATCACTGGAGGTGATGGCTTACCCTCGATTGTGCAGCTCTCCATGGACACGTTTGCTCGAAATAAGATGTTTTTACTCAGAAGTGTGAACAACAGTCATCACTCGCAGAATATGACGAGCGATGGCTCCCAGCAATCAGCAGCCATAAAATCCGATACCCATGGAAATCGTATCATTACTGCAGATGGAAACAAATTTGTGGCCGTAGCCCCAGCTGAACTGGCGAAAGTCCATGCTACTGAGTATTCTTCAGAAAATTGCATTGATATCGCATGTTCTGGTGTTCTCGGTGAGTCCCTAGAACCCGAGGGAGCAACTTACAAAGTTCCCTTTGGAAATATGCGACTCATGGATGCTGATAAGTTCGTTCGGGTGATTGGTGGGCCGTATTTCTACCATCGGAAATGCTTTTTTTTACGAAAGCAATGTGCATACTGTTTCTTTGTGCTTTATGCCAAGTATGCATTGATCAAACAAAACTACCCGATATCACGGTACATAGTCTTGGCTGGATGTGTTTCAGCAGTGCTTCATCACATGCATCAGGTTTACGACTTATTCACTCACGGCGAGTAAAATGTGTAAGAAAAGCGCTTAAATATGCCCCACAACTCGCATTTTCCGTTCATAAGTGCAAACTGGCTTCCTTTGGACTTTTCCTTTATACCTTGGTACATCATGCCATGTCAACACGAGTGTGACAAAACAGAAAGCGACTTCTCGCGCGTTGTTCCTATCAACTACAAAGGGCCTTGTCTGTTCCCGTATCTTAATGGAAATCAGTGCTACTCAAAAAACACCCGTTTAAAGATTCAGGAGACAAATGTTCTCAAGCCAAACAAGCTTTGCTTTGATGTGAATGAGAGCAATCCAAATGTACTTGTGTCTAACACAGATGCCGAGATGCTCATTTACATTTACTTCACCAAGATAGTGCGCTTGCGAGGGCTGTGCCTTGTTTCGCTGGACGAAAGCATCAGAAGAACATACCGTGTCGAGCAGCCCTCGAAAATTAATCTTTATGTGAACCGCGATGATATCTCCTTCGATAGATGTGCCACTATTAAGCCAACAGAGAGCATTGATTTGAAGAATATGAGCCCGAACGACACATTCTGCCCTGTAAAGCCAACTCTTTTCTTTCGGACTAGCTCTCTCACAATTCACATTCCAGGAAACAGGTCGCAGAGCCCAGAGATTAAAACTGCTCTTCAGCATATAGGCTTTTTCGGAGAGGCAAGTGAAATCGAAGTTTCCAAGCGAGTTGTCACGACTGTGTATGAGACGAAGCCATCCGTTCACGACTATGGTAGCATAGCGGCTGATCTTATCGCAAATCAGTCGCTTTGCTGACAAGGCTCTATTCGTGTAGGAATTGCAACTATACATACTCTTCTATCACGATTCCAATATTTTTTTGACTTTCCTCTCATTAGATTACGTGGCAATGCAAAACGACGTGTGAAAACTTTAACAAGGATGGATGCGAGAATAGGGGTTAATCTCACGAAGCTTCCCAACGGCTATCGACTAATGCTCGAATTCTCTGAATGCAGTGAGACGCATTCGCGCCATTTGTAAGTGATTCAGATTATAGGCTGAAAATATGATCTGTCATACACAAAGGTGCGCACACTTCCAGAGATGCCCACGGGACAAAATGCAAACAAAAACATTTCTTCTGCAAAAGATTTTTCAGCCGTTCAGGCTAGGGGCTGGGTTTTTCATGCTATTTTCCATGCCATAGCGGTAGAGTTTTTTCAGCGTCAGCTCTAAGCACTGAGCGAACTCGGTGTTTTCCTTAAAGCATCTACTTGCCCACTCATTTCCAGCCTCTTTTTGACATGTCGCAGTGATTGCGTATTCTGATTCGCAAAAATTTTTTGCTATTGCTAACAGGTAAGCTTCTTTTAGCTTTTTACAACGCCTATTTACATCCGAATTAACATTCTCCTCTAAACAAGACTGCAGCGCATCCCGTTTTTCCGAATGATCATTGAAAAAAGTTTTACACCTCGCGCTAAATTCTTTGGAAAGCCCAGACATATTAATGGTAAATTTGGTGAATTAGAAAAGCATGCTAGGCACCTGGGCTGTTCGTACCAATGAAGGTAAACTTTATCTAAATAATACTAGATTTTAATCGGAATCTGATCCGAACTTTGTGGACTGTTTACCACCCATCGGTGCACCCATTTGCGGTCCAGCTCGGCCTCTAAACCCATCTCCCCTTCCGCGGTTAAAAGAGTCGCCGCGCTGACGAAAGCTGTCTCCTCTTCCGCGTCCGCCTCTGAATGAGCCACCGCGTCCACCCCTGAATTGTGAATCGTCGTGCCCGCCTCGGAACGAGCCACCGTGCCCAGCTCGGCCTCTAAACCCATCTCCTCTTCCGCGGTTAAAAGAGTCGCCGCGCTGACGAAAGCTGTCTCCTCTTCCTCGGTTAAACCCGTCGTTGCGTGAGCGAAAGTCCCCACCACGCCCGCGGAATGAATTTTCACGACCACGGAACCCTCCGTCATTGTGATTTCTGAATCCCTGATTGTGCTCTTCTTCATCATGGCGGACTTTCTTTGATGACACTTCGGAATCTCGAGAAAATGGGAATGCTTCGCTACTGCGCTTCCTCAAGTGCTCATCTTGAGCGTCTTCGATAGTTTTTTTGATCGGAACCGGTGTGTCACTGTCGTCATCGCTATCCATGTCTGATGATGTCTTCTTAATTATGCTCGTTGGCTTGCGAATAGGTGCTTTGATATCAGCCTCTGAACTAGATGAGCTATCTGAGCACGATGAAATAGCTGCTTCAGCTTTCTTAGCTGGGGCAGGTGCAGAGACTTTGCTTGGAACATTCTCTTCGTCTGTATCGCTAATATCGCTCAATGTAGATGCTTTGGGTGATTTTTTCATGATCTTCGCGGGCTTCGCGCTGTCAGATTCAGAAGAGCTGTCCTCACTGTCAGCAGGTACCATTTTTGAGAGCTCTTTTGCACCCTGGGTCTTCTTAGAAACGACTGATTTCGCAGGGACGGGCGCATCACTGTCGGATGATGAGTCACTTGTTGGAGCTTCGATTTTAGATTTCTTAGTATCTACCTTTGGAGCTACAGTAGGTTTAGCTGTTGAAGGCGCATCGCTATCGGACGAAGAATCGCTCGATGGTGCTTTAGCATCAGCTTTTTTCGGCTGGAGCTTTGGGGTAAGAGTTTGCTTTGTTGCTGGCTTACTGAGATTTGGAGCATCACTATCTGACGTTACGTCGTTTGCAGATGCTTTCTTCGGCAGAGTTTTGGTTGCAGTTTCCTTTTTAGCGGCTGGCTTGGCATCTTTCTTCTGAGCCTTTGCATCAAAAAACTTTTTAGCGTTTGCTTCAGCGTTAGGCGAGCTCTTGAGAATGGCTTCAGATAACCCTGTGAGCTTATTGTCAACGCTGTATTTGAAGAAATAAGCCTCAGCGAAATCGTTTCGTGGCATTTTGATGTAGTAAACTAGGTAACAGAAGAAAAAAGCAATAGTGAAAGCAAACTTCTTAGCAATAGGTCTGAATGCAGCGTTTAGTTTTATGTCATTACGATTCACATTGCATCTGCGCGAGTCAGCTTCTTTCTAAGTTTTTGCATTTCTACAATTTCATCATTGATGTGAAAAAGTTAGACTCGCCGTCTACAAAAAAAGATACAATATCATGCTGACTCGGGTTTGCTGGTAAAATTCTTCTCGGAAATATAGCTGCACTTGGACAATTGCAGTTACAATCAAAATATGAAATTAATACAGCCCAAAATAATCCGATATTACGGCCTCATTCGGTCACCCATCTTATTTACTTTTGTTCAAGATGTATACCAATTTCGTAGGTAAATGTGCGACGATTCCGATATGAATGACGGTTGGTCAACATGGCATAATAAACGCAGGAACAGGCGGAAGAAATGCTATGCAGGCACACAAGACAATAATTCCAACTTGGATAATCCTGCTAATTTTCTACCCACGCAGTGCCAGGGTTCTGCAGCTCCGAATGATAGAGAAAAATGCCCTGGCTTGAAAAGTGGATCTTGGCATTCGCCTCGAAAGACTATCTTACGATTTTTAGCAAGCCCGGACTTTGATCCTATACGAAAGTGCCTTGAAAAAGCGGAACTTGAATGCAAGCATTTAATAAATCTATTCGCAGAGCACATGGAAAATCCTGTGGGGAATTTACATTTTAGCCTACATTTTTGTGCATTCGGTCTTGGTGACATGCGCCAAAATCGAAACTCTCTCCCACAATTATGTTTCTTTCACACATTAGCAAGAGATTTGTCGGAGAGTATATTTATCGCAGCAAACCCGAAGTTTGAAAAGTCAGCGAGAGCTTTTAGCAAAGAGAATTATAGCGCTCATATTTACGACCCAATCTACAGCACTTACCAATCTCAAGATGATATTCTTGGCATAAATCTCCTTAAAAATCATAATTACTTTACTCAAGGACAGCTTAGCGACATTTTTGAGACTACATGCTTACCCGAAGTTCCAGTATTCGTGCTTTTCTTACCGCACGTACCGATTGAGCTTCCCTCTTTACTGCTATTTGACCTGCAAAAGGCACTCAAATGTCGCAAGAATCCTGTTCCCTTACGCTCCTTAGTAATTTTTATCGGAAATCGAATTTTTCCCGAGCATGTCCCGCGAATAGAGTCAAAGCTTGCTGAATATGATGTCTCTTTTGATTTGCCATGTGCCTATGGGGCCTTCAACGATATGAAAATAACTTGTTTCAAGACAGGGCCGAAAGGACTGCAGCACGTCCGGCCACGGAACATAGACGCTCACCTTGACGAAGAAATGATATTTTGTGACTGCGCCCGCGTTCTACGCCACATGAACTCGAAACGAACGGAGCTGGTGCATTTAAATCCGTCTATTTAGATTCTTTATTCCTGTATGTGAGAAACTCAAACACATTTAGCCGGGAAAACTTAAGAGCTTTCCTTTTACTGACGGTCACTTTTGATTTAAAGAAATTGATGAATGTTAAGCGCGTGGCAATCCTCTTGCGACTGAACACAGTAACTTCCTACGAATTGGGAAAAATATGGATTGGAAAGAAGTACACAGTGCCTCTCGAACTGAATATGTCACATATGGCGAAAAAGAGGTACTCAGATCCGCCGAAATTCCAACCTAGCAACTCATCGAGCATGAAACCTGCTCTTTCTCGGTTGTTCGATAGCTGCACAGGCTACCCCAGGACTTACTTTCGAGATCGTCACATGCCAAAAAGGCCCATGGATGATAAGATTTTCGCCAACACACGGAAAGTAATTTACTTATCAAAAAAGCTATCATGCCAAGAGGCAAGTGGGATAAAGGACCAAGGATCTACAAGGACTTCTGCCCAAGAGCGTGATACTCATCAATTCCATGTCCCACAGCAAAACGTCAGTAAAAGGTTCCATTTTAGACTGAAAGAGTACTTTTTCGATGATTCGGTCCTATCTTGGAGCCCTGAAATGAACAGCTGGCCACTCAAGAAGGGGCTGATAAACGCGATCATCACGAAGTCAAAAACCCTTCAATGGACGCTAGTTTCAGCGCACAAATTCAGCCCCGTTCATGATCTCGGGAAGAAGAGTACTTCGTATGGCTCGAAAAGCAAGCAACCTCCTCTTCGGGCAGCGAATTTGGCGATCATTGAAGGCTTCGATCATCTCAGCTCCGAAATCTTTCTTGGGAATACAATGCTCCTTCGAAAACCAGAAACAGTCAGACCGTACTTGTTTAATCAATTAGACAGATACACGCAGTATACTCATGCAACATTATCATCAAATGCCATCGATAGTCGTATAACATGCCTTGCTTCATTCATAGAGAATATCTTATCGAGCGATGATATCGAAGAACATCTACCCATTTTAATTTAGGCAACTTTCATTCGCCAATTCAAAGAGAGACATCCTATTTTCTTTTGATTCAAGCATTGTTTCTAATTTGCAATGTCGGAAATCAGCAAGCTATTGCAAGACCGCTACCGGGATTCATGCATGTTTCTTGAATGGACAATTCATGAATGGCAGGAAGATGACAATGTATCAAAGGCGCTTCTCTGTGATTTATTGCATAAAGAGATTGATTTCTACTTTGGAGAGCTACACCCCTCAATCGAGCAATATAACAGTGCCTCAAGTAGGCAACTTAAAAGTGCTAAGGAGTTTCATCTTGACCTACAAAGGTTTGAAGAAGACGCTGAAGTGACGAAAAAACTTGTTTGTCATTGTTTTCGTGTAATATTTCAAGGAGAAAGTGCGAAGCTTGATGTGGACACGGGAACACCAAGCCCGGCCTTGAAAACAGGCTTCTCTACAATTACAACGACACATCTTTCGAAATCTGCAAACGAGAGTCTAAGGTTTCAAGAAAATCGAAAAAGCTCCCCGACCAAAAAGGGTGGCAAAGTTGTGCGTAAATCGAATGCTGAGGTGCAAACCGTAAAAAAGGAGTCGAGCGACGCTAGTCAACAACAATGCGCTGACGACATCTACAACCGAATTATTCCATCGAGCATGTGCTCAATTTGCCTTAAGCCTTTGCAAGGAAGTGAAGCGCATACTCCCCTTCCGTGCTTCCATAGGGCACATGCAGAGTGCATTTCATCATCAAAAAGCAGGACCGATCTACAGATGAAAGAGTGCTGCTGGGTAAGTGCTGAGCTTTTATCCCTGGGTTGCTCCTAAAACTCGCTCTACCAACCAGTCCAACTTTTTGTGTAGGCATCATGCACACTTCATCGCATACGTACCATTGTGTATGTTTTACTATACAGATGATCGACATTGGAGCTAACCTGACAGATGAGATATTTTCGATAGAAAGCAATGGAATATCTGATATTGACACCCTTATCATTCGATGTGTTGCGCAAGGTGTATCAGGCTTAATACTAACAGGCGGGGATCTACGCTCAAGTACAGACGCCATTAAGTTTTGCCGTGAATATAACAGTCTTGAGCGGATAAACAAGCATATCTCGATGATTGAAAGCAGCTTTGCTCCGCACATTTCAGCTGGTCTAAAAGATATTCGGCGAGATTTCAAGTTGCGCGCGACAGTTGGGGTCCACCCGTGCCATGCGCAAGAATTCGAAAACGTCGAAGGTGTAAGCAACAAGCTTGCTTCGCTGATCATGGAAAACAAGGACATAGTTGTCGCTGCAGGCGAATGCGGATTGGACTACGACAGAGAAAACTTTTGTCCACGGGATATACAGCATAAGCATTTTCCTTGCCAAATCGAAATGGCCAAAGCCTTCGACCTTCCACTTTTTTTTCACAACAGAAACACTAATGGGGACTTCCTTAAAATAGTGCAGAATCACATCGGTTCAATTACGGGAGTTGTCCACAGCTACACAGGTAGCATGGAAGAAATGGAGGCATTTGTCAAGCTAGGATTCTATATCGGTGTGAATGGTTGTTCACTGAAAACCGAGGCAAATTGCTCGGTTGTACGCCAAATTCCACTCAATCGCCTGCTAATTGAGACAGATGCCCCTTATTGTGAGATCCGCTCTTCCCATGCAGGTCATGAGTACTTAAAGGCTGCGCTCAATGAACCTTCTTATCGAAAAGAATTATCTGCGTTTCGAGAAGCAACTGTGGCATGGAAAAGGCCCAAGTATTTTAACGCGCTAGAAGATTTTTCTTCATATTTCTCTCTCAAAAAAGGAATTAATTGCATGGAAACACCGCCGAAGCCTTATACAATTCTGCAAACATGCACATTGAAGGGGAGAAATGACCCGTGCAGGTTATCAGAGGTTGCGCTCGCAGTGTACGAAATAAAAAAACAGGCAGACATGCTAGATGGTCTGACGTTTTCAGCTTTTCTCAAGCTTTTGCGATCAAACACGAAAATGCTTTTCAAGTTCTAGCAGCCATACTTTGGACATAGGGAGCTTGCAGTATAATCATGTGATTCAGTTTTCTTTTCAAGTATTCATGGGAGTAACTAAAAAGGTGTTGCAGGAAGGATGCGGTCCACAACCACGTAAAGGACAGGAAGTAACCGTGCACTGCACTGCGTTTCTCGCATCAACAGAAAAGGAATTTTGGACCACACGATCGAGTGATCCATTCACTTTCCGAGTTGGCATTGGGCAAGTCATTCGCGGATGGGACGAGGGTGTTCTCGGTATGCAGCTGAATGAGCGCTCAAAACTTTACCTAACGGCAGACGTTGCATATGGTGCTCGTGGGTTTCCAGCATGGGGTATCCCGAGCAATGCCGATCTTGTGTTCGAAATTGAGCTTCTCGAGATAGCGTAATGTGCTATCAAAAGCACACTTAGTAACTATTCTATTTTTATGCACCTAACCCGTTCGATTACCTACTATTTCTAGATGTAAACTACTATGCCGAGCTATCCGGATAAAGTCCAAGATACAAGAAATGACCTCTTTAGCGCGGGTCTTCAAAACGCATCGCTTCGCTATGCTGTGCAGAAACTCAAAGAAGATCCCGAAAATACTGACCTCATGGCGTTCGTAGGACAAACAGCTCTTGAATATGAGCGCACCAAGTGCGAGCATGGTCGTGTGCATTGGATCGATAGGCTTGATGTACTGCATGAGGGAATCGACATAACGTACAAATGTTTACAAAAAGACCCCAAAGCTACTCAATGTGAGCGCTTTTTTCTGCTTCTTGCACTGAAAGCGGCAGAGTTGCAATTTAAATCACCAGAACTCAAGCCCCTGGGAATCATGCATAACTGGAGACGGATCCATGATCGAGCTGTGACATTTTTAGACAAGAAGTTCTACCCAGATGTTGCCATGGGCCTTGGTGCCATGAACAGTCGCTTGGCCCGCAAGTGGTACACACCATATGGTCTCTTGCAGCGATTCGTGTACGGCATTCCACCTGCTGATGAGCTTCTCCAAGAAGCTATCGATCTACACACAAAGGCCATGGAGGCTGATCCGACGAATATGGAAAATGTCTGCCGTCTAGCCTCGGCATGCTTGGTAAAGGGCGATGATGCCGCAGCTCGCAAGTGGTTTTTGAAGGTGCGTGACGGCATGGTGCAGGAAAAGAAAATGGATTTGGCATGGGTGATGGTAGCGAACACTGAGCTTCTTACCCGTTTCCCTGCGAATAAGAAAGGAATAGAGAAATCACACCCATTTAATCTACCATTCGGATAATGCATGCTCTAGGCATGACATGCGGGTTGTGTACGTATCCTAACTCTTTTTACTCATGAACTAGAGCTTACTTTATTTTCTAATTCTTTGAATAGGCTACAATGGCAGCAGCAGTAGAAGTGAAAGATGCAGAAGCTCCACAAGTGCAGGGGCAGGCACCAGTTTCTTCAGCCAGTATTGCTCCGAACGTCATCCTGTCTATTTTGGATCATCATGCCCGCCGTGGCGAAAAGCAGTCCCGCGTGATTGGTGGGCTGTACGGCATTCTTCGCAGCGATATGGTGGAGATAAAGCACATCGTACCCATTTTACACGTTGAAGTTGAGGGCGAGAATGCAACACTGGAGCTCGGTGGATGGCAGAAGCTTCAGCAGCTTGGGCGCAAAATTAACCTCCCCCCTCTCATAGGCTGGTACGCAACGGGAAGCCAGCCCGGTGATATGGCTGTTGATCAGATATTTTCCATGCGCACTGCGACATACGTGCGCCTTCTCTTAGATGGGGATCTCGAACATGGGGGTCTCCGCGTGCGTGTTCTCGGCTCGACACACACGCTCCTTGGTGGTGCAAGTGTTAAAGTGTACAGACAAATCCCATTCGATTATGCGCCATCGAATGCAGTTGAGGCATTTCTTCTTCAGAAGGTTACTGGGGACCTTTTTCCGGAGCTTCAGGTTCTCAATACGTCTGGGGAAGGCACTGTATTTGAGCGACTAAATAGTGAGATAGATGAGGCGATAAAGCTTGTGCGTGATGGTAAAATTTCACCTGAAGCAGCCTTTGAGCTCAAAAAGGCACTCGAAACCATGCCGAAAGCTTCCCCAGATCAGATTCGCCAAATGCTTACCAACTCTCTACAAGACGCGAGTGCTCTCAAGTTCCTTGTGAAGAGCATCTCGATGATCCTTCGAGTGGCCGATAAAGTCATCAATTAAACAGCAAGCTCACCGTGATTTTTCTATATTCTTGTATTCAGTGCATATATTGTCATAATTTTAATTCGAAGTCAATGAAGGAACACCGAACTCGGAAAAAATGTGTATTTATCCCGCGAGCAATAAAATGCAGTAGATTTTTATGATGACTGGCACACAGTTTGTTTATTTATCTTTCATTTGAACAAATTGAAGCTTTCTCTGCGCCAGGCATTCAAAATGGGTTTCCAAACTAAGCAGCTCACAGACCTAGAGCGTGCAGTTCTGTACGATCGCCGGACGGAGCCTCCATTTTCTGGCAAGTATGATAGTTTCTTTCCACGCACTGATCGTGAAAAGGGTGGCCATTTTCAATGCAAAGCATGTGAAAACCCGCTTTTCCCTGCATCCGCTAAGTTTAATGCTGGATGTGGGTGGCCAGCGTTCGATCAATGCTATATAGGCAGTGTTGAGACTGTCCCCGATGGTGGTCGAACAGAAATAGTGTGTGGAAAGTGCCGAGGGCACCTCGGACATGTGTTCTTTCAAGAAGGCTTTACTGCCACGAACCAACGGCATTGCGTGAATTCTGTGAGCATTCAGTTTATTGAAAATCCTGTGAATACGTCTTTGATGCAAGTAGGTCTAATTGCGTCTCCTACTGGTCCATAAAGCCCTGTAGAGCCAAAATCAAGAGCTTGAAACGCATTTTCTATTCTTTTTTGCTTTCGTTGATATGCGCTTGATTCCATGCGTCTTTCGTATAAGCTCGGGGAAAAAGTAGGCACTACGTTACAAACAAAGCTTGCCAAGCTTCAAAAAAAATACGAGCTTCTTCGCGCTAGATCAACAGCACTCGAAGATGAGCGCAATAAATTAGTGCTTCAGACCGAAAGCGATAGGGACAATAGAGAAAAGATGAAGGAGATTACTGATCTTCAAAAATATATCAAACAGAGGAAAATTGAGCTACGCGACATCGAAACAAAGGTAGCCCTTCGTACATTAGAGCGAAATCGGCTTGTCCCGCTTGAAAAGTAGCTCATACATATTGTTTGTCGAGTAGATTTATCGATAGACCATATGTATCATGGATAAGATACGTATATTTATGATATGCTTCCCTCTATGCCAAGAAGTCAGTGTTTCCCAGCAATTAGTCAAGGTATTGTATGGGTGTCAAAATACTTCAAGAATTATACAGAAACCTTTCATCACAAGCGTCGAACACCTGTCGGTTGCTTTGTTCGATGAAATACGGTATTTCGCACAAAAATTTTCCATTTTCACGCCTTAAGAAGTCAGTGTTTCCCAATGAGTCCTCAAAGTATTCATTGGGTGTCAAAGTACTTCGAGATTAGTCAGTCTGTCGCGAAGGAAAATCACAAGCTTGTTGGTGTGCATTGTATTGACGAAAAAAAAACAAATTCTTGATAATATGTACTCGTATCTCGTACAATGGCCAAACTATAACTCGCTGAAACCATGCAGGTACCACGATCAAAAGATATCGAGTCGTTTTTACTCGCCCGAAAAGCATGCTTGCTCCATAGGATCTACCAACTGCACATTTCGGGGTGCTCAGTTGATGAAATAGCCAAGGATAGTGAGATTCAAGAAAAGATGGGTACACTGGACGAAGATTTTCTAGGGGTCAGTGCTTGTGACCTCATTTTCTGGATGCAGCGATCTATTAATACATGTAGTGAAAATCCAGGGGTCTTTTCGCTCTTTCCGAACTCAGGTGAAGAGCATATCATCTTTGCGCGCGTTCTTGTCCCAGGAGCTAACCGTACCTTTGCACATGCTTCAATGGAAGACCTCTATTACTGCTTCCAGCGTTACGGATTCGTGAAAGCAACCCAGATAGAACAAACGACTGACTTCTACGTGGAGCTTGAATCATTGGAAAAAGCGCTGGGGGCTATCACAGATCTCGATATACATGAGTACGTACGCTTTGTCGCCTTCAAAGGCACTTCTTACGGGGTCGACACGCTCCCAAGGGCAACATTATACGATCCCTCATCCAGGGCAAAATCAAAGATCGATAAAAGTGTTCCAGACATCGTCATCGATAATATTCCCATCAATGCGGGGGAGGAGGACCTGAAGCAAGCAGTTGAACAAGTAGGAGGCGTGCAAGCTATTCGTTTCAGCCTGAATGACCGAACAGGTCTTCATAATAGCTGCGCACTAGTTCAAATGGCAACGATGGATGGCGTCTTGCAGCTTGCACAAGGCCTGAATGGTGTGCTTTTGCTTGGAAATCGCTTGCGCGTTGGTTATATTGATCCAATGTTCGCCCTCCGAGACATTAGGACGAATGCACTTCTGGAGGACCCAGATTTACGCTTAACACGCTTTGCTAGGGACACAAATGGTGAGTTGCAGAGGGGAAAGCGAACGTTGACCTGCTTTGCATGCGGCGAGCCTGGGCATAAGATACGTGAGTGCCCAAACAAGATCCAGAGGACATTTCAATCCCCTAATAAGCAGTAGGTGCTGGTGTTGGACCTAGAGCTTTGCTAATGTCCGCGAGGGTAAATGTATCCGAAATGCACCAAAACATAAGAATTTTTGCCTCATTTTTTTCACAAGTTTAACTAAATGAATGAATCTCTATGGTGAAGTTTCGCAAGCGCCGAACATTTTCAGTAGAGACTGAAAAAGTTAGCTCCAAGCAGCAAAGTTTGCTCCAATTAAGTATTGACCGGATCATGGGCCGTGTGCACGATTCCATGCATCTACTGACTCGCTCGATGCAGCGCATTTTCCCAGTTCAATGGTCGGTATGCTTTATTGCCTTTACATCAGTAGGCTTCAGCCTATCACTTGCGACTCGAACATGGCGAGATCTGCGAAGAGAACGGGCATTGCATAAGTAACTCAGTAGACGATTGCTGGCTTCAATCTAGCATAATTCCTGGTGTCAGCTTGCAATTCGCCACGCATTGTGGCTACTGGTAGTTTTGGCAGGTGTTGCTTGTCCAGTGTTGTAAAGAGTCTCTTGAAATTTCATGCTTTTTTCGGTGATGGGGCTTATCCGTCAGTATAGGTCTAGCTTCTTATCGACAATCAGTATTCGAAAAATGGTCACGATTTGCCTTTGCCCTGACAGTGAAGCCCTTGGAAGGCTCGATTACATGTCTCTTTCCCAGCAAGCGATGATGGAGCTCCTTGTAGCCAACGTGACGAACGGTTTGAAAGATAAAAAGGGCAATTACATTGATATCAGCGAATGGCCAGGGGTAGTTTGTGATGAAGGGGAATGCGTTGTTGAGATAAATTGGAGCAATGAAAAAGCACTTTTCTCCCATCGCACAACGAAGCGTTGCGATGGATCCCTGGACATGCAGTGGATTCCGCATACGGTCAGGAAACTCAGGCTCACAGTTCTTTCTATCGCCAATTTCGACACCGGTCATCTACCTCGAGATGCGCTTGAGGTGAAAATTGGGGGAGGGTACACAGGTAAGGTTACAGGAACAATTGCAGCAGGTAAGCTGCCCCGCGGCCTTCAAACGTTTGACATGAGTCGCAATAAGCTTACGGGGACATTTGATGTTGCGGGTCTACCTGCAAGCCTCAGGTCAATGAGCATTCAGTCCAATGGCTGTGAAGGAACGCTGGACTTTACGACTTTGCCCTCTAAGATGGAGGAGTTCTTCGCACAGCACAACAAATTCAAAGGAAAAATTAACTTGACGCTCCTACCGGATAGCATGAAAGTAATCAACCTCAGTTGCAATCAGCTAGATGGGTTGATCAACGTTTCCAAATTACCTGATGGTCTCGGACGCATAGATTTGCGCGATAATTTTCTTTCGGGTCCCGTCCCACTGATTGGCTTTACGCCGACTGTTCGAAATCGCTTGAATTGTCGAAAAGAGTTCGGAATTTCGAATAATCTTTTTTCAGGTGAAATCCGATATGTCGGCGAGTTCCCTCCCAATACATGGGCACGTCTCTCATGCCAGGGAAATCTCTTTACTTCAGTGAATTGGCAGAGTATGAAAGGAGTTAAAATTCTCCATGCCACTGAAAATGCGCTGGAGGGCTCTCTCGCGGTCAGCGATATTCCAGCATCCCTTACGCATGTCCATTTAGACACAAATAAAATCTCAGGAAGCCTGCACATCGAAAATATACACAAGAACATCCAGCTTATCGAGCTGCAGCGCAATAATTTTGCAGGGTCAATTGATCTATCGCGGTTGCCATCATCGCTGGGACACTTCGATGTATCTGAGAACCATCTGGAAGGTGAAATCTACTTTGGAGCACATATCCCAGCAAAAACATCACTTCAAAAGAACGAATTCACTTCTATTCGTACTGAGCAAAGTCAGGGATGGATAAATGTGGAGCGCTTTGACGCATCGAGCAATGAAATTACGCAGGACACAGTTAAGTTTGGTAAGATCAATAGAACTTCTCGATTCCGGTTTATCAATCTGTGCGGAAATGTTATTCAGGTCTGCAAGATGGCCAACGGGCAGGTTGCGAAGTCAAGGAAGATTTTCTACGACAATGGCACCGAAGCTCAGCGAAAGCCGGTGGTGTGGTAGATGAGGAAACTATGCTATGTATAGGCCCGATGTAGCGGTGCGGCAACCCTCCGTAATGCGTTTAAATGGTGGGGATTTCAAGCGCCGGGGTGTGGGGGGAAAACCCCCAAAACCTGGTGTGCTCTGTGTTCTTGTTAGATACTACGGGACTTGGCAATCGCTGCTCAGCACACAATCGTGATGGAAAGCTACATCAGAGGCTCTGCATAAAAGTGGCGAAGCGGTGCTTCATTCCATCCAACAAGCCTTTAAAGCCTAGAACGCGCGGTATTCTCCGAGGAAGAGGTATCAAGTGTGCTAAGTCTAGTTTCTGATCTCGAGTACGCTAGCAGGCTATGGTATGCATTTCGCTTCGAATGCCCCGGAATCGGGGTACTTGAAGAGTAAAGCTGTTGACATGGAAATTTTCAGTGCCATTCCGAAAGACACGGTTCTACGTTTATACTGTAGGGCAGGCAAGCAGTGAAAACTGCACTCGAACGCTGTTAACAAGGCAAGAAATGAGAAGATGATAGGGTAAGAACACTGCTCTCCTTCAGATGAACTTTTTACCTGGGCGGAAAGCGCTGTATGAGACACTGTCGATGGCTTTACACATGAAATTCGCTAAAGCGTAGCTTAGATTTGGCCCACCTGCCCTGATACATTATCTCACAGTCCACCTTGAACATCCAATCCCAATATTTTCGTCGTTACCTGGCCGTGGTCTTGACGCCCTAGTCTTCAAGAATCGTTAATCATGTGCGAAAAGAGAACACTGATTTATCCTTTTTAAATCTTTAATTAAAAAAAATAAAGGAATCTTGAATCAGAGAACAACGCTGTCGGCGGGGGACAGCCAGCCACTTCTACACATGATGCGGATGGTTCCCGGCAAAATTTATCTTCGATGGGCAGCGAGTTTGAGACGCTGAGCCGATGTAGCACCTCTCGCTCCATATCACTCTGTCCGAGGAATACATTTGCCCATCGTTGTCGATGCAGGAATACGTGACCGCCATGCACATCGTATGGGCCGCCGTACACATCGTAAGGGCACGATAAAGCTTTACCAACCGTACTTTTTGGGATTCGGGGTGACATTCTATATTGGAAGTGACGGGTTGCAGCATCCCTATTGCATGATTTGTCGAGGGAAGCATATCAAAGAAAACAGCTGCTTGAATCGAAAGAGTCTTTCTATGCATTTTCGAGCGAAGCGTAAGAACATCGCTAGGCTAAATGAGAGGCAAGTTTTCAAAATTTTCAAGAAGATGCGACAACTGCTCCCATCGGATAGCTTGCGTACACGCAGTCAGATTATTATGCCTTGTCCAGGGCGAAATACGCACACGAGGGAGCATTCTTCTTCTAATTCAACTGCTATTTCGAATACCAATCTTCCTCGTGCTGACATATCATTATATATTCACATGGTTCCCTTCGAGGCTTGTTTGGTGGCTCTCCGCAGTCTTGCTGGAGATAGTGACGGCTGATGGACGCTAAAAGTTGCTCGTCACGGTTAACATGTCTCAGACTCTTTTTCTGCTATGAGTCATCGAATTATTCATCATCATCATTCATCGTCATTCATATACAAATACTACTGGCACGTATAATTCAGCGAAATTGCATCAGAACGGAAATCAAATTTATCATGCGATCGATTTAAACGTAATACGAAATGAGATTTTAGGCTAATTTAGTTTTAATGTGGAGAGATGCTTCACTTCTTTATATCACTTACCGTATTAGTACACATCATGATGATCCCGTGGCACAATCAAGGAACATGGCAGTTTTTCTGGTGTCAAAGAATCACTTTGAATGCGCTTAACTCGAACGGCAGAGACCGATAGAGAGGCAGCCAGCATCGAGAGAGATAGTGATCGAACCAAATTTTTTCAAGACCGAGAGGAAAAAAGAAAGCAAAGCTTATAGGAAGCCACACATAAAGCCTAAAAAGAAAGAAGCAAAAGGGTGAGCAAAAAGGCAGGAGGAACGGCGACGACCATGTCTCCTTGACGTCATACTCATAGCCGTCGGGTACCTTATCAAGGAAGTGGGCACGGGCGCCAAGGCGAACCCGCTTATTCGCATCTGACGATACAGCATCCCATTTATGTAAGGGGTTTACGATGTTCATATATTGTGAAGCTTGTGTGGAGAATTTCTCGAAGCTGCCAAAATGGGTACATGATGTACTTTAAGCCAACCAGCAGTGAGCAGGGTTTCACTCCTGATCATGAGACGCTTATCCAGACCCTTTGTATGAATTTCGACGTACATGTAGTTATGGGAGCTCATGTAATAGAATCAATCACTAAAAACGTAAACACACTTTACGAAAACAGCACAATCCAAAGTCGTTTAAGTCGCTGGTGCAAGCTACTGCATATCTTGGCTCAGTACGGCACCCATACCGGATATCCTCATCATAGCAAGTTTACCTTCGAAATCTTCCTCCAAGACATGCCCGTGATAGCTAGCCCAGCAGAGATTCAAAAGTCCAGCCCTGCTTAAGTGAATAAGCTCTTGAGACTGACCACTCCCGAAAATCGGGCTGCCTGGAGTTGAACTCGCAGAAAATAAGTTGATAAATGTTTTCCCGTAAAACGCGACGCGCTGAAATCCCGTTTGGGGACCCAACAGTAACGGATAAAGAAAGAAGTATAACACCCTCGCGACGGTGGATCTCGTCGTGCCCGGTAGAAGTACGGCGCGTTGGAATGGCTCGGAGGGGTGTTGGAGCCTGAAACCAACACAACCAAAAGCCTTTCAACTCGCTGGTATAAGGTACTGCATACTACGGCTCATACCGAATATCCTCATCACAACAAGTTTACCTTCGAAATCTTCCTCCATGACATGAAAGCTCAAGTCTGACCGCTCCCGAAAACCGGGTCGCCCGGCGTCGAACCCGTGCAATTTTAGTTGATTAATATTTTCCCCTCAAAAGCGAAGCCCGGAAATACTACCCCACTGCTCATCATGAACTGACTAAGAAAGCAGCATAGCACCCTCGAGACAGTGGATCTCGTCTCTCTGGTACAAGTACAACGCGCTGGAACGGCTCGGGGGGGTCTCCGACCCCAAAAAAACTTCAAAATTTTTTTTCGAAATTTGGATGAAATTTTTGAGATCCGACCGCAAGCTCGGCCCTGCATCTGAAAAACTGGCGAAATCAGTACCACCATAAATACCGACAAACGGAGTTGAACTCAGAACACTTGTGATAAACCAGAAGTATAACACCCTCAAAATGTATTTTCTTCTCAAATGATTAGACTAATTCACAGCTTCTGCCTCCTGTCGCGCTCAGCTGAGAATGATGTGAATTCCAGCGCTGTGCTTACAAGGACTCGCGGTTTATTAGTGTTCATACAACAAAAATACGGTTTGGTCGCCCTATATCAATATATAGCATACAACCATGTAAGCTAGTATGAGCATGCGGACGACTTGACCAGGTACGGCAGCCCCCCAGCACACGCTGGGTAAGCGCCCCACACACCTGAAAAATGTGCGATGCACAGCCACAACGTTGCGGTTCTCGCGCGCACAGAATTTCGTCACGCTATGAATTTCGAAAACACACTAAATTCATCGGTCGTTGACCACATAAATATTACAGAGGGTGAGCACACGCCCCACTTAATGGGAGTGACTTCTGTCACACACCCAAAAAAATGGACTAAATTCCATGACAACAAACCTGGTTGATTCTGCCAGTAGTCATATGCTTGTTTCAAGGATTAAGCCATGCAAGCCTAAGAGTAACCTAACTAACACAGGAGGTCTGCGAACGGCTCATTATATCAGAGATGATTTACCGGGAGTATAGCAGCGCTCGCTGCCCAATGGATAACTTCGCGAAACGCGAAGCTAATACATGTACGACACGCAGGCTGCTCCACCGAAGCGCACTCGGCTAAACCCGCGTGCGCGGAGCGTCTGTGCGGATGGTTGCTGCGAAGACCAGCGCCGCTCGCGCGGCAGAGTCGGAGAGCGATGAATCAGACCATTCAGCGAAAGCGCGCTTCGGCGCGCGTGTCCCGACAAGTCTCTGCCCTATCAGCTCTGATGGTACTGTATTGGACTACCATGGCGATAACGGGTACGGGGAATTAGGGTTCGATTCCGGAGAGGGAGCCTGAGAGATAGCTACCACTTCTACGGAGGGCAGCAGGCGCGTAAATTGCCCAATGCCAAATCGGCGAGGCAGCGAAGAAAAATAGCGATCCCGTTTTTTTAAATCGGGAGTTGCAATGTGTGGTACGTAAACCCACCAACGAGTAACGATTGGAGGACAAGTCTGGTGCCAGCACCCGCGGTAATTCCAGCTCCAATAGCGTATATTAATGTTGCTGCTGTTAAAGGGTTCGTAGTTGGACTCGGGGCGCGCGGATGCCTGCACACTCGTGCTCGCTCTTGCGCGCCCCGTCACAGACGGAGCCGCGTTCCGCCGCGTGCCTTCACTGGTACGCGGTACCCGCAAGGGATTCGAGTGCGACACACTCTTTGAACCGTCCGTCGTTCTCACCGTGAATAAAACAGCGTGTTCAAGGCAGCCGTTCGGCCGCATGACAAAGCATGGAATGACAGAGCATCGACCAGCTGGGCGTGCTTTTGTTGGTTTTACTACCTCGTTGGGTAACTCGCCCCTGTGCTTGTGCTCCTCGGAGCAGATTGCAGGGACACGGGATTAACGGGGGTTGTCGGGGAAAACCGTATTCGGGCGTGAGAGGTGAAATTCTTAGACCGCCCGGGGACGAACTCAAGCGAAGGCAGTTTTCAAGTATACCTTCATCAATCAAGAACTAAAGTGTGGAGATCGAAGATGATTAGATACCATTGTAGTCCACCACTGCAAACGATGACGCCCATGGATCGGACAGTATTTTACTCCGATGGGATCTTTTCGGCACTGCTCCCCTTCAACGCGAAAGCTGAGGCTATGGTCTCATGGGGAAGTACGTTCGCAAGGCTGAAACTTAAAGAAATTGACGGAATGGCACCACCAGACGTGGAGTGTGCGGTTTAATTTGACTCAACACGGGAAACCTTACCAGGACAGGACAACGGAATGATTGACAGATTGATAGCTCTTTCTTGATTCGTTTGACGGTGGTGCATGGCCGCTTTTGGTCGGTGAAGTGATTTGTTTGGTTGATTCCTTTAACGGACGAGACCCAATCCGCTTACTAGGTCCGTCATTATCTTTGGGGCTGTTTCTTCGGAGGCACGCTCGAAAAATGGCGCGTCCTTCTTCGCGGCATTCCATGCGCCTTAGCATGGTGGCATTTTGGGCAACAGCAGGTCCGTGATGCTCCTAAATGTCCTGGGCGACACGCGCACTACAATGACAAAGTGAATGAGTGAAACCTTCGGGTCCTGCTCCGAGAGGAGTGGGAAAACTTCGAAAACTATGTCGTGCTTGGGATCGAAGCTTGCAATTATTCTTCTTGAACGAGGAATGTCTAGTAGACGCGCTTCATCAAAGCGCATTGACTACGTCCCTGCCATTTGTACACACCGCCCGTCGTTGTTACCGATGTCAGTTGGATACAGATCAACGGAGCGTGCGCTGCCACCCCGGCGCCGCGCGCGAAGTTGATCGATATTCAACTAGTAGAGGAAGCAAAAGTCGTAACAAGGTAGCTGTAGGTGAACCTGCAGCTGGATCATTACGAAAGTATGGACTCTCGAATAAGGGAGGATACAAGTTTAATTAAACTGGAGCCATCTTCGGGTGGCGCCACCCATTTTCTGAAAATGGGGAACGAACAACTCATAACAGTGGATGTCTTGGCTCCCTAGTCGATGAAGGACGCGGCGACATGCGATAACTCGTATGCATTGCAGAATCAAGCGTATTACCAAGACTTTGAACGCAGCCTGTGTGCTCGCCAGTTCTCTGGCGCTGCACGCCCGCGCTTCAGTGCCGGTACCGAGTTTGGGGGCGCACGCGACCCCGCAGATGTGGTTCTCATTGATGGACCCTGAAAAGAAAACAACTTCAAGGCCTGAGGCGCGGTCGACCACCCGCTGAACTTAAGCATATCATTAAGCGGAGGAAAAGAAAACAACCGTGATCCCCGTAGTAGCGGCGAGCGAAGTGGGGTCAGCCCAATCCGAATCTTTCTTCGGAAAGAGTTGTGGAGTATGGACGGCGCTCGGGGGCCTCGCACGAAAGTCTTCCTGGAATGGAGCGCCAGAGAGGGTGATAGCCCCGTGTGCGTGCGAGAAACCTGATAGAAGCGCCGCTCCGGAGAGTAGTACTGCTTGGGAGTGCAGTGCGAACGGCAGGTATACCTCTGCCAAGGCTAAATATCATAGGGAGACCGATAGCGAACAAGTAGCGTGAGCGAAAGATGAAAAGCACTTTGGAGAGAGAGTGAAACAGCACCTGAAGCTGTTATGAGGTAAGGAGTGGATCACTATCCAAGGGGCGCTGACGTTTGTTGGTTTACCGGCTGGCCGCTCAGCGCCTCACGCCTGCCGCCGCCCGACTGTCCCGGATGCGGCCTCCCCGGAGGCGCGCGTCGCACGGGAACGGGAGGGCGGAGTTCCTCGCGCTCTGTCAGTTTTCTGATGTTGTGGGGCAGGCTTCGAGACCGACTCTTCTGTCGGCGATGGGATTCACTCGCCCGTCTTGAAACACGGACCAAGGAGTCTAACAAGTGTGCGAGTCATCTACCTTCACGGTACGTGGCGCACTGAAAGGGCAGTCCGCTTCTGCGGATGTCGTGCCATTTTCTCTGAAAAGCAGCACGGGCCGAGCCTCGGCGATGGGCCAGGGCGTTGCGCCTGAGCATATATGTTGGGACCCGAAAGGTGGTGACCTATGCCTGAATAGGATGAAGCCGAGGGAAACCTTGGTGGAGGTCCGCAGCGATGTTGACGTGCAAATCACTCGTTTGATTTGGGTATAGGGGCGAAAGACTCATCGAACCACCTAGTAGCTGGTTCACCCCGAAGTTTCCCTCAGGATAGCTGGTGACAGTTGAGTAGTCGTGTGCGGTAAAGCAAATGATTAGAGGAATTGGCGGGCGTAGCCCCGTTGACCTATTCTCAAACTTTAAACGTGCACCGCGCGTGCGCTTGCTTCTGTGAAGCGCGCGCCCGATTGTGTCACTTAGTGGGCCTCTTTCGGTAAGCGGAACAGGCGATGCGGAATGCTCCGCAAGTGGACTTAAGGCGCCCAAGTGTAGGCTCATAGATACCATGAAGGGTGTTCGTTGATCTAGACAGCAGGACGGTGGCCATGGAAGTCGGAATCCGCTAAGGAGTGTGTAACAACTCACCTGCCGAATCAACCAGCCCCGAAAATGGATGGCGCTCAAGCCTACCGCCGACAGTCCACCGTGACGGTTGCGACCGAGGTTGTCGATACGTCCGTCACGTGTAGGGGTGCGTGAACGCAAAGCTGCGAAGCCTGTGGCGTGAGCCTCGGTGGAGCTGCGTTTAGTGCAGATCTTGGTTGTAGTAGCGAATATTCAACTGTGGATTCACACGAACGATCGTTGAAGGCTGAAGTGGGGAAGGGTTTCGTGTCAACGGCGATCGGACACGAGTGACTCGGTACTAAAGCCAGCGTTGAACCGTCTTCGAATGCTTCTATCGTAGGTGTCGTGAGACGCCCACCTAGAAGAGTGGCTGAAAGTATGGCAGGCTTAATATTCCTGCAGCCGATCATGGGAGCATGGCGGCGACGCTTCCGACAAGACTGGCGACGGTGTGCGCCCGGCCCGGGAGAGTTCTCTTTTCTTCTGAATGGCTTCGGCCCCCGGCGAGTTCGCGTCGAGCGGAGACCCGGGAGGCGCGCCAGCAGAGCCCCGCAATTGCGCAGGGTAGGGAACCGGGCGCCCGCCTACGAAAAAGCCAGTGGCGTTACGTCTCCCGATGACGGGCCGTACCCATATCCGCATCCGGTCCCCAAGCTTTGAAAGCTCTAGCCAGTAGAACAAGGTAGTCTAAGGGAAGTCGGCAAATTGGATGTGTAAGCTCGCGAGAAACATTGGCTCTGAAGGCAAAGCCGCCGCGGCCGCCTCCTTCTTTTCGTAGTAATTTTAGGAGTGTGCTCCCGCAAGGGCGTACGCAACTAAATTACCCACGTGAGTTTGAGTTGCCCTCACGGGCACGGAACACCCGCGGCGGCGCTGAATTGCTGTTTCAGAACTGCTTATCCAGGGGAATCCAACTGTATAATTAAAACACAGGCTTGCGACGCAGATAAGGTCTGTTTGACGCAAGCTGATTTCTGCCCAGTGCTCTGAATGTCAATGTGACGAGATTCACCTACGCGCGGGTAAACGGCGGGAGTAACTATGACTCTCTTAAGGTAGCCAAATGCCTCGTCTTCTAATTAGAGACGCGCATGAATGGATTAATGAGATTCCCACTGTCCCTAGCTACCATCTAGCGAACCAACTGCGTCAAGGGAACGGTCTTGAATGATTAAGCGGGGAAAGAAGACCCTGTTGAGTTTGACTCCAGTCTCAGTTTGTCGGGCGGCATAGGAGGTGTAGTCATAGGTGGGAGGTGCAAACCGGTTCTGAAAAACCACTTCTTCTATCGTTACTCTGCAAATTCAATGGTAAAGCGCAGGGGGTTAGCCTGCACTAGCAGGCCTTCGACTCCGCCCCTCGCGGGCGGGGCAACTTCCCTTTTGTAGCACTAACCCCGGGATACATATCCTGGGGGAGCTTCCGTTTGGAAACCAGACTGAGATGGGGAGTTTGGCTGGGGCGGCATATCTGCTAAACAACAACGCAGGTGTCCTAAGGCGAGCTCAGTGAGGACAGAAACCTCACGTAGAGCACAAGGGCAAAAGCTCGCTTGATCTTCGACTTTCAGTACTAGTCGAGAAAGTGAAAGCTTGGCCAGCGATCCTTTGAGCACGTACATTGAGGTATAATGCCAGAGGTGTCATAAAAATTACCACAGGGATAACTGGCTTGTGGCAGCCAAGCGTTCCTAGCGACGTTGCCGTTTGATCCTTCGATGTCGGCTCTTCCTAGCCTTGCGCCGCAGCAGACGCAAAGGGTCGGATTGTTCACCCGGATGAGGGAACGTGAGCTGGGTTTAGACCGTCGTGAGACAGGTTGGTTTTACCCTACTTAATCGTACACATCAACAATAGGCGCTCCGAGGGTAATGCGAAGTAGTACGAGAGGAACTTTCGTTTCGCCTCACTGGCAACCGCGGTCTCCCGAACGGGGGCGCCGCAACGCTACCAGGCGATGATTCACAGCTGAACGCCTCTTAAGCTGGAAATCAATCCCGAAGAGGGCCTCCCTCCGTTTGGAGGAACTGGTTCCGAAGTGTCGGCCGAGTACAGTAGCCCACGCAGTGGGTCATCGGCGGCTCGTCAGAGTGACAGTAAAGTACGAGTAGGTACCATGTCCCACCTGGAGCAGACGACTCCAGATGCACAGCCAGGTATACGTGCTGGAGGAATTTAGGTTCCGACTCACTGAGCCTGTGTATGTGCCAATAGGTGCGAAAAAAGGTCACACACCGCGAGTACGGGTGTTGTGACATTATTTTTTGTGGAGAGTGGGTGTCCTGGGTGTAAGTGGACGTAGACATGGGAGAAATGAAGGGAGAGAGTGAGATCAATGTCTTCGAAATTGGAATAAGCATTGAGTGTGAAGATGGCACATGCTGAGATGGATGAGCTACTGATGGGAATGGAAGAGAAGGGAGGTCATCTATTATGCATGTTCGAGCCAAGCATTGATCTCATTGTGCTTTCCGAGTGCTCGTCATTGAGTATTTTGTGTGATAAGCTCACGATGATGAAGGGGGGTACGAGAAAGCCTGTGCCGTGATGGAGCCTTGATGAGCGGGAGTGGGGTTATTTCGTAAAAGTGGCAGATTGATATGACCGAGATGGAAATGGGGGGAAAGAATAACCTGTGATGGATGCTTTTGTATTTGAAATCCGTGTGACCAAGAATATGGAGGTGCGGCAAAAGGGAAATGGGGGATTGTGGTACATTGTTTTTAATGTTCATGAGTATAATCGCAGGTTCATCCACAATGAGAGCAGTTTTTTGATGAAGGTGGGATCAGATGTCCTGCCACTTAAAAGTCAGTCGGTGTGTGATTCATTCGGCAAACTTTCCACAGTCTTTGGTGTGAAAATTTATCAGGAGTTCTGTAGCCAAGTTTTTATGCATTCTGAGGATTCGAACTTGGTTTAGTTTGTTGAATGTCAAAGAGAGAAATGCAATTGCGAGAAAAAAGAAGGTGGGAATGAGAATGATGGTTGCTTTATCCTTATTAATTTTGAGAGATATATTTTCATGCATATATTGATTTCGATCGGGATATGAGTGACCTGAGAGTCTTGTGGTGGACGTGAGATGTCTTGTATGCATCTAGTGCACATGGGCATCGATAGTTTAAGTGCTGGAGGATAGATGAAGAGGGAGACTGTCGAAGTACCTTTTGACGAGAATAATGAGGACACTGATGGTGAATTTGTTTGAAGTTGGCTTCTTCAATGGAAGGCGATGTTCATAGTTCTTGGACCGGTGAGAAGGAAATGGTGCATATCAATGTGGTGAGTGGGTATAGAAGTTGCAATGTGGTTGGGTTGTTTCGAATGCCAGGCTCACGTGAGCTATCTTTTTCAAAGTTTTATCTTTGAAGCTGCTTTACGGGTTGAATCCAAGATCAGTGATGTTGTTGATTTGAGTGGAAATTCAGTGGAATCAGTGATCGTTTAAAACTTAAGCTTTTTCACATGATCAATTCTTTGGTTGTACCTGATGATACTTTGATGGGCAATGTCAATGTAAGCATGCAATAAGGTGGGTTGAGCAGGATTTACGTGATGAAGTTCAAAGGATATGATTGGCTTGTCGTTTTCTCCAGAGCTTGATGTACCTTCATAATGCATGGTTGGTTTAAATTATGCAGGCAAGAGTGCGGAGGCTTGACTGGGTATTTCCTGAGGGTTTATGAAGCATCTGCATGGTAATAGTTTACTTTTCAGGATGGGGCGGTGAGTATCTTCAAATTCAGTGCATATGGATGAAGTTTTGGGTTGCTTTATTGCTATGAAGATTTTGATACAGATTTTACATTCAATATTTCGCAAAAATAAGATGGAGACAGTTCCGATGGGTAAACTGAGTTCAAAGCTCATGTTCTGAAGGTCCAGATAGCTTTTCGTTTGGAGACTATCGTATTTGAGTGGAAGCATGATGTGTGGGGGTGCGACAGATGTTCAACGTGAATCAAACTTTCATACTTATAAAAAGAACCTCACAGTTGAGAGCATCTTGAGCAAGACTATGACGTGAGTATCGCATGAATTCTTTTGTATTCATCTCAGTGAACGGTTTGTGCCATAATTTCATCGTACGATGGCTAAGATCGATGATTGAGCCTCATTTTCTATTATTCTGGTTTTCAGACGATGTTAAGAGGGATAAACCTTGTATTTGAATGTTATTTGATGGGAACATTCTCACTCTGAATGGAATGATATCTTTTTGATCCTTTGTATTGAAAGATGCATATGGGAGAGCATATCGGTTCAATTTTCGAATTTTTTGAGAGGAAATCAGGATTTGAGCAAGATATAGATAGGGAAAGAATGGAAAGAGGAGATATATTCATGTGTTCAGTGTAGCGAATGAAAGAATGGTGGTAAATCTGAATGGTTTTTTGCAGATATATGGGCCCATCATCAAGAGAATGCAGTATATTTTTTTTTGACTTTGAAGCATTTTTCACTGATGGCAACGCAAATACAGGGGCATGTTTGGGGGCATGAGATACATGAAAAAATTTACACCTAAATGATTCGTTTATGTATTCTGCATGGGTTCATTCGTCTCCAATTAACTTTGATGAATTCTTTGTGCTGTCCACCCGAAAGATTCTGTGGAACACTTTATCGACATTGGAGGTGCTCTGATCTTGAAAAACGTATGCATGGTGATGATTTTGTCCGGTGGATATGTTTTGCTCGACTCAAAGTTGTAATTTGGCTGTGAAAGTCTTCTTGCTGATGCCTTTTTTGACTTTTGAAGCAATATTTCGAGTGATGTTCTCCAAGATGCAAACCTTTTGGAAGTTTTTTTTGATGTTTGTGGGACCAAAACTCGAGTGTACTTAAGTCAGTGTTGAAGCTCAACTCCACGGTCGCAAGTCATAGTCTTGATCTTGTACTCCATCAAGAACTTCTTTTTTGATTCTTTGCACTCCATTTTCAGTGAGATTTGCTCTCTACGACTACAATAGTGCATCCTGTATTTTCGATTCGCCCAATTTGGATACAGTCTGACGAATCTTGCAATGAAAATGCGTTTGCAGCTATATTTCTCACGTCGGCGATGATTTCAAATGAGAGTGATGCGTGACTTTTCCAGGATCGTGTGCATCACTCATAAATCAAATTTCGTGAAACTATGTGAGGTGATGAGTGTTTATTTGTCTTTGTGATCACATATTCTTGCGAATCGTCACTTCATTTTGAATGTGGTCACTACCCCATGCAAGCGATTCAAAATTTTTGATTTTCACCGTTTTAGCGATGATTTTTTCACTTTTGATTTCATTCTTTGCCTTATTTATGATACAGTGAGGGATTCTCGAGGTGCCTTCCATGCCGTGATGCACTTTTATTGTGTGTAATGAAAATTTGCAGTCCTTTGCACTCTCCATAATAGCTAATGATGTTTGAAGCACCTTTGGACATATGGTACCCTCATAGGAGATTTCATGCATTCATAGACATTCAAATTTGTAACGAGTGCTGGTGCATTGTTTCATTTATGTCATATTGTGTACGGAGATTCTTGCAAATCGCCCTAAGAAGAGAAATAATGTTCGATATCCACATTCTTGATATGATTTCATCGATTTTTTGACATTTGATTTCGATTCTCTATATTTTGCTGCATACATACGATTCTTCGCAGTGCATTCTTTCCATCGATGTGTTGTCTTTGCACCCTCGATCACAGATTACGTTGATCTCACCAGCCTTGGAAAAATGATATTTATCTTGTCTTATTCTCAGCACTTTTTGTGAGTATTCCATCAATTTTTGTTTAGAATTTTCATTGTGCGTATGATTGGCGATGAGAGCGTGATAGATAGAGAATTTGTATTGTACTTTTACATGCTTGTGAGGGATACTGAAAGTGCATTTTTCCCTTGATGTGTAATACTTCAATTCGATGATACTTTTCTCGACTTTCCACCTTGATCGTATCTGGCGATGTACTCTTTATTTCTTTGGACTAATCTACGAGTGCCAAAATTTTGCGGGCGTCATTCCATGGAGATTGTCATTCAAAAGCATTGTGAATATACATATGAGCAGTCACAAAGGCACGCAAACGTTTCAAAAATTCGAAATGAAATGTGCATAAGGAGATGAATTTCAATGATGCTCATCACCTTTCATCCGGTTTGATTTCATTTATCGATGCTTTTGTGCCAACGGAGACGATTGTACGATGTTTATTCTATCCCTTAATGTGTTTTAATGCTATATGGCGAATCATTTCATTATTTTTGATATGTGAATGTCTGGGGATCTTTGCATTACACTTGGAGACATGAAATGGCACGTTATCACAAACTCAAGGATACACGGATATTTCATGAAAGTTGACTGCTGACGCATGAGCGATATCAATTTGACAGGCAAAGCTGTTGATATGCAAAATGCAGTGAGATCGATGATTCTTTTGCCATTTGGTTTCACTTATCGAAAGTGTTGTGTATGTGAAAGATGATCAAAGTTTATTCTATCTCTTCATGATGTTCAATACTATCTGATGATACTTTTCAAATATTTTGACCTTTGAGTGCTTGAAAGTGCTCTCATCAACCTGGACTTCACGAATTTCCACATTATCACATGTAAATCGACTTTCATGGAGATGTATTGACGTTATATGTGCAAATTTTGATGAAGATGGTGCGAGGATATGCAGAAAAGAGAGATGAAGCTTTCAATTTGCATGGGAAATGTCTAGCAATGGTTATTCTAACTTTCTATTCCATTTATCGGGGTATATTCTGCTTTGTGAGGGGCAATATGTTTTTCAAAGCAACCTTTGATGAACTTTTACACTCTCTGATTGTCGTTTTGAGAAATTTTCACTTACATATGTGATCATCTTTTTTTGACCCCGACATTCCATAATTTCATGATTTGAACGACTGCCACTGATAATTCCATGAGGTTCGATTCAAATTTCGACGGTGATGATGCCAAGGATATGTGTAGCGGGGAGAAGAAGATTTTGATATGCACTGAACATGTGTATCATTGAAAATTTCGACTTCTCTTTCGTTTATTGCAACATTCTTGATCGTGGAAGCGATAATTTGAAATGCATTCTGTCCTTGATATGTTTTCGCACTCTTTCTTCACAATTCAATCCCTGGAGAGGCTGCACATCCTTTATAACATGATTTTCCATCATATCACATGTTTTTAATTTTTTCTGTGAAATTTTATGAATGGTGCGTAAAACTTAGTAATTCTGATTCTTTCGCTATGCTCAATTATCGCGAGAATGATGATTTGAACTTTCGGTGCCATCATCGAATGTTTCGAACTTTGATGTATGGGTTAACGTATATTTAACTATCCCATGGTATTTTTGTCAGCCTCAAAACCTTTTTTCACTTGAGGATGTTCAACACAAATATGACCTCATCACTTTCAATCTCATGAGCTGTATAATCGATTTTTCTGTGCGATAGTACCATGATAAAAATATTCGAAGAAGTGCTGCTGAGGACATGGAACATTATCGAGACACCTTTCAATATACAGAACTCAATATCAACTTTTCTTTCGTGCATCGGACATTTCGAGTCTCGAAGCATCATATGAATTACTTTTATGGGATTCGATGATGATTCTGATAGCCTTCTACCTCTGATGAACTTATGCATGTTCTGAATTCATCATTATCTATTCCATGACATGTGACAACGACTTCCACGAGTGTGCTTGTACGGACCTTACGATGATGACATGAATGTGCGAAACAACTGCAAGAAACAAAGTAGTCGATCTATCAATGTGTATGCGCTTTAAAATCTAAACACACAACAAGATATCACGATGCAATGAACACAACACGCGATAAGTGGGACTGCATTCTTTCACTTTATCCAACTGTGTGTTGCGGAGGACCTTTGCACTGAAGCAACCATGATGACCTGCACGAGACTAAAGAGTGCATCATTTCTTTTTCGAACTGAACAAAAAGGGGCGAGAAACCAATGCAATGTGTGATGACTCGTGATGATAACCAATGTATTTGTGAGTCATTTGCACTATCGACACACACCGACGATAATGTCATCGCTCTTGATCTGATTACGGTCTATCTCAAGACATTTTCAACGACTCTCAAGCATATTCGTGTAGTTTGAGCTGTAGACTGTCAGTGCTGGTGCAAAACGAGAGAAGAAAATGAAAGAGAAAGCTTTTATGCACAATTTGGTCAATCTTTTATCGCCAACGCGATTGGAATTCTTTTTCACTATTCATAAACACTTTGTGATGTTTGGTACATCATTTTATCCATTTCATCGTTGTTCTCATGTAATCTTGCAAATATAACTCCTATCATCGTAAAAAAATGTAAAGCACTATTCGAACGATTCATATGTTTGATACCCATAAAACTTTCGTGGAAAGAATGTGAGATCCATTGTTGTTTGAGCTTTGATTTCATTTAATGGGGGATGACAGTGTGTTTATGCGATTGAGGGATGTTTCGCAGTGTATTCAATCCTTTTATGCGTATCGAGGCAACCTGATTGTACCTTTGAGACTTTTTGAACTCATATTGACATCATTTTACATCTTGCCACACTTATGGATGGTTTGCATACCTTTTTGACGAAGGTTTGTTGAAGATTTCGTGATGATTATTGAGAGAACATGGCAGTTTGACAGAAAATGCCTTTCTGAAGACAAACAATTCAATCTTTACGATGTGAGTATGGTTTGAAAGGTTTTTCATGCATGTTTGAAAGCTAAAGACGACTTTGGGATTTCATCAAAGGGAAAAAATGCATGCATTTAAACATCTTTGCGAACTTCGAGTGCCACAAATGCAAGTACACGTCCGGGATGTGATTTTGGGCATAATTTTTGATTCACAGAGCAGATGATATCATACATCGGCATCTGAAGATCATCGTGACTCGATCAAGTGGCATTTTTGATCGTTTTTATGAATGCATTTTCATGTAGAAGTGAATGTGGAACGATCTTATGCCTTATTCCATGAATATTTGGTAGAAATTTATCGATATAGAACAATATGCGATGCAGATTATAGCTATGGCATCCATTGACGCACAAATTCAATGTTAAAAGCATAAAGACGAAGAAAATCACGGGTATGCATTGACCTCACTTCCAATTTTGCACCGAAGCTGCTACGATCATTGAAATATATCATGCCAACCAATGTGAAGCTAAATGAATATGATAACGACATATTGGGGCTCCACTGGGATATTTTTGAAAGACTGTTACTCCAAAAATTCGAAGAATACACTGCCAGGGTGTGATAATACTCCCAAACAGAGGCTTACCACCCCATCTATCGCAGTTAACTCCAAAATGAAATCTTTGGAGCCTCCTTTAAAGACTATGCACCAAAAAGCACTCCAAAATCACACTGGCAGGGTTCGAAATCAAAATCTACGGTGGGTCGCTTCCAACTGAGCTATCCGAGCTATCGAAAATTTGGAATTTTCGCGGCACCTCCGTCAAGGGAGAGCCAGGGCAAGGCAGACGCAAAAAAAGCGCCGGAGACACAGCGGGCGCGAAGCGGCCACAATTTTTTTCCAAAGAGTAAAAAAAAGCAACCCGCACGGCGCCAGGAGGCCCGGCAAACAGCCCACATCCAGGAAACGAAACAGCGCAACCAAACAGGCACCCAAGGCGCGAAACGCACACCCAAAAAGGCACACCCAAACGAACAAAAATTCAAAACAAGCGCCACCAAGACGCGCGAAACAACGCCACCACCGCAACGACAACGCGCAACCGACGGGCGAGCGAAACGAGCACGCACAAGGGAGGGGCAGAACAAAGACACACGCAAAAAGACGCGGCCGCGGAGAAGACAACGCAGAAGCGAACGAAAGCAGACACACCGGCGGGAGAACCCAGCGACAAGACCCAGCACCAGGGCAGCAGCAACACAGCCGAAAAAGAAAAAAAATCGACACACCGAAGGGGGGAGACGAGGGCAACGACGAAGCCAACCAGACGACGAGAGAGGGCAAACGAGGGCGAGACCAGAGACACCAACCGCAGACCGACACCGGAGCAACCACACACCGCAGCGAGCAAGCGAGCGAAAAAAAGAAACGACGGCAGAACCAGCAGGCACCACCCACCACAGCGAGCGACGAAGCGAGAGAACGCACAGAGAAACGCGCGGAAAGAAGCGACGAGACGCGACGGCAGAACGCGCAGGACTAACGACGACGCGGAACCAGGGCAACGGGGCGACCAGAGCAGCGGCACGGGAGACACGGGCAAAATCGACAACAACCGACGAGCGAAGCGAGGGACAGCGCGAAGCAAGACAAAAACCGCCGGAGGCACCGCGGGCGCGAAGCGGCCGCAATATTTATATTCCAAGAGAAAGATGGCCCCCAACGCACACACCATTTGGAAGACCCGGCACACACCCCCAAGCAAAATTACCATCATTTTCTATTCCATGACATGCGACTACGACTTCCACGAGTGTGCTTGTATGCACCTGACGACGAGGACATGAATGTTCGAAACAACTGCATGAACAAAGTGGTCGATGTTTCATTGTGAATGCGATTTGAAATCTTTCCCCAAAACACGACAAGAGCAATGACGATGAAATGAAACAACACGCGATAAGTGGGACTGCATTCTTTCACTTTAAACAACTGTGTGTGCGGAGAACCTTTGCACTGAGCAAAACACGAGACCTGCACGAGACTAAAGATGTATCATTTCTTTTTTGAACTGAACAAAAGTGTCGATTAATCTATGCAATCGTTGACGACTCGTGATGATAACCGATGTATTTGTGAGTCATTTGCACTATCGATCGCACATCGACGATAATGTCATGGCTCTTGGACTCGTAATTGTCTATCTAAAGATATTTTCAGCGACCTTGATGCATATTCTTGGAGTTTGAGCTGTAGACTGTCAGTGCTGAAGCGAAACGACAAAGAAGATGAAAGAGAAAGCTTTTATGCAGAAAACCTTCAATCTTTCATTGCGCGATACGCTTGGAATTCTTTTTCATGCATTCATACACACTTTGTGATAATTTTTGGTACATCATTTATCCATTTCAACGTTGTTCTCATGTAATCTTACGAATGCCACTGCTATAATCACGTATAAACATGTGAAAGGCAATTCGAACGATTCCAATGTTTGATACCCATAAACCTTTCGTGGAAAGAATGTGAGATCCATGGTTCTTTGAATTTTGATTCCATTTATTGGGGTGATAGTGTATAAAATGTGATTTCAGGGATTATACAGGGCGTATTGTACCCTTTGATGTGAATCCATGCACTCTGTCTGCATCTTTGAGACTTTTTGCACTCATATTGACATCATTTTACATCTTGCCACACTTATGGATGGTTTGTAAACTTTTTCATGAAGGTTCGTTGGAGAATTCGTGATGATGAAAGGGAGAGTATGTCAAAGCGATGAAAAGTGTCTTTCTGAAGACAAACAATTCAATCTTTCGATGTGATTGCGGTTTGAAATGTTTTTCATGCATGTTTGAAAGACTGCGAAGACGGAAGGGGCTTGATTGAGATTTCAAATGTATGCATTCAAAGATCTTTGTAACCTTCGAGTACCATCGACGTGCAGTTCACACTTGAGGTGTGATTTCGCGGATCATTTTTCAATCAAACATGTACAACATCATGCAGAGACACTCAAATAATCAGTGTATCTCGATTATGTGGCATTTTTGATCGTTTTTATGAATGCATATTGATCTGGATGTGAATGTGGCTCGATCTGATGCTTAATTCCTTCAATATTTTGCAATCATTCATCGATATGGAACCATATGCGATGCAGATCATAGCTATGGCATCCATTGACGCTCAAATTCAATGTGAGAACATATAGACGAAGAAAATCACGGGTATGCATTGACCTCACTTCCACTTTTGCACCGAAGCTGCTACGATCATTGAAACTTAAGATATAAATCAAATTTGAATCGAAATAAATATGATATCGACATATTGGGGACCGTCTGGATATCATTGAAACGACTGTTGATTTAAAAACTCGAAAAATGCACTGCTAGGATGCGATGATACTTCCAAGCGGAGGCCTACCAGCCAGCTATCGGAGGTACCTCGAAATCAAATCTATGCGCCGCCTCCCTTCAAAGACTATGCATCAAAAAGCACTCCAAAATCACACTGGCAGGGTTCGAAATCGAATTCTACGGTGGGTCGCTTCCAACTGAGCTATCTGAGCTATCGAAAATTTGAAATTTTTGCGGCGGCTCCCTTCAAGGGAGAGCCAGGGCAAGGCAGACGCAAAAAAAGCGGCGGAGGCACAGCGGGCGCGAAGAGGCCACAATTTTTTTTCCAAAGAGCAAAAAAAAGCAACCCGCACGGCGGCAAGAGGCCCGGCAAGCACCCCACATCCAGCAAGCGAAACAACGCAAAACAAACAGGCCCGAAACGCGAAACGCACACCCGCAAAGGCACACCCAAACGACCAAAAATTCAAAACAAACGCGCACCAAGACGCCGAAACGACGCCACCACCGCCACAACAACGCGCAACCGACGGGCGAGCGAAACGAGCACGCACAAGGGAGGGGCAGAACAAAGACACACGCAAAAAGACGCGGCCGCGGAGAAGACAACGCAGAAGCGAACGAAAGCAGAACACACCCGGCGGGAGAACCCAGCGACAAGACCCAGCACCAGGGCAGCAGCAACACAGCCGAAAAAGAAAAAAAATCGACACACCGAAGGGGGGAGACGAGGGCAACGACGAAGGCAACCAGACGACGAGAGAGGGCAAACGAGGGCGAGACCAGAGACACCAACCGCAGACCGACACCGGAGCAACCACACACCGCAGCGAGCAAGCGAGCGAAAAAAAGAAACGACGGCAGAACCAGCAGGCACCACCCACCACAGCGAGCGACGAAGCGAGAGAACGCACAGAGAAACGCGCGGAAAGAAGCGACGAGACGCGACGGCAGAACGCGCAGGACTAACGACGACGCGGAACCAGGGCAACGGGGCGACCAGAGCAGCGGCACGGGAGACACGGGCAAAATCGACAACAACCGACGAGCGAAGCGAGGGACAGCGCGAAGCAAGACAAAAACCGCCGGAGGCACCGCGGGCGCGAAGCGGCCGCAATATTTATATTCCAAGAGAAAGATGGCCCCCAACGCACACACCATTTGGAAGACCCGGCACACACCCCCAAGCAAAATTACCATCATTTTCTATTCCATGACATGCGACTACGACTTCCACGAGTGTGCTTGTATGCACCTGACGACGAGGACATGAATGTTCGAAACAACTGCATGAACAAAGTGGTCGATGTTTCATTGTGAATGCGATTTGAAATCTTTCCCCAAAACACGACAAGAGCAATGACGATGAAATGAAACAACACGCGATAAGTGGGACTGCATTCTTTCACTTTAAACAACTGTGTGTGCGGAGAACCTTTGCACTGAGCAAAACACGAGACCTGCACGAGACTAAAGATGTATCATTTCTTTTTTGAACTGAACAAAAGTGTCGATTAATCTATGCAATCGTTGACGACTCGTGATGATAACCGATGTATTTGTGAGTCATTTGCACTATCGATCGCACATCGACGATAATGTCATGGCTCTTGGACTCGTAATTGTCTATCTAAAGATATTTTCAGCGACCTTGATGCATATTCTTGGAGTTTGAGCTGTAGACTGTCAGTGCTGAAGCGAAACGACAAAGAAGATGAAAGAGAAAGCTTTTATGCAGAAAACCTTCAATCTTTCATTGCGCGATACGCTTGGAATTCTTTTTCATGCATTCATACACACTTTGTGATAATTTTTGGTACATCATTTATCCATTTCAACGTTGTTCTCATGTAATCTTACGAATGCCACTGCTATAATCACGTATAAACATGTGAAAGGCAATTCGAACGATTCCAATGTTTGATACCCATAAACCTTTCGTGGAAAGAATGTGAGATCCATGGTTCTTTGAATTTTGATTCCATTTATTGGGGTGATAGTGTATAAAATGTGATTTCAGGGATTATACAGGGCGTATTGTACCCTTTGATGTGAATCCATGCACTCTGTCTGCATCTTTGAGACTTTTTGCACTCATATTGACATCATTTTACATCTTGCCACACTTATGGATGGTTTGTAAACTTTTTCATGAAGGTTCGTTGGAGAATTCGTGATGATGAAAGGGAGAGTATGTCAAAGCGATGAAAAGTGTCTTTCTGAAGACAAACAATTCAATCTTTCGATGTGATTGCGGTTTGAAATGTTTTTCATGCATGTTTGAAAGACTGCGAAGACGGAAGGGGCTTGATTGAGATTTCAAATGTATGCATTCAAAGATCTTTGTAACCTTCGAGTACCATCGACGTGCAGTTCACACTTGAGGTGTGATTTCGCGGATCATTTTTCAATCAAACATGTACAACATCATGCAGAGACACTCAAATAATCAGTGTATCTCGATTATGTGGCATTTTTGATCGTTTTTATGAATGCATATTGATCTGGATGTGAATGTGGCTCGATCTGATGCTTAATTCCTTCAATATTTTGCAATCATTCATCGATATGGAACCATATGCGATGCAGATCATAGCTATGGCATCCATTGACGCTCAAATTCAATGTGAGAACATATAGACGAAGAAAATCACGGGTATGCATTGACCTCACTTCCACTTTTGCACCGAAGCTGCTACGATCATTGAAACTTAAGATATAAATCAAATTTGAATCGAAATAAATATGATATCGACATATTGGGGACCGTCTGGATATCATTGAAACGACTGTTGATTTAAAAACTCGAAAAATGCACTGCTAGGATGCGATGATACTTCCAAGCGGAGGCCTACCAGCCAGCTATCGGAGGTACCTCGAAATCAAATCTATGCGCCGCCTCCCTTCAAAGACTATGCATCAAAAAGCACTCCAAAATCACACTGGCAGGGTTCGAAATCGAATTCTACGGTGGGTCGCTTCCAACTGAGCTATCTGAGCTATCGAAAATTTGAAATTTTTGCGGCGGCTCCGTTCAAGGGAGAGCCAGGGCAAGGCAGACGCAAAAAAAGCGGCGGAGGCACAGCGGGCGCGAAGAGGCCACAATTTTTTTTCCAAAGAGCAAAAAAAAGCAACCCGCACGGCGGCAAGAGGCCCGGCAAGCACCCCACATCCAGCAAGCGAAACAACGCAAAACAAACAGGCCCGAAACGCGAAACGCACACCCGCAAAGGCACACCCAAACGACCAAAAATTCAAAACAAACGCGCACCAAGACGCCGAAACGACGCCACCACCGCCACAACAACGCGCAACCGACGGGCGAGCGAAACGAGCACGCACAAGGGAGGGGCAGAACAAAGACACACGCAAAAAGACGCGGCCGCGGAGAAGACAACGCAGAAGCGAACGAAAGCAGAACACACCCGGCGGGAGAACCCAGCGACAAGACCCAGCACCAGGGCAGCAGCAACACAGCCGAAAAAGAAAAAAAATCGACACACCGAAGGGGGGAGACGAGGGCAACGACGAAGGCAACCAGACGACGAGAGAGGGCAAACGAGGGCGAGACCAGAGACACCAACCGCAGACCGACACCGGAGCAACCACACACCGCAGCGAGCAAGCGAGCGAAAAAAAGAAACGACGGCAGAACCAGCAGGCACCACCCACCACAGCGAGCGACGAAGCGAGAGAACGCACAGAGAAACGCGCGGAAAGAAGCGACGAGACGCGACGGCAGAACGCGCAGGACTAACGACGACGCGGAACCAGGGCAACGGGGCGACCAGAGCAGCGGCACGGGAGACACGGGCAAAATCGACAACAACCGACGAGCGAAGCGAGGGACAGCGCGAAGCAAGACAAAAACCGCCGGAGGCACCGCGGGCGCGAAGCGGCCGCAATATTTATATTCCAAGAGAAAGATGGCCCCCAACGCACACACCATTTGGAAGACCCGGCACACACCCCCAAGCAAAATTACCATCATTTTCTATTCCATGACATGCGACTACGACTTCCACGAGTGTGCTTGTATGCACCTGACGACGAGGACATGAATGTTCGAAACAACTGCATGAACAAAGTGGTCGATGTTTCATTGTGAATGCGATTTGAAATCTTTCCCCAAAACACGACAAGAGCAATGACGATGAAATGAAACAACACGCGATAAGTGGGACTGCATTCTTTCACTTTAAACAACTGTGTGTGCGGAGAACCTTTGCACTGAGCAAAACACGAGACCTGCACGAGACTAAAGATGTATCATTTCTTTTTTGAACTGAACAAAAGTGTCGATTAATCTATGCAATCGTTGACGACTCGTGATGATAACCGATGTATTTGTGAGTCATTTGCACTATCGATCGCACATCGACGATAATGTCATGGCTCTTGGACTCGTAATTGTCTATCTAAAGATATTTTCAGCGACCTTGATGCATATTCTTGGAGTTTGAGCTGTAGACTGTCAGTGCTGAAGCGAAACGACAAAGAAGATGAAAGAGAAAGCTTTTATGCAGAAAACCTTCAATCTTTCATTGCGCGATACGCTTGGAATTCTTTTTCATGCATTCATACACACTTTGTGATAATTTTTGGTACATCATTTATCCATTTCAACGTTGTTCTCATGTAATCTTACGAATGCCACTGCTATAATCACGTATAAACATGTGAAAGGCAATTCGAACGATTCCAATGTTTGATACCCATAAACCTTTCGTGGAAAGAATGTGAGATCCATGGTTCTTTGAATTTTGATTCCATTTATTGGGGTGATAGTGTATAAAATGTGATTTCAGGGATTATACAGGGCGTATTGTACCCTTTGATGTGAATCCATGCACTCTGTCTGCATCTTTGAGACTTTTTGCACTCATATTGACATCATTTTACATCTTGCCACACTTATGGATGGTTTGTAAACTTTTTCATGAAGGTTCGTTGGAGAATTCGTGATGATGAAAGGGAGAGTATGTCAAAGCGATGAAAAGTGTCTTTCTGAAGACAAACAATTCAATCTTTCGATGTGATTGCGGTTTGAAATGTTTTTCATGCATGTTTGAAAGACTGCGAAGACGGAAGGGGCTTGATTGAGATTTCAAATGTATGCATTCAAAGATCTTTGTAACCTTCGAGTACCATCGACGTGCAGTTCACACTTGAGGTGTGATTTCGCGGATCATTTTTCAATCAAACATGTACAACATCATGCAGAGACACTCAAATAATCAGTGTATCTCGATTATGTGGCATTTTTGATCGTTTTTATGAATGCATATTGATCTGGATGTGAATGTGGCTCGATCTGATGCTTAATTCCTTCAATATTTTGCAATCATTCATCGATATGGAACCATATGCGATGCAGATCATAGCTATGGCATCCATTGACGCTCAAATTCAATGTGAGAACATATAGACGAAGAAAATCACGGGTATGCATTGACCTCACTTCCACTTTTGCACCGAAGCTGCTACGATCATTGAAACTTAAGATATAAATCAAATTTGAATCGAAATAAATATGATATCGACATATTGGGGACCGTCTGGATATCATTGAAACGACTGTTGATTTAAAAACTCGAAAAATGCACTGCTAGGATGCGATGATACTTCCAAGCGGAGGCCTACCAGCCAGCTATCGGAGGTACCTCGAAATCAAATCTATGCGCCGCCTCCCTTCAAAGACTATGCATCAAAAAGCACTCCAAAATCACACTGGCAGGGTTCGAAATCGAATTCTACGGTGGGTCGCTTCCAACTGAGCTATCTGAGCTATCGAAAATTTGAAATTTTTGCGGCGGCTCCGTTCAAGGGAGAGCCAGGGCAAGGCAGACGCAAAAAAAGCGGCGGAGGCACAGCGGGCGCGAAGAGGCCACAATTTTTTTTCCAAAGAGCAAAAAAAAGCAACCCGCACGGCGGCAAGAGGCCCGGCAAGCACCCCACATCCAGCAAGCGAAACAACGCAAAACAAACAGGCCCGAAACGCGAAACGCACACCCGCAAAGGCACACCCAAACGACCAAAAATTCAAAACAAACGCGCACCAAGACGCCGAAACGACGCCACCACCGCCACAACAACGCGCAACCGACGGGCGAGCGAAACGAGCACGCACAAGGGAGGGGCAGAACAAAGACACACGCAAAAAGACGCGGCCGCGGAGAAGACAACGCAGAAGCGAACGAAAGCAGACACACCGGCGGGAGAACCCAGCGACAAGACCCAGCACCAGGGCAGCAGCAACACAGCCGAAAAAGAAAAAAAATCGACACACCGAAGGGGGGAGACGAGGGCAACGACGAAGCCAACCAGACGACGAGAGAGGGCAAACGAGGGCGAGACCAGAGACACCAACCGCAGACCGACACCGGAGCAACCACACACCGCAGCGAGCAAGCGAGCGAAAAAAAGAAACGACGGCAGAACCAGCAGGCACCACCCACCACAGCGAGCGACGAAGCGAGAGAACGCACAGAGAAACGCGCGGAAAGAAGCGACGAGACGCGACGGCAGAACGCGCAGGACTAACGACGACGCGGAACCAGGGCAACGGGGCGACCAGAGCAGCGGCACGGGAGACACGGGCAAAATCGACAACAACCGACGAGCGAAGCGAGGGACAGCGCGAAGCAAGACAAAAACCGCCGGAGGCACCGCGGGCGCGAAGCGGCCGCAATATTTATATTCCAAGAGAAAGATGGCCCCCAACGCACACACCATTTGGAAGACCCGGCACACACCCCCAAGCAAAATTACCATCATTTTCTATTCCATGACATGCGACTACGACTTCCACGAGTGTGCTTGTATGCACCTGACGACGAGGACATGAATGTTCGAAACAACTGCATGAACAAAGTGGTCGATGTTTCATTGTGAATGCGATTTGAAATCTTTCCCCAAAACACGACAAGAGCAATGACGATGAAATGAAACAACACGCGATAAGTGGGACTGCATTCTTTCACTTTAAACAACTGTGTGTGCGGAGAACCTTTGCACTGAGCAAAACACGAGACCTGCACGAGACTAAAGATGTATCATTTCTTTTTTGAACTGAACAAAAGTGTCGATTAATCTATGCAATCGTTGACGACTCGTGATGATAACCGATGTATTTGTGAGTCATTTGCACTATCGATCGCACATCGACGATAATGTCATGGCTCTTGGACTCGTAATTGTCTATCTAAAGATATTTTCAGCGACCTTGATGCATATTCTTGGAGTTTGAGCTGTAGACTGTCAGTGCTGAAGCGAAACGACAAAGAAGATGAAAGAGAAAGCTTTTATGCAGAAAACCTTCAATCTTTCATTGCGCGATACGCTTGGAATTCTTTTTCATGCATTCATACACACTTTGTGATAATTTTTGGTACATCATTTATCCATTTCAACGTTGTTCTCATGTAATCTTACGAATGCCACTGCTATAATCACGTATAAACATGTGAAAGGCAATTCGAACGATTCCAATGTTTGATACCCATAAACCTTTCGTGGAAAGAATGTGAGATCCATGGTTCTTTGAATTTTGATTCCATTTATTGGGGTGATAGTGTATAAAATGTGATTTCAGGGATTATACAGGGCGTATTGTACCCTTTGATGTGAATCCATGCACTCTGTCTGCATCTTTGAGACTTTTTGCACTCATATTGACATCATTTTACATCTTGCCACACTTATGGATGGTTTGTAAACTTTTTCATGAAGGTTCGTTGGAGAATTCGTGATGATGAAAGGGAGAGTATGTCAAAGCGATGAAAAGTGTCTTTCTGAAGACAAACAATTCAATCTTTCGATGTGATTGCGGTTTGAAATGTTTTTCATGCATGTTTGAAAGACTGCGAAGACGGAAGGGGCTTGATTGAGATTTCAAATGTATGCATTCAAAGATCTTTGTAACCTTCGAGTACCATCGACGTGCAGTTCACACTTGAGGTGTGATTTCGCGGATCATTTTTCAATCAAACATGTACAACATCATGCAGAGACACTCAAATAATCAGTGTATCTCGATTATGTGGCATTTTTGATCGTTTTTATGAATGCATATTGATCTGGATGTGAATGTGGCTCGATCTGATGCTTAATTCCTTCAATATTTTGCAATCATTCATCGATATGGAACCATATGCGATGCAGATCATAGCTATGGCATCCATTGACGCTCAAATTCAATGTGAGAACATATAGACGAAGAAAATCACGGGTATGCATTGACCTCACTTCCACTTTTGCACCGAAGCTGCTACGATCATTGAAACTTAAGATATAAATCAAATTTGAATCGAAATAAATATGATATCGACATATTGGGGACCGTCTGGATATCATTGAAACGACTGTTGATTTAAAAACTCGAAAAATGCACTGCTAGGATGCGATGATACTTCCAAGCGGAGGCCTACCAGCCAGCTATCGGAGGTACCTCGAAATCAAATCTATGCGCCGCCTCCCTTCAAAGACTATGCATCAAAAAGCACTCCAAAATCACACTGGCAGGGTTCGAAATCGAATTCTACGGTGGGTCGCTTCCAACTGAGCTATCTGAGCTATCGAAAATTTGAAATTTTTGCGGCGGCTCCGTTCAAGGGAGAGCCAGGGCAAGGCAGACGCAAAAAAAGCGGCGGAGGCACAGCGGGCGCGAAGAGGCCACAATTTTTTTTCCAAAGAGCAAAAAAAAGCAACCCGCACGGCGGCAAGAGGCCCGGCAAGCACCCCACATCCAGCAAGCGAAACAACGCAAAACAAACAGGCCCGAAACGCGAAACGCACACCCGCAAAGGCACACCCAAACGACCAAAAATTCAAAACAAACGCGCACCAAGACGCCGAAACGACGCCACCACCGCCACAACAACGCGCAACCGACGGGCGAGCGAAACGAGCACGCACAAGGGAGGGGCAGAACAAAGACACACGCAAAAAGACGCGGCCGCGGAGAAGACAACGCAGAAGCGAACGAAAGCAGAACACACCCGGCGGGAGAACCCAGCGACAAGACCCAGCACCAGGGCAGCAGCAACACAGCCGAAAAAGAAAAAAAATCGACACACCGAAGGGGGGAGACGAGGGCAACGACGAAGGCAACCAGACGACGAGAGAGGGCAAACGAGGGCGAGACCAGAGACACCAACCGCAGACCGACACCGGAGCAACCACACACCGCAGCGAGCAAGCGAGCGAAAAAAAGAAACGACGGCAGAACCAGCAGGCACCACCCACCACAGCGAGCGACGAAGCGAGAGAACGCACAGAGAAACGCGCGGAAAGAAGCGACGAGACGCGACGGCAGAACGCGCAGGACTAACGACGACGCGGAACCAGGGCAACGGGGCGACCAGAGCAGCGGCACGGGAGACACGGGCAAAATCGACAACAACCGACGAGCGAAGCGAGGGACAGCGCGAAGCAAGACAAAAACCGCCGGAGGCACCGCGGGCGCGAAGCGGCCGCAATATTTATATTCCAAGAGAAAGATGGCCCCCAACGCACACACCATTTGGAAGACCCGGCACACACCCCCAAGCAAAATTACCATCATTTTCTATTCCATGACATGCGACTACGACTTCCACGAGTGTGCTTGTATGCACCTGACGACGAGGACATGAATGTTCGAAACAACTGCATGAACAAAGTGGTCGATGTTTCATTGTGAATGCGATTTGAAATCTTTCCCCAAAACACGACAAGAGCAATGACGATGAAATGAAACAACACGCGATAAGTGGGACTGCATTCTTTCACTTTAAACAACTGTGTGAGCGGAGAACCTTTGCACTGAGCAAAACACGAGACCTGCACGAGACTAAAGATGTATCATTTCTTTTTTGAACTGAACAAAAGTGTCGATTAATCTATGCAATCGTTGACGACTCGTGATGATAACCGATGTATTTGTGAGTCATTTGCACTATCGATCGCACATCGACGATAATGTCATGGCTCTTGGACTCGTAATTGTCTATCTAAAGATATTTTCAGCGACCTTGATGCATATTCTTGGAGTTTGAGCTGTAGACTGTCAGTGCTGAAGCGAAACGACAAAGAAGATGAAAGAGAAAGCTTTTATGCAGAAAACCTTCAATCTTTCATTGCGCGATACGCTTGGAATTCTTTTTCATGCATTCATACACACTTTGTGATAATTTTTGGTACATCATTTATCCATTTCAACGTTGTTCTCATGTAATCTTACGAATGCCACTGCTATAATCACGTATAAACATGTGAAAGGCAATTCGAACGATTCCAATGTTTGATACCCATAAACCTTTCGTGGAAAGAATGTGAGATCCATGGTTCTTTGAATTTTGATTCCATTTATTGGGGTGATAGTGTATAAAATGTGATTTCAGGGATTATACAGGGCGTATTGTACCCTTTGATGTGAATCCATGCACTCTGTCTGCATCTTTGAGACTTTTTGCACTCATATTGACATCATTTTACATCTTGCCACACTTATGGATGGTTTGTAAACTTTTTCATGAAGGTTCGTTGGAGAATTCGTGATGATGAAAGGGAGAGTATGTCAAAGCGATGAAAAGTGTCTTTCTGAAGACAAACAATTCAATCTTTCGATGTGATTGCGGTTTGAAATGTTTTTCATGCATGTTTGAAAGACTGCGAAGACGGAAGGGGCTTGATTGAGATTTCAAATGTATGCATTCAAAGATCTTTGTAACCTTCGAGTACCATCGACGTGCAGTTCACACTTGAGGTGTGATTTCGCGGATCATTTTTCAATCAAACATGTACAACATCATGCAGAGACACTCAAATAATCAGTGTATCTCGATTATGTGGCATTTTTGATCGTTTTTATGAATGCATATTGATCTGGATGTGAATGTGGCTCGATCTGATGCTTAATTCCTTCAATATTTTGCAATCATTCATCGATATGGAACCATATGCGATGCAGATCATAGCTATGGCATCCATTGACGCTCAAATTCAATGTGAGAACATATAGACGAAGAAAATCACGGGTATGCATTGACCTCACTTCCACTTTTGCACCGAAGCTGCTACGATCATTGAAACTTAAGATATAAATCAAATTTGAATCGAAATAAATATGATATCGACATATTGGGGACCGTCTGGATATCATTGAAACGACTGTTGATTTAAAAACTCGAAAAATGCACTGCTAGGATGCGATGATACTTCCAAGCGGAGGCCTACCAGCCAGCTATCGGAGGTACCTCGAAATCAAATCTATGCGCCGCCTCCCTTCAAAGACTATGCATCAAAAAGCACTCCAAAATCACACTGGCAGGGTTCGAAATCGAATTCTACGGTGGGTCGCTTCCAACTGAGCTATCTGAGCTATCGAAAATTTGAAATTTTTGCGGCGGCTCCGTTCAAGGGAGAGCCAGGGCAAGGCAGACGCAAAAAAAGCGGCGGAGGCACAGCGGGCGCGAAGAGGCCACAATTTTTTTTCCAAAGAGCAAAAAAAAGCAACCCGCACGGCGGCAAGAGGCCCGGCAAGCACCCCACATCCAGCAAGCGAAACAACGCAAAACAAACAGGCCCGAAACGCGAAACGCACACCCGCAAAGGCACACCCAAACGACCAAAAATTCAAAACAAACGCGCACCAAGACGCCGAAACGACGCCACCACCGCCACAACAACGCGCAACCGACGGGCGAGCGAAACGAGCACGCACAAGGGAGGGGCAGAACAAAGACACACGCAAAAAGACGCGGCCGCGGAGAAGACAACGCAGAAGCGAACGAAAGCAGAACACACCCGGCGGGAGAACCCAGCGACAAGACCCAGCACCAGGGCAGCAGCAACACAGCCGAAAAAGAAAAAAAATCGACACACCGAAGGGGGGAGACGAGGGCAACGACGAAGGCAACCAGACGACGAGAGAGGGCAAACGAGGGCGAGACCAGAGACACCAACCGCAGACCGACACCGGAGCAACCACACACCGCAGCGAGCAAGCGAGCGAAAAAAAGAAACGACGGCAGAACCAGCAGGCACCACCCACCACAGCGAGCGACGAAGCGAGAGAACGCACAGAGAAACGCGCGGAAAGAAGCGACGAGACGCGACGGCAGAACGCGCAGGACTAACGACGACGCGGAACCAGGGCAACGGGGCGACCAGAGCAGCGGCACGGGAGACACGGGCAAAATCGACAACAACCGACGAGCGAAGCGAGGGACAGCGCGAAGCAAGACAAAAACCGCCGGAGGCACCGCGGGCGCGAAGCGGCCGCAATATTTATATTCCAAGAGAAAGATGGCCCCCAACGCACACACCATTTGGAAGACCCGGCACACACCCCCAAGCAAAATTACCATCATTTTCTATTCCATGACATGCGACTACGACTTCCACGAGTGTGCTTGTATGCACCTGACGACGAGGACATGAATGTTCGAAACAACTGCATGAACAAAGTGGTCGATGTTTCATTGTGAATGCGATTTGAAATCTTTCCCCAAAACACGACAAGAGCAATGACGATGAAATGAAAAACACGCGATAAGTGGGACTGCATTCTTTCACTTTAAACAACTGTGTGAGCGGAGAACCTTTGCACTGAGCAAAACACGAGACCTGCACGAGACTAAAGATGTATCATTTCTTTTTTGAACTGAACAAAAGTGTCGATTAATCTATGCAATCGTTGACGACTCGTGATGATAACCGATGTATTTGTGAGTCATTTGCACTATCGATCGCACATCGACGATAATGTCATGGCTCTTGGACTCGTAATTGTCTATCTAAAGATATTTTCAGCGACCTTGATGCATATTCTTGGAGTTTGAGCTGTAGACTGTCAGTGCTGAAGCGAAACGACAAAGAAGATGAAAGAGAAAGCTTTTATGCAGAAAACCTTCAATCTTTCATTGCGCGATACGCTTGGAATTCTTTTTCATGCATTCATACACACTTTGTGATAATTTTTGGTACATCATTTATCCATTTCAACGTTGTTCTCATGTAATCTTACGAATGCCACTGCTATAATCACGTATAAACATGTGAAAGGCAATTCGAACGATTCCAATGTTTGATACCCATAAACCTTTCGTGGAAAGAATGTGAGATCCATGGTTCTTTGAATTTTGATTCCATTTATTGGGGTGATAGTGTATAAAATGTGATTTCAGGGATTATACAGGGCGTATTGTACCCTTTGATGTGAATCCATGCACTCTGTCTGCATCTTTGAGACTTTTTGCACTCATATTGACATCATTTTACATCTTGCCACACTTATGGATGGTTTGTAAACTTTTTCATGAAGGTTCGTTGGAGAATTCGTGATGATGAAAGGGAGAGTATGTCAAAGCGATGAAAAGTGTCTTTCTGAAGACAAACAATTCAATCTTTCGATGTGATTGCGGTTTGAAATGTTTTTCATGCATGTTTGAAAGACTGCGAAGACGGAAGGGGCTTGATTGAGATTTCAAATGTATGCATTCAAAGATCTTTGTAACCTTCGAGTACCATCGACGTGCAGTTCACACTTGAGGTGTGATTTCGCGGATCATTTTTCAATCAAACATGTACAACATCATGCAGAGACACTCAAATAATCAGTGTATCTCGATTATGTGGCATTTTTGATCGTTTTTATGAATGCATATTGATCTGGATGTGAATGTGGCTCGATCTGATGCTTAATTCCTTCAATATTTTGCAATCATTCATCGATATGGAACCATATGCGATGCAGATCATAGCTATGGCATCCATTGACGCTCAAATTCAATGTGAGAACATATAGACGAAGAAAATCACGGGTATGCATTGACCTCACTTCCACTTTTGCACCGAAGCTGCTACGATCATTGAAACTTAAGATATAAATCAAATTTGAATCGAAATAAATATGATATCGACATATTGGGGACCGTCTGGATATCATTGAAACGACTGTTGATTTAAAAACTCGAAAAATGCACTGCTAGGATGCGATGATACTTCCAAGCGGAGGCCTACCAGCCAGCTATCGGAGGTACCTCGAAATCAAATCTATGCGCCGCCTCCCTTCAAAGACTATGCATCAAAAAGCACTCCAAAATCACACTGGCAGGGTTCGAAATCGAATTCTACGGTGGGTCGCTTCCAACTGAGCTATCTGAGCTATCGAAAATTTGAAATTTTTGCGGCGGCTCCGTTCAAGGGAGAGCCAGGGCAAGGCAGACGCAAAAAAAGCGGCGGAGGCACAGCGGGCGCGAAGAGGCCACAATTTTTTTTCCAAAGAGCAAAAAAAAGCAACCCGCACGGCGGCAAGAGGCCCGGCAAGCACCCCACATCCAGCAAGCGAAACAACGCAAAACAAACAGGCCCGAAACGCGAAACGCACACCCGCAAAGGCACACCCAAACGACCAAAAATTCAAAACAAACGCGCACCAAGACGCCGAAACGACGCCACCACCGCCACAACAACGCGCAACCGACGGGCGAGCGAAACGAGCACGCACAAGGGAGGGGCAGAACAAAGACACACGCAAAAAGACGCGGCCGCGGAGAAGACAACGCAGAAGCGAACGAAAGCAGAACACACCCGGCGGGAGAACCCAGCGACAAGACCCAGCACCAGGGCAGCAGCAACACAGCCGAAAAAGAAAAAAAATCGACACACCGAAGGGGGGAGACGAGGGCAACGACGAAGGCAACCAGACGACGAGAGAGGGCAAACGAGGGCGAGACCAGAGACACCAACCGCAGACCGACACCGGAGCAACCACACACCGCAGCGAGCAAGCGAGCGAAAAAAAGAAACGACGGCAGAACCAGCAGGCACCACCCACCACAGCGAGCGACGAAGCGAGAGAACGCACAGAGAAACGCGCGGAAAGAAGCGACGAGACGCGACGGCAGAACGCGCAGGACTAACGACGACGCGGAACCAGGGCAACGGGGCGACCAGAGCAGCGGCACGGGAGACACGGGCAAAATCGACAACAACCGACGAGCGAAGCGAGGGACAGCGCGAAGCAAGACAAAAACCGCCGGAGGCACCGCGGGCGCGAAGCGGCCGCAATATTTATATTCCAAGAGAAAGATGGCCCCCAACGCACACACCATTTGGAAGACCCGGCACACACCCCCAAGCAAAATTACCATCATTTTCTATTCCATGACATGCGACTACGACTTCCACGAGTGTGCTTGTATGCACCTGACGACGAGGACATGAATGTTCGAAACAACTGCATGAACAAAGTGGTCGATGTTTCATTGTGAATGCGATTTGAAATCTTTCCCCAAAACACGACAAGAGCAATGACGATGAAATGAAACAACACGCGATAAGTGGGACTGCATTCTTTCACTTTAAACAACTGTGTGTGCGGAGAACCTTTGCACTGAGCAAAACACGAGACCTGCACGAGACTAAAGATGTATCATTTCTTTTTTGAACTGAACAAAAGTGTCGATTAATCTATGCAATCGTTGACGACTCGTGATGATAACCGATGTATTTGTGAGTCATTTGCACTATCGATCGCACATCGACGATAATGTCATGGCTCTTGGACTCGTAATTGTCTATCTAAAGATATTTTCAGCGACCTTGATGCATATTCTTGGAGTTTGAGCTGTAGACTGTCAGTGCTGAAGCGAAACGACAAAGAAGATGAAAGAGAAAGCTTTTATGCAGAAAACCTTCAATCTTTCATTGCGCGATACGCTTGGAATTCTTTTTCATGCATTCATACACACTTTGTGATAATTTTTGGTACATCATTTATCCATTTCAACGTTGTTCTCATGTAATCTTACGAATGCCACTGCTATAATCACGTATAAACATGTGAAAGGCAATTCGAACGATTCCAATGTTTGATACCCATAAACCTTTCGTGGAAAGAATGTGAGATCCATGGTTCTTTGAATTTTGATTCCATTTATTGGGGTGATAGTGTATAAAATGTGATTTCAGGGATTATACAGGGCGTATTGTACCCTTTGATGTGAATCCATGCACTCTGTCTGCATCTTTGAGACTTTTTGCACTCATATTGACATCATTTTACATCTTGCCACACTTATGGATGGTTTGTAAACTTTTTCATGAAGGTTCGTTGGAGAATTCGTGATGATGAAAGGGAGAGTATGTCAAAGCGATGAAAAGTGTCTTTCTGAAGACAAACAATTCAATCTTTCGATGTGATTGCGGTTTGAAATGTTTTTCATGCATGTTTGAAAGACTGCGAAGACGGAAGGGGCTTGATTGAGATTTCAAATGTATGCATTCAAAGATCTTTGTAACCTTCGAGTACCATCGACGTGCAGTTCACACTTGAGGTGTGATTTCGCGGATCATTTTTCAATCAAACATGTACAACATCATGCAGAGACACTCAAATAATCAGTGTATCTCGATTATGTGGCATTTTTGATCGTTTTTATGAATGCATATTGATCTGGATGTGAATGTGGCTCGATCTGATGCTTAATTCCTTCAATATTTTGCAATCATTCATCGATATGGAACCATATGCGATGCAGATCATAGCTATGGCATCCATTGACGCTCAAATTCAATGTGAGAACATATAGACGAAGAAAATCACGGGTATGCATTGACCTCACTTCCACTTTTGCACCGAAGCTGCTACGATCATTGAAACTTAAGATATAAATCAAATTTGAATCGAAATAAATATGATATCGACATATTGGGGACCGTCTGGATATCATTGAAACGACTGTTGATTTAAAAACTCGAAAAATGCACTGCTAGGATGCGATGATACTTCCAAGCGGAGGCCTACCAGCCAGCTATCGGAGGTACCTCGAAATCAAATCTATGCGCCGCCTCCCTTCAAAGACTATGCATCAAAAAGCACTCCAAAATCACACTGGCAGGGTTCGAAATCGAATTCTACGGTGGGTCGCTTCCAACTGAGCTATCTGAGCTATCGAAAATTTGAAATTTTTGCGGCGGCTCCGTTCAAGGGAGAGCCAGGGCAAGGCAGACGCAAAAAAAGCGGCGGAGGCACAGCGGGCGCGAAGAGGCCACAATTTTTTTTCCAAAGAGCAAAAAAAAGCAACCCGCACGGCGGCAAGAGGCCCGGCAAGCACCCCACATCCAGCAAGCGAAACAACGCAAAACAAACAGGCCCGAAACGCGAAACGCACACCCGCAAAGGCACACCCAAACGACCAAAAATTCAAAACAAACGCGCACCAAGACGCCGAAACGACGCCACCACCGCCACAACAACGCGCAACCGACGGGCGAGCGAAACGAG